>CAHIKZ030004911.1:3612500-3700000 GCA_903632075.3 Acanthosepion pharaonis
ATCCTTTCTCCTATCACTCCTATCTGCTCCCGCTCCAAATCTTCCGAAACCCCCTGCATCCTAGTGGCTTCACGCCTTGCTTGGGGCGTAATGCTTAAAAAAAAAATCCGTCTTGCACATTTATAAATCTTTATTCGTCCGTGCATTGAATACGCCCATGTGCAAATTAATTGAAACTGGGGTAGACTGTTCTAGTTCCACGTGCCATGTTTAATGAATGTCAGTTATCAGTTATCTCCTGTTAATTCCCCTCTCCAAGTTCTCCACAGCCTTAACCGGTCCTGTCACTGGATCTAACCAACGCCTTTATCCACTGTGCCATGTGTCCTTGAGGACATCTGTGTATGAATTTCTGGGCATTATAAACCTAATGTCTTCAGAAAACATTTTTTTACCAGAGCTCATATAGCTATTATTGCTGTTTTCATTGAATGTTTTTACCAGCGCTCATATTGCATTTTTTTGTTGTTATTATCGCTTTTCTCTGTCATTCCTTGTTACTGGTTCCCATATTGTATTCATTTCTATGCTTGGTCGGCTCAGAAGATTTAAGTGCTGATTCCAATAGTGATCTTTGTCCATGGTCTCAAACCGATCCCACAGAGGGCGGTGATCTCCTTTTTCTCTCCATAAGTGATCAGCCACGCCTGATTTTTCAACTACCCCTCGTGTTAGAGCTTTCTTGAAACCTTACCTTAAGGGGGCGGCCTGTCTCTCCTTTATGTTCCTTTCCGCAGCTGCACGGGATAGAGTACACACACTCTTTAGTTATGTTCTCCGCTATAGGGGATCTTACTCGGGAGAGATATCTGCGAAGTGTCGTCCAGCTTTTGAAGGCTGTCCTGATGTTATACGGGCCGCAGTTCCTTTGTATTTTCTCTGATAACCCCTTCACATAAGGCAGGTGGACTGTTTTCTGAGTGTTGTTGTTCTCCTCTTGTACCCACCTATCACAGTTTTTTGGGGACTGCTGCCATGTACCCAGGGTAGTTGTTACGTTGTAGGGTAATACTTATACTGACCAATTCTTTATCTAATATCTCTGGGTCGCCACTTATGACTTTTTCTCGGTGTTGTAAGCGTCTACCCAGTGAGCGAAATAGAGTTCAGTTCGACATTCCAACCACCCAAAGAAGGCCGGAGCGTACAACAGCCAAAACGTTGTAATAAATATGACGACAAAGATGAGGACAATAGTCCGAATAATGTAAATAGTGTACATAATACATCATCTCAGAAATATAGACAGATACTGAAGGATCAGATAAATATGGCAACAAAAAATGAGGACAATAATCCGAATAATGTAAATAGTGTACATAATACCTCATCTCAGAAATATAGACAGATACTGAAGAATCGGATAAATATGGCAACAAAGATGAGGACAATAGTCCGAATAATGTAAATAACGTACATAATACCTCATCTCAGAAATATAGACAGATACTGAAGGATCGGATAAATATGGCAACAAAGATGAGGACAATATTCCGAATAATGGAAATAGAGTAAAAAAGTGGTTTCAATTAATTTGCAATTGTTGCCATATCTGGTTTGGTACTTCTGCTTTATATCTCGAGATTCTTGACAAAATTCAAAAAAGGGTTTATAATGTAACGGATTCTGACCTAACATCGTGAGGTGGCTTCTCTCTGTCTTTTCTATATATATTTTCATGGCTATTGTTCGGATGAGCTTTCTTACTTTACTCCTCGACTGCATGAATTTTAGTATATTGATAGATTTGGTAACTCGGTCCCAACGTTTAAACTGTTGAAGATTTAACAGATTTAACCGTATGTTCTATTCTAATAGTTTCTTTTCTCGTACTTCTCACCTGTGGAATGTCGTCTTGCTTCTCTGACACGTAATATCTCCTAAAATGTCAATGCAATGCCAATCTCCACGTTTTGTCTTTCTGAAACTTGTTCTTTTATTGTCTTTTCTCCTCACTAAAAATGTTTTTGTTCTCTTTCACTCCCAGTAAACCTAGTGTCATTATCTCATTCCCTTCTGGTAAAATGATAAAAAATGAGAATTATGTGAAACAGTAGTTTTATCAGTTCAATTGCTTTATGTTGATGATGATGCAATTGTGAATTATGCATATATGGCTCATAGCCAATGATGTGAAACATTGGCTGAGCTAATACGCAATATTTGATCACAGCCGTTGTGTGCTGGCCATAATCGATTACATCGAATCAGCCATCATATTAAGTAGATGAATTTGCTTTTACGATATATATTTTTAAGGGTAGGTTTATTTTAATATTTTTTTTTGTTCTTCTAATATTTATTTAAGTAATTCTCTTGTTTTTGTTTAAGAAGATGGTTGATTGATTCCAGTGTGTGTTAAAGGTGTCTTTTGCACATGCTAGAACCTAAACAAAAAAGAAATTACTGAAAGAGAAAACGTTTTTTTAAAACAAGATTTGTTCAATAAAACTTTATTGAATATTATTTGTTTTTATCTTTTATTTTCATTGTTATTGGTGTTAATAATCCCCAATTGCATCAACACTAATTCTGTGGGCAAGGGGGCGCTAAAATAGATTAAAAATCTCGGCCCGACCCACTTCCCCAAATCTGAGCAAAATCAGGTATTTTTTATCCTTTTGTCGTCGGACCGAGAATTTTTCAACATCTCCTTACACACCCAGGCAAACATACAGACAAACGTACACATGTGTGTGTGTGTGTGTGTGTGTGTGTGTGTGTGTGTGTGTGTGTGTGAAGGTCTACTCGGAAATTCGTGGAATTTAATTTACTAGAATTTTTTGGCAACACGCTTACAGTATTAGCATTGTTGAAGTTAGCGCTAATATTTACAACCTCTACGTTTCGTTCAATTTTGCAAAGTAATCAATAAAATTTGAATAAGCTGATTTGTTTGGAAAAATATTTTGACAAAAACCCGACTTCGCGGTTTATTAATTTCTTTAATTTAATTTAATTTTATAGGACTTCATGGTAAACAATATTTTTTAGAAAATTATTTGTTTTCCTTTTTAACAGTGAAGAATAAATTATTAGGATTTCTTACTCTTGAGCATTCAACATACAACTAGCCATGCGTAAATATTTTTTCTGGAACCAAAGTTCAACTATTTGAAGCCTTTGGCCTTGTGATCTGTTTATAGTTCTCGCAAACGCCGGGCGAACTGGAAACTGGATTCATGTATAAAAACTTAAAGAAAAGATATACAAAAAAAAACAAAAAAAACAATATCGAATTTTTATTAAATAAGTATTTATTTTAATCATTAAATTGTTTTTAAAATAGTGGGAATATTTTATATGTTAAATAATAAAACAATTAATTTTCAAAAGAAATGAATGAAAATTTATTGTACAAAGCTACGCACCCGAGTAAAATCAAATTCACTTTGAACTCCCTTACCTATTTGCACCATTCCCCAAAATTTGGTTTCGATCGGTCAATCAATGGCGATATTAGAGAGAGGGATAAGCGGACTAACGGAAGTCACAGAATTTTATATATAGATGAAAAATTACTTGCCTTAATAATTCTTACATTTTCACCTTTTTGAAAGTGACTAAACTGTACAGGGATATAATCAAAAACAATCTATTGAATCCTGTAATTTATTTAAAATTTCTAAACAGATACAAAAAAAAAACTCATACGAATGTGGTGCTGAAAAGTCAACCAGAAAGGCACACCTTCCCAAAATCTAATGTTTGGTCATGTTTTGGCAAGAGGAATATGCTAAGATATTTTCATTACCTCGTCAAACAGATACACACACTCATAGATAGATAGATAGATAGATAGATAGATAGATACTGCAGGCATAGAAATCATCAATGCATGAAAACAGTCAGTTTCACGCTTCAAGCTATTTTCAGACCCTTTATTATATATTATATATATATATATATATATATATATATATATATATATATATATATATAGTGGACTGAGGATTGCGTCTAGCATGAAACAGACTGTCGCCTCTAAGTGTTGACTTCTATGTTCACTTTTATATTTACAACGCTCTATCTCTGATATTGAGCACTTTCTGCCATAAATATAGCACACCTTAAGACTATATTTCTTCATATATATATATATATATATATATATATATATATATATATATATATATAGAGAGAGAGAGAGAGAGAGAGAGGGGGAGGTTTAATTTAAAGGTTGTTCGTGAGCCCAAAGTATTTTCACGATAGGAATCAATGTAAAATGGATTAATTCGTTCATGGGCAGCAGATGATTGCGTATTTAAACTTTTGCAACAATAGTTTAGCCATAAGTTCACAAAACCAATGAATTATCAATGAAACTATTATATAATTCCAACACCAAATAAGATAAATGCAATGCGAAACATAAAATATACACGAAAACTTAATTTAAGTTTTCCCTGTAGGGAGGAGAGTTAATGGTGTAAGTTGAAGGTGGTTCGGAATGGAAAAAAGGGGAGGGGATATATAATTATTGTTTAGAGGAGAAGGCACTTTCAGTTAAAAAATCAGGTCTTTCTGTGATTTCTTCTCTTTCATTACCAGAGAGATTTTTATTTGAAAACTTTGTTCGTGAATCGATTTTTTCGTTGACCGATTTCTTCGTGAACCGTTTTCTTCGTAGACCGATTTCTTAGTGAACCGATTTCTTAGTGAACCGATTTCTTAGTGAACCGATTTTTTCATGATCCGATTTCTTCGAGGTCCGATTTCTTCGTGTCCGATTTCTTCGTGAACCGATTTCTTCGTAAACCGATCTCATATTGACCGATTTCTTCTTGGACCAATTTCTTTGTGAATCGATTTCTTTGTGAATCGATTTCTTTGTGAACCGATTTCTTCGTAGACCGATTTCTTCGTAGACCGAGTTTCCACTCTCTATCCGTCTATATTCCTGAGATGAGGTATTGTAACTATTTATATTGTTCGAACTGTTGTACGCTCCGATCTTTTCAGGTGACCTTAGTTGGGATTTTGAGCCGAAACTTATATTTACTACACCGGAGTAGATTGTTCTAATTGAGATTACCAAAGGTATGGCAGACGGAATTAGAAAAAAAAAATACGGGTTTGATTCGAAATTCCAGCTAATATCATCTGAAGAAGGCCGGAGCGTAAAAAGGTCGAAACGTCGTGACCATCACAATAAAAATGAGGACAACAGGCCAAAAAATAGCAATATCATATATATATATATATATATGTGTGTGTGTGTGTGTGTGTGTGTGTGTGTGTGTGTGTGTGTGTGTGAAAATATATAGAAAATAGGAAAGAACTGTTTAGGTAAATAATCCAAAGTTCTTTAGTATTTTTCTTATTATTTTAAAAAACAGTGCTCGAAACAAAAGTACACCATATATATATATATATATATATATATATATATATATATATATATATATATCCGATGCAGTAAGAACGAAAATAATATATTAATTCTAACGTTCACATCATTAATTCAAAAGAGGGCTCGGTACCGATAGCAGAGCAATAATTATTAATTTAAATACATACATACATATATATATATATATATATATATATATATATATATAGATAGAGAGAGAGAGAGAGAGAGAGAGAGAGAAAGATATGGATTCTTCCTCCGAGAACAATGGATGAAAGTGGTCATGTGCCTTTGCCCTACAATGACCACTCCCTTCATTATAGCGCACCATGTTATGTACCGAGACACTGTGTGCCACATGTCACATGATGTTGCAGTCGCAGTTTTGTTTGTTTCGTAAATATGAGATATTCCATTTCCTAGCCCCGTCTTGGTCTTTGGTTCCGATAAAAAGATCATCCGCCCTTTGCCAAACCTCTTCAGGCTAGTTTGTATACGGAGTCTTCCTCTTCACATACTGGTTACCAACCAAAGTTATAGAGCCCAGTCTGCCCTGCTATTTAACCAAATACCTTTCCCAGGGTTATTTGCCTGTAAGTGAATATAACGAACTTGATTTGGATCAGCGATTTCTCATTGCAATACATTATTCATTATACCATTAGCACATTGAAACTTACATCACCTGATCTTTCCAAACGGTTACGGTTCTAATTAGGCTCGACCTTGCTTGACTTCGGTGATTGGGTGAGAAAGTGTTTTTCAATGTGAGATGGCCGTTAGCATCGAATGTGCAATTAGTAAACGAAATAAATACTCTTTTAAAAACAGAGCGTCTACATAAATACGGATATCCGCTAAAAATAACATTTGAAGTAATAAAAGTCTATATAATATATGCGAATGTGAGTGTGTTACTGTGTCACACTTCGTTCAACACAACTCTCTAACTTTCAATAGCTCATTTCAAATGAAAAAATAGTTGTTCTCAAATTAAAATTGTCCGTGTTTTTAATTTTACTCCTAGAAACCGTAGCCCAACATATCATACCATTTTGGAATCAGGCCGACTCCGGATCTGGACGCACAGTCATGAAATCTTTGGTTCCTAAATTTGGATTACTGCGATTGTTTTCGTTTTTTTACGAGATGTTTTGCGACGATAACATTTTTTTTATAAATTGGAAATAAATTTAGGAATAATCAAAATTAATTATGAAATCTGGTGACAGCCGCCCATGAAATAAAAAATTGAATGTTTTTTGTGTGCCTATAAAATTACTTGGTATCCATACCTTTTGTAGTAAAAATTTGTTTTCATGCCTGCATTTTGAAAAGAGTTCTGATCGTTTATTTAGTAGTTTGTTTGGGTCTGGGAAGGTAATTATAACTATTTTTCCTCGAAGCAGAGTTTAGAGTTTTTGAATTGATTGTTGTAGGCTGATGTTTTTATCCTTATTTACCATGATATTTTTGGTGTGATTTGCTTTTTTGTTTTTAATCCCCCAGATATGTTTAGAATGCATTGTTGTTCATATTTACTATATATATATATATATATATATATATATATATATATATATATATTATATATATATATATATATATATATATATATATATATATATATATATATATATATATATATATATATATATATATATATATATATATATATATATATATATATTTACTATATATATATATATATATATATATATATATATATATATGTGTATATATATATATTTACTATATATATATATATATATATATATATATATTTACTGTATATATATATATATTTACTGTATATATATATATATATATATATATATATATATATATATATATATATATATATATATATATATATATATATATATATATATATTTACTATATATATATATATATATATATATTTACTATATATTTTTTTCTTCCTTTAATGTCGGTCTTATATCTAGAGACAAGACGCGTTAAATTTGAGCAACATCTAGCCGACACACTGGGGTTAAAAATAGGAAATTGAAATGATACATATGACACACTCATATCCTCTCTCCCACCTCACTTCGTTAATTTTACGTATACTTGATGAGGTCCGTCAAAAACGTGTGAATTTCTTTTTCATTTTTTCATTTCAGCTTTTGGAAGTAAAGTCTGATGATCCAGAACCCTGTTGAAGGGTTATGGTGAAATAGCTTATTACATGGAATCTTAACGTGCTCTGTTTTTTTTATTTAAACAAATATATATATATATATATATATATATATATATATATATATATATATATATATATATATATTATATATATATATATATAATAGATTTTGACCTTCCTTTATGATGATAGTGTGAACTGATGACTAAATTTGCCGCCAACATGCAGGTTCAGAACTAGAAGCTTCCAGTTTCACTAAAACCTTTTCCCGGTATCAATTCCCTATTGCCGTTTGGCTTTACAAGATTTGTTTGGAGGTGAATGAAAATAGGAGTAGAAGAAGTGCCAATGGCGTGAATTTCTTTAAGGTGGACCCCTACCTGCCAGGAAGTGACCCACACACTTGATTCCATGATCTCCCGCTGCTGCACATGCTAAATCCAGCTATGACACTGCAACGGACTGCCGCTGGCATTTTTAGTTTCGGATGGCACCTTCTGTAACATGTCCGTCGTGCGTAGCCCTCTTCATCCGATGGTTCAACCGTTGAGATCTGTTGTAATCGTCATCCGCTTGTTACAGCGTTGGGGGTCTTTGGGGTTGGTCGCACTTAGTCTGGGTCCCCGTCTTCGAACTTGCCCCCAAGTGTGAACCTACGATCACTCTCAGAGTCATTGAATCATGCAAGCCTCTCCACCACGACAAGGAGCGGCCATCAGAGGAATGATTAATCGCAAAATAGTAAAGTATAATAATTAGCTTACGTAGTTCTTAGCAACCTCAATATATGACTTTTTTTATTTCATGATTAACTTGAGAACATTTACCTTTTCTCATAAAAAGTAGAGGTTCTTTGAAATATCCGAAATTCAGACATCCCTGTTACTAATACTCATACTACTACAAGTATACCCCATCCTACGTCGTTAATTGGTTCCAGAGGTCACGGCTTAGGGCGAAAAACGACTTAAGTCAAAATAACCACACTATCAACTGCAAATAAGCACACCCCATTGCATATTATAATATTTCTATGTACGTGCAGAATTCTGAATAAAATAATTTATCAGCGATATAGCCTTACGCTTAACATTAGCAATAAAAGAACGGTCTGGCAATTTTTTTCCATTATAATCCAGTTTCGTCAACATTAAAAATCTGTTCAGGAAGAAACCCGTTTTCTTCAATGATCTTAGCCAACGTTTTAGGAAAATCGGCTGCTGCTTGTTCATCAGCTGATGCACTTTCATCTTGCTTCTTAATAGAGTGATAACTTCTTCGATCTTTAAATCTGATAAACTAGCCTTGACTCGCTTTAAACTCTACATCTTTCAAATCTGGGTATTTTTTCTTCAGGTTCTCAAATAAAGACAACGCTTTCGTTTGAATGATTTCTCGACTAATAGCAGCACTCTGATTATTTAACCTATCAATCAAAAGAGAAAGATGTTGTTCCATCTTTTCAAAGATGTTTCCTCTTTTCTTATTGATAACAGTATTCTTCATCCCCGGGGCATCATATTTGATATGTGTCAAAATCTTATCCTTATTGTGAACAATCGTCGATGCAGTGGTTCAACTCATTCCAAAAGATCGAGCAATCGATATAACCTGTTTACCCTTTTCATGGCTTTTTATCATAGTAAGTTTATCGTCCAGCGTTATAGCATGACGCTTGGCATTTTCTCTAAGAATTTTCTTAGGAACCATTGGTGAAAAATATAAAGTCACAAATGAAACTTCAATTTCACAACGACGCCAAACGGTAGATATTGGAACTGCTGTGGAAACGCCAATATTGAGCTCTTAAATAACTCTAAATAAGATGACAACACAGAGTCACAGATGTTATATTATTCCGTTCTTTAGGATTTATTATGATTATATTAATATTTACTCAAAATGTACGTATTTTAATATGATTTCCTATATTTTTATTCTTATTTATTGTATAGTGACAGGATTTTATGGGCTTTTAACGCTTTTCTAGATATATTACTACATCAATATTTGTGGCGGACAGACGTAAAGTGGAATAAAATGACTTAAACTTGATTTTTTTTTTCCATATATTTTTTGATAAACGACGTATAATCGAGAACGACTTAACTCGAAACGACGTAACCCGAGGTTTACCTGTACCAATACTTCGTCTTCTTTTTATTCTTCTTTCAGGACATGGACTCTGTACAATTTTCATAATGTAGTATTAACATAAAAGACCAACTTCATTGTAACGTAATTATGTACAATAATAGATTATATGTAATAAACAGGGCGCGATGTGTAAATTGTCACCATTTTATATTCTTAATTTCACGCATGCGTCTTGTTTGTTTTGGATTTTGTCGACTGTACAGTATAGTTGGACCAGTTAGGCATCATCTGTGACAAAAAGCGCCATGGTGCAATTCACTCCGCCAGAAAATTGGAAACGGCATGTGTACTGGTTGGCATTCGCACCGGAAGCTACAATAAGAACCTTTCAGAGTGTTTGGGTGTCAATCCGAGGACAGTGTAGAGGGTTCGGAAAGAATCTAATGGTGAATACAAAGGTGTTTGGAATGATAGCGATGTTATGTCTCTATTCATCTTCCAACAGTGCCACAGACACAACTCGAAGGCCTACATCAGGTTCCTTGGGAAGGTAGTGCTGCCCTGGGTCAGGCGTATGACTGCTGGACAATAGGACTCTGCACCATGCCACACAAGCAAGAGAACCCAGTGATGACTGCTAGATAATTTCTGTGACTACATCAACCTGACGTCTAACTCGACAGACTGCAACCCCCTTGATTATTAAAGATGAACTGAAGGCAAGGTTTATTGCAGGAGATTCCGATGCTGTCTGAGGATAGCGGTTGTAGCCAATAGCGATTTTATTGAATAAATTTACTCTTTAGTATTTCAAGATATTTCTGTATAATTTTGGTAAATATATCTGTTAAAATGAGATGTCAGTGTTATTTTCATTTTTGTGTAACTTAGACGACAATTTATCCATCGCGTATTGTAGATGAATAATTCAACTAGAAAATTAAAAATAAATACAATGTATCAAAATACAAATTAGGGACATGTCATAATAGATTATTTTAGCTAATGAAATCGTCATTGTTTTAGAGCAATTTTTAAAATCAATTTCAAGATTTTTCTTGTTAAATAGATGAATTTTAACATTCAACAACAAGAATAAAAAATAGTGAATTTTATATCGCGTTCTTTCGAGACTTGACATGAGAGAAACAAATTCACCAATTTAGACGAAAAAAAAGGCGCTAGAATGATGTCAAATATTTTTTCCTCCTTTCATAATCAGTTTGGCCCAGTTTAATCTGTAACGAATATAAATGGAGGCAGAAAAAAGCATATATTGTTAAGATGGCGAGGGTCACCAAGCACTGTCCTGGGCCACCGATCAGGATTAGAATCCTCGGTCTGGGTATATTCCGGCCTTGCCTACCTCTCCTCAGACAAGGAAAAGTTGACTCAAAAAGAGAAGAAAAAAAAAACTAAGCCAGCAGTTTCATTGAAATCAGCAAGAATCCCAAGGTGAAGACTAAAACTTGCTGTCACTTGATCAACCAGTGAAAAGTGCTGAACAATTCTGGTACGTAATTTTAATACAGTGTAACCTGGATATAAGAAAGTTGTCGGGACCGGAGAAGAAGTCTCTTATATCCGGTTTCTCTTATATCCGGGTTTGGTCTAATTTATATACATTAACACAGGCTCTAATGTGGGACCAGAGAAAATCTCGCTTATATCCGGGTTTCTCTTATATCCGGGTCTCTTATATACGGGTTACACTGTAATAGTAATAAATAAAATATTTACGAAATAAAAAAAAAAAACTTTATCAATACAAATGATTCGAAATCAATATCAATGATAGAACTCTTTATAAATTAAGTTTGTGATGTATTCACTGACACTATAGGAGAAGCGGTAGTAGAATTTTAGTCTTGTTTTCACGAAGATATAAACAAGAAAGATAAAGCATACAAAATGCAGAGAAAGCATGGCAAATTCAATGATAATTTCATACGATTTTATTTATATATTTGTGTGTTGAGGCATGTGTATTTGTCTATGTTACAATCCTGTTATGGTACATGTTATAAAAGAGAACAATTTACTTCGTAATATTACAAGTCAAATCACAGAGGGAAATTTCACACGTTCTGATGCTTCTTGGCCAAGAGACTGAATATAACGTCTTTTGGCGGGATGTCCGTATTTCCGGCAGAAGCAGTTTTTGCTGCATGCTGGGAGTTATTTTATTACTTTTATTTAATTTATTTTAAACAAGGTTTAAATATTATTGTTTATTTAATTTATAATTTTTATCATCATTATTTTTATTATTTTATTTATTTGTAACAATAATAAAATCCCTATAAGTCTAATAGGACTTATTGTTTAAATAAAATGAAATTGTCGCTTAGTAGTTTAATTCTAAATTGTAAATGTTCGAAAAAAATGTACTTCTAAATTTTAAACATTAGAAACCAAGGCCAGTACGTACTGCATCCGACACCCCCAAAAAGCCAGCCTGGTTGAGAGCTCTCGACAATGTTTTATGACCCTCACTATCTTGTCAATATTTACTTTTTCTACCTACATTTATATACGTTAAAAATTAAACTAAGAACAACTGATTATTAAAGGTTAAAAATATTTTCAGATTTTGACGTCATTCGAGGATCTTTTTTATCCAAATTCATGAATTTGTTTTGCTCATGCTAAATCTAAAAAAACAAAAACAAAAAAATAACATTAAATTACACTATTTTTTTTATCCATAACGTTGAATGTGTTAATTTATTCAATTTTTTAACAACAAAAATTGCAAGTTGATGTTAAAAATGTCTGCAAAACATTATTGATTTATTTAAGATGGAATGATGACACATCTCTAATTTGTTTTTATGGTATTTATTTTCTATTTTTCTGGTTGAATTGTTCACCTATATTGCACATGATTCATTATTGTACATAATTAGGTTACAAAAAATCTCTTTTACATGTATACTGCATTAAAAAAATTGTGTTGTAGTAGAGTCGAGGGCATTGTGTCATAGATTCGGGAATAGGCCCACGAGATCCTTGTGTTGATCCTACTAGAAAAGATCGTTAAATTTCTACAATATTTACGTCAAATCTTATGTTTATTTTAAAGGGAAGTAATTAAGCAGTTATTGAATCGGGATTTACCGCCCTTGTTTAAAATATAATTCTAAAATTATAATTCTATCGTTTATTTTTAAAAAATGTGTATTAATTACACAAGAAAATAATGATTGATAATAAATAGATTTCGACCTCAAAGTTCAATAAAAAAAAAAGTAGATAATATGAAATTTATACTGGCATTCCGCAGAAGGTGTTTTAATCACGCATGCGCATTTATGTGATATAAGACGTCTATGAAAGTGAATTATAGCTGCTAATAACACAGGCTGAAGATACGATGAATGGAAAGTCAGAAATAGAATAAAACTCTATCGTATGTGAATTTTAACTTTTTTTTTTAATATAGGATCAGACGCTTTTATGAAATGATTATTAATTGTGAGTATTAAACGAAGAATAACATGAATAAAATGTAGATATACTGAACTAGCTGATACTAAAAAAAAAAAATAAAAAAAACATTTCACACTTCTCTGTAACGTCTCCCTTTAGAATGTGGGTGATCATGGCTCCCCACAATTTCCTTTTTTTTGTAGCTTTTAATATTTTTTTTCTTTCTTATTATCTCTTATAAACTCTTCTGTCGTTCATTTACACAGGCTCTCTAGATAGGTCGTCAGTTGTTTTCCTCTATCTCGCTTGCCTTCAATCTGTCCTGTGAGTATCAAATTTTCCAAGCCATCTTTCCTCGTTTTTATCCTCATTTTCTAATTCAATACTTTTTGGTGTTAATTGTAAGTGTCCTTTTATGTTTACATTTTCTCCAAAACTTCGTCGTTGCCCACATGTTTAGTTCATGGTATTCTCAGCATGAACTACATTTCTTTTGTGTTAAGACATTTATTTATCTAGGAGAAGATTGTCCAGCATTCACTATCATATAGAATTTTCTAACGTATAGGAGAATTGATATTACGTAACGGTTCAGTACTCTTTTCTTTGTTTCTTTTTTTCATGTTTCTTAATACTTTACTTAGCTTTTTGGAAGACATTTTTAGTCATCCCGACATGCCTTCGGATTTTAGTGTCGCACTTCCCGCCCCCTTCCCATATATTTACATTCTTGTACTTGTTGATTTGGGTATCTCCAATTTGTAATTTGCATCTAGGGCTTTTCCTTTTGCTGGAAACCATATATTCAGTTTTCTTACAGTCCTTTCTTCCCGCTTTCTTTTATTCTTTAGAAAGAGGTCCTGTATTTGGCTGATAATCATACCAAAACTTATTACAATATCAATATAAGATTTATATTATATACTTATTTAATCGAATTTGTTGCTGTAGTCAAAAAGTTTCGTCTCATCTACCAACCTACTATCTTCAGGTACCGATCATTGGAACTTTCCAATCAAACCTTGTATTTAAATCCACTTGGTGGAAATAGACTGTTCACATTATGCAATTTGTGCTGTGATACATTTGTGGACAGAATTATTCGCAGCCACTAAATATTTGTCTATTTTCTAAGGAAAATCCGATTATTTGCAAATACATACTGAATTTATCATACATAGTTAATTCCATATTTAGTTTTGAATAATTCGTGACATTTTTAGAAGTTTCGATCTATTGTATTCATAGATATAGTTTTTTCTAAAAATTAGGTCAGTCTAAAATAATTCACAGATCCCCACCTTTATAGAAAATTATGAAATAATATTACTCTATAGCAAGATTAATGTTTTCTTTTCTTCTTAATTTGACATTTAATACAAACACCCTTTGAAAATGAAATAGTATTGGCCTGATTCTATAACATTCTAAGAGGTGATGAAGAAGACAATATATGACTGCCACGTATCACGATAACTCATTTGTTCTGCAACAATGGCGAAGACGGCTGAACTTGGCAAGACGCTCCGAATGAAGGTAGTTGACACGTACAAACAAGGTGATGTAAAGACATCAGGGTTGAATGTATCGATGAAGACAGTCACTAGATGCCTTCATCAAGCAGGAATTTGAGCTTGTCGCCCAAGGAAACTCCCTTACTTAAGGTTAAACACACAAAATGCAGATTATCTTAAGCTCGAAGCCATCTAGAACATGGGAGTAAATAATGGAACTCTGTTTTATGGTCATATGAAACGAAACTAGAATTATTTAGTCACATGAACTCCCTTTATACATGGAAGAAAATGAATGAAGCTCACAAACCAAAAACTACCCTCCCTATAATTAAGCATGGCGGTGGGAGCATTCGGCTCTAGGGATGTTTTACTGCTTCTGGACCAGTAGAACGAGTGAGAGTACAGGTTATCATGGATAAAGAGCCGTATTTGGCTATTCTTAAAAATAATATAAAACAAAATGTACGTAAACTGTCTTTGGGGCGTCACTGGACGTTCCAACATGATAATGAACCGAAACACGAGTCTAATCGTTAAAAAATACTTAGATGACAGCTAAATAAAAGGTATTTGCTGATCCTGCACAACGTTCTGACCTAAACCCCATTGAAGATTGAAGAATGGAGCCAAGTACTTATCAGTGTGTGTAATGAGCTTGCAAGGAACTATGAAGAATGGTTAAAGGCAATAATCAAGAATAATGGTAACACAATTGGTGTTTTTTATGCATTACTGTTTGACATTTAAATAAAAGAAAATGTTGTGTACATCACTACATTCTTTCAAATACTTGATTTCAGCATTTGTGCACAAATGCACATGAAGTTTCCATGAAAATCTGAGGCATTACAGCTTTATTTGTAATTATGTAAGGTGAGATGAATATATATATATATATATATATGTATGTATACATATATAATTATACGTTTTACCAGTTTGTGACTGGAAAGGATAATTCTGAGGATGATATAAATCCAGGGAGAGCTCAATGTAAACTACAGAGCAATATAATGATAACGAAGACGGAGACTTTCATTATTCATTTCATTTATAATTTTTATTCCGTGAACACCGAGATGTTCAGCTCGTCAGAACGAAAACCTTCTTCGCAAATGGAGAAAGTACACCGGACGGACACTTTAGATTGGTAGTGGGAAGGGATAGTGAGAGAGAGAGAGAGAGAGAGAGAGGGAGAGAGAGGTTGTTATCAAATTTGGAGGAACTAGAAGCTCTTGCCAAGGAAGAATTGAGCAAAATAATTATCAGTATGTGTAATGATCTTGTAAGTAACTAACAGGAATATTTAAAGGCAATAATCAAGAATAATGATTGCAAAATTAATTATTGAAGCAAGAGGGCCAATAATTTTGTCCTATGTTAAATGTTTCTTCGGTATTTTTTTTTCTTGTATTATTGTTTGACATTAAAATAAATAAAATTGTTGTGGGCATCACTGGACATCCTCTGAAATCCATTATCCATTTGTGAAAAAATGCATAAAAAGTTTTCATCAAAATTTGAGGTATTACAGTTTTATTTATAATCATGGAATAAGGGGTAAATAATTCTGTCCAAAACTGTATCTTGTATGAGTCAATTCTTTCTTTCAATGACAATTTCTTTCCTATTTTTTTAAATTTTTTTACGGAACCCATGAGTTTACATGTCTGGCTCAAGTGTTAAACTCACAATCACCAAAATGTCTAGTAATTGCTGAAATCTTGCCAAAAAACATGTGGACAATAAAAAATCCCGGAAAAAATATTAACACTTGTCGAGGTTGAAAATAGGAGAAACAGCTTTTTACTGCCATTTATTCGGTAAGGTAAATACTGGAAATTGGAATATGAAGACAACTCTTGTAAGTATCATTATTGGAGAGATTTTGCACAGTCTCCAAGAGTCTTGAAAAAAAAATTTGAATGATCAAAACCATCAAGAATATTGAGATCTTCTGTTAATTAATCGCCAGTGAGAATCACAAGAACAATTAGAAGCATGAGATTTGCGGAATATGTAGAATATGAAATTGACAGTCGTTTTAATAATTATTGGAGTACTGAGAATGAGTTTAGTGCGATAAGATTTGAGAGTAAAATCAATAGACATCCAGAAGTTAAGCCCACTAATGCGTAAACGAAGGAATCAGAATAAAAATTAATCACTGCATAATCCATAGGATTACCAACTATTACTTATGGCTACAATAATATGTATCTTGCTTTGTTACCAACAATTTTTCCGAAATGAATGAATTAAGAAACTGGAAAATTTCGTTAGAAACAAAGAAATTAGTACTGAATTCTTATTTAATATCAACTCTCCTATGTGAATGCTAAGCAATCTGCTGACAGATGAAAAAGAGACTTGAGATAATAGAAATATGGTTCTACAGAAGGATGCTGAGAATACCATGGACAGAACAGGTGAGCAATGATGAAGTTTTAGAGAAGATGGAAACAAAAAGGACAGTTATACTTAACATCAGAAAGAGACAATTGAAATTTCTAGAGTACATAATGGAGAAGGGCTTTAAAGATTTGATACTCACAGGACGGAATGAAGACAAGAGTCACAGAGGAAAACAATGTATAATCTACCTAGCGAGCTTGATTAAATGGATGACAGAACAAGATTCAGGAGAGATAAAAAAAAAGGACAATTTCATTAGAAACAAAAAATTTAGTACTGAATTCTTATGTAATAATACAGAATAAATCCTGATTGAAATCAACAAATGTAATAAAGATTTTTTTATAAAGATTTGCCAAACTTTGCTATCATTTGGTCCCTAGCAATAGTCGTCGAAAACTTTGGATTAGAAAGACGCTAATAATAATAATAATAATAATAATAATAATAATAATAATAATAATAATATGTCATATACAAAAAACATCAATTCCTCTAAAATGTAGTCTTTGTGTTGATCACTCTAAGAATGTGATTCACTTGATCATTGGTTGCAAAATGCAAGCTCACGAAGAATATAAGAGGCGCCATGATAAGGACATTTATTATGTTGAAAGTTTGGATACCAAGTTGCAAAAAATATCGTGCGGGCATGTGACTTGCAAAACAACTAAAGAACTTGGAAGGCCACAATGTTCTGAGATTGCGATTTTCAGACAATGGTAAGTCATCGTTGTCCGGATATTATTGGGATAGACAAAGGCACCAAGAACAGATATATTATTGATGTTGGCAATGCAAATGACACAGAAAAATCAAGATGGTTGTGAAGATTACAATCTACTTGAGAATGTATCATTGTTTGAAATTCAGGAAAGAGAATGTCAAAGTGATTCCAGTATGATTGGCGCATTGGGATTAATCCCATTAAAACTCTGTGAATTCTGTAACCATCTGGGGATGCCATACCAACTTGGAGTCATCCAAAAAACATCTCTTTTAGGCACTGCACATATTTTGAGGAATGTTTTGCCTGATTTCCTTGTGACTTGACAGATATCTTAATCGATTTATTCGTTTTCTACGGTTTATGAAATCTTTGACGATTGTTTAAAGCCAGAAAATATTTTTTAGATTGTAAGAATAACATGATAATTCTTTAGAGATACAAGTCTTACTAATCAACCTATGGCTGGGTGAGAAGATATGAATTTATACCTTATTCAAAGGTATTGGCTCGTAAGTGAATATAACGAAACTAGTGGGAATTCGAACTCGACTTCCCGGTCAAAAATTATGCTATTATCCATTACACCACTCGCATATCCATTTACAGCACTTGCATATCCTAATTACACCACTTGCATATCCATTTACAGCACTTGGTATTCTTAAAAGGGCACCCATCTCGGAACTAACCAAGCTCGAGTTTGCTTAACATCAATAATCGTACGAAAACAGCTGTTTGAACGTGATGTGGCCACCAGCCGATAACTTAATGTTCTCGATGTATTTAAAAACTTACACTGTATGACAAAACATAAAAATAAACATCAGGCATGTTTGGAGATAGTATCATGTATATGTTTTCTATTGGTGAATTAAGGTGGACCACACTAAATATCGCATTTAACTCATTGCCACTAATCTGCTTGTCTGTTGCCCCCACTTTAGCCAGTTGGACATGTTCTTTGGTTGGGTGGGGGTGATGCACCCAGAATCTCGGTTTATGACCTGGAGTAGTGGGGGAGCATAAGGATCGGGTGTTGAGAGAGTTGTGTTTTTTTTTCTTTTAAGTCTGAATGGTGAGGCGACTAAGTCGACTTGGGAGTCATATATGGATACTTGACAAAACCCCAACCGGAGACCGTCCGTGCGGACTTTATTATATGACATGAATTTATTGCTGACTGAACCACACCTGCAAGATTATGAATTGCATTTATCAGGAATTGTTAGCAAATCGCGCACATTTGGCTGCAATGCTGTGCCTGATATGCCCTTATCAGACAATGTCATGATCGATATATTAGGCTTCGTATAGCTGTAACCCAGGGTCACCTTATCGGCTGCTCTCTCACTCATTTATAATATTATAATGGTTAATATTATAACCATGTGCCTGACATAACCTTATCAGACTGGATACTGTGGGTATATTAGGCTTCGTATATGTTTATCCCAATAACACTTTTTAGCGGGCTGTTTCCTACACAATAATAATAATAATCATAGAAATAATAATGGCTTCTGATCTTGATTGATTGAACCGGTTAAGATGCACATGTTTTGTCTTGGGAAATTAAGATGGGTTACAGTAAATATCCCGTTCAGTACCACAGATTTGCTTGTCAGTTATCTGGCCTTATTTGGATAATCTTGTCCCCTAGGACCTGACGTACTTTCCATCTATATTCATGGGCGGAAGCAGTATATCCTTACTCAATAATAATAATAATAATAATAATAATAATAATAATAATAATGAAATAATTATAATAATAATAATAAATTATTGTACTCAAAAGTACAGTTCACACATTACGAAGAGGTTTATTTATGTAAAAAGTGTGTGATCTTAGTTTTTTGTTTTTGCTTTTTAAAAGGATCAGTGCAAAATGTCATGAAGTCATTTCTGAACCTAGATCTTTGGTTGGAACTCGAAAGGAAATGTGTATACAACAGAAATTAAAGGAAATAATAATAATAATAATTATTATTATTATTATTATTATTATTATTTCATTTGATTTCTGGTGTGTACGCATTTCTTTCCGGGTTCTGGCCCACTCTGTCATGCCGCGTTTTATATTTAGTGGGTGCCAATACCGTGCAACCTGATACAAGATGATCAATTGTTTCTGGGTAATTATCAGAAAACCTGCATTTTGGGATAACACAATATTTTAGTATGTGTGCTTGATAATTTCTAAGTAACAAGCATTGATCCCGTGCAGCAAGGATAAAACCTTCCGTTTCCGCTTTTAACCCTGCACTACGTAGCCACTGGTGGATACGGGGCTTGTCTACATCAGCTTGTTTGGTACGGGTAGAGTGTCGGCCATGAAGCGGTTTATCTTGCCATTGTTTCTGTATCTTGTCTGTTGCATTTGCATTTGCCTTTGCTTTCTTTTTTAAGTATTTTGCAGCTTCAGCCGGTGTACTGTTCTTTACTTGTATTGCTGCATCCATTTGAAACTGTAGGGGTGCAAAATTAATTTCAACTCAGAACTAATTTCAACTCGGAATTTATTTCAACTCAGAACTATTCAAAATTTAATTTATTGATTTTCTTTGATCAATAACGACTTCTTTTGAACAAGAAGTTTTACAAAAAGAAAAAATAAACAGCTAAGCAATCTACTGTTCTTGGTACAAAGAACATTGCATTTTTATTGGATCAGATTTAAATGAATAAAATTAAATAAAAAAGTATCACTTAATTCATGTGCAACAAAAAAGAATGAAAGTTACAGAAAAGATGAATTCTAAATTAAAAACTTAACACCAACTCATTGAATTTTGTTTAGGAATTCACGGAAATTGATAACTTTGATTTTAAATCGACTTGAAATTAGATCCGAGCTGAAATTAGTTCCTAGTTGAAATTAGTTCCGAGTTGAAATTAGTTCTGTCACCCGACCTGTAAAAACAAAACAAAGCTAACCACCTAAATCAAAGACTAACCTCAAACTCACACCCGACCTGAAATGGAATTCGTACATACGACCCATTAATAAAAATGCAAGTAAAATGGTTGACTCCCTTTGGCATTCATTGACCGATCAGCGAGTAGTTTTTTCGGTTGAAATTTATAAAAACCTTCTCTTAAAACAATTATTTAGGGAAATAGGTTTCTCAAGTCCAGTAGCTGTTATCGCTCTTTCCAGTATTGATGTTAGTGGTGGAGGTATTCCGTGCCTTCTATTTTAAGACAAGAGAGACAATGTAAAACTTGTGTAGATAGCTAACAAAATGATGTCCTGTGAGTGTCAAACTCTTTGTTGAGGGTTTCTCCCCTTTTTACACAAATGGACTCACCCAGGGTAACACATATCCTACTGCTAGTGAATACCCGAGAGAAGAACGAGAAAGAAGGACGAACGAGCGACAAACCAGAACGAACGTAACAAGCAAGCGTCACAGTGAGCAAGCACGTAAACTCAGTAAGAAGTCATACAGTGATCCGTCGATACCAAAGACTGTATATATATATATTGCTACTAACCCGCATTCCTGGAACTACTAACCTGCATTACCAGTTTGTATTATTACATTAATACATTTATTTTTCCTATATTCTTGGCGTTGTTATTTATTGGTACCGGATTTCATCCCGGAATCCACAACACTCTTCAATATCCCTTTCCCCATTATGTGTCTCAGAAATTTCAGCTGTCTCTTTTGATTCTAAGTATGAAATTAAATTTTCTGATTCTAAGGATAAAATTAATTTTTTCCTCGTTTATCTGTTTAGTCTATGGAATTCTCAGCATCTTTCTATCGAACCATATCTCTGTTGAGTTAAATCTTCTCTTCATCTGAAAGGAAATTCTTCAGTATTCAGTGACATATTATTAGACTATTACATAGCAGTTCAACAGTCTTTGTTTCAGATGAAATTTTCTTGTTTCTTTACTTAGCATTTAGAAAGCATCTTTACTTACTACAATGTGTCTCCGGTTTTCGGTGTGCCAGACTATGCTAAATGCGTAAAACGGACAGAATCAAAGAAGCTCTTTGAGGAAACCACCAAATCGTTACGTTAGTGTCTATGAAGAATTTTAACGCAATTAAATTGTTACAAAATTGAATAAACATATCTAGCTTTTATTTTTATATAGATTTTCTCTTTTCGAAAACGTATCAACTTCAATTTAATATAATGGCTCAGTATTAATTAATTCCAGAACTTTTGAGCAATGAATTGGATTTCTACTTCAGAAAACTCGGAACGCTTTTAAATATTGTTTGGGCAATGCTTTTGTAAGTAATACTTTGACGCAAAAGTTTTCAGTTTTGTAACATTGAATCATTCCATCAGACTTTTCTCGACATGGCTTGGAAATATTATGCCATTACTTTAAAAAAATTAATCTAGTTTGTTTAATGTGTATTTTATGAAGGGAGAATGTTCAGCTATGAAATAAAAATGTATTGCGTCTTATCTGTGATAAGTTTATTTAATCGTAAATAAAATAAAAAAAAACAAGGTGTGCATCCTGTAAGTGTACTACGGGGAACATTTTTTACAAGAGTTTTGGGGCCGAAAATGATCTCTTTTTGAAGAACCATTCCTTGAATTGTCACACCTTGTAATTAATTCAATGCACTCACCATAAGTTTCGTCTACTGATGAAGATATTACTGAAGATCTTTAGTGTGGATTTTGGTCAAGAATTTCAGAGTTTTGTTTTGTTTTTGTTTTTTGGGGGTTTTTTGTTTATTTATTTTTTTATTTTTTATTTTTTTGTTGTTGTTTTTTTCTTACCTTAGCAAGTAATTGCTAGGGGTCACATAGGGGGGGAAATCAGGGAGAGCCGAGTTCGAATTCCAACCGGTTTCGTTACATTCACTTACACGCAAATATCCTTGGGAAAGACAGGAATGCACATTTTCCCTCCCAGCTATGGATTAAATAGCAGGCATTCTATCTGGAAAAATCATTGTTATTCTCAAAACATTTTAATGCAATATTCATCATCATCATCATCATCATCATCATCATTCCCTTGACTTTTGTAATCGTAGGCCGGATCCGAATGCAGAAGCCACACTAACTATTTTCCATAACGGTCTATTAACGGCAGCAATTCTGGCATAGTCATACCTGTCCATTGTTTGGCATTATCCAACCAGCGGAACCAAAATTAAATCGGTCTGGCTATGGATCTACTCATTAGGTGTGTGCCAGATTGCGGATCAAGAGAGCTCTTGGAGGTGCAGAATGTTGTCCAGGGTGAAATGATGACTTCTATCAAATTCGAGCAGTCGGAGACCACTGTCGTTCGTCTTCCCAATGCCAAATCTTGTGTACGCATCCAGTCCTGCCTTGGCATTCCAATTCCCTTATATGATGATGATGTCTTTCCAGGGGACTTTTCTCCAGTTAAATTCTAATAATTCGTAGAATTCCTCATCTTCTTCGTCATCGTGCTCTAATCTTGGAGTATAGGCCTGGATGGCGGCCATGTTTCATGGTCTGGCTGATACACGGATGGAAATGTCTGCTGGAAATAGGATTAAACCTGATGACACTGTGTGTAATTTCTTTCCTTCCAAGAAATGCCACTTCATGTTGGTGCTTCTTCTCATCTCCAGAAAACCAATTTTTATGTTCATCTTGCGTAGTTGTTTCGCTAAATCCAATCCATCTGACTATAGACATCCCAATGATGTTCCAGTGATAACGTTTCAGTTTATGGTTAACTTCTTGGATTCTCTGGGGGCGTATATGGTGCGGATGTCCCAGGTTCCTGGTGTAAATCTTTCCGTTGATAACCTGATACTATGTTTCGCAGTAGCCTACATATCACGCCCATCCTGAAGTGAATCAATGGGACGCGCGGTCGGTGTTAATCCGGGCCATGAACGATCCGACAGTTACATTTTGCTTCTCTTGCTTCATAATCATTTCAGATAACTTAGCGGCGCCCATCTTCTCTCCAATTTTAACATGTTAATATTAATTTCCATAAAGTGTGGATAAGCAGTATTTTTTTACTGATTATCAACTCTTTATAGATTTTCAATCAATTGATTTTTTGATCAATCAATATATTTTCTTTTAGGGCATTTTTCCTGCGAGAGAACAAAAATTGCCTTATAGAGCAAGGTCACGGGAATAAGTTGGTTAGGGGACAACAATCTTTGGCCCCAGGAAAACTTCGAAACGCGAACCTGTCAGCCCCTTGTCGTATTCTCGCTAGCATTCATACTCTTGCGAACCAAATATAAGTGCCGGCATGATTAAATCATTTTCTTCAATTCCTATCCCTACCCCAGACATGGTAACTACCCGGTCAGTCAATTAAGTGCCATCACGTGATACACGTTTGGGCGATCATGTCTCATTAGATTCATGACTGACGAGACAGAAGATTCTTCCAGCCGTTTTTCCCTGCGGTAGACTGGTTGCCAGCCAAGGCTATAGGACTCTGTCTGTCCTGCTTTTCAACCCATAACCTGAGAAGAAAAGAGATGAATTCCTACCTTTCCCAAGGGTATTTGTGCGTAAATGAATGCAACGAACCTACTTGGCACCCTTATTAATTATCAAATAACTTTATCCATGGCACAATTATGTGCCCCAGAAAACTCAACTGTCTCTTCCTGGTGTTAAATATAAGTTTCCTTTTTGTTTCCATTTACTTTAAAACTTCTTCGTTGCTCACATGTTTGATCGATGGTATCCTCAGCATCCTTCTGTAGAACACATTTCTGTTGTTTAGGATCAGACAGGAAAAGAAAGAATGAGGGGAATCTTTAAAACTCTATACGTCCTGAGTATAACTATAAACTACATCCGGCAACAAGGCCTCCCTCGTCGGAAGGTTTTGAGGAGCGTGGAACCACTTCTTAATTACTGTTGTTCCCAGGTTCACCCTAATCCGGGGTGGTAGCACATGTTAGGGTCCCATTTATGGGTAAATAGTTAACACTATGAAAGTATAAATTACATTTTTATAGTAAAAATACCTTCATTTTTTTTTAATTGTATATTATCAGCAATGCATTTGACTCTCGACAAAAACCTCTTTACAAAACCACGTCAATGAAACCTGATCTAAAAACTTATTTCTTACAAAGAACACATATTTTATTCATACGAACCTATCCTAAAAATCACTGTGGTGTTGAAATGCCGTAAACAAAATAAACCCAAAAATTCTATATCTGTCTAAGCTCTAACTTTTTAATTTCTGTTTTAGCTCCACGACTTTTTTTATTTTGTTATGCCATTCTTCGTCCAAACATGTAGGCAGCACAACCTTCTCCAGTTGGGTAATTAGCGGAAGAAAACTAAGATGCCTTATTCTTGGCCATATTCTGTGATCAACGTAACAGATACCCGAAAACAATAGTTGACTCGATTAAAGACGATGGGAAATCAATGAATCACCAATGTTTTTATTGGGTTTTTTTTTTTGGTTTCTTTTTTTGGTTTTTTGGGGGGTTTTTTGCTTTTGGTTTTTACGATGTCATTGAGGAATATGATTAAACCTGTCAGCTTCCAGCGTTGTCATATAGAAAACCAAATAAATTCAATAGCTATTCACGACGTAGACCATCGACTAAAGCACTTTCACGTCTGTTTAGACGAGATAAATGGTGCCTTCGTTTTGACTTCAAGTTTCTGGTACGAGAGAATCCAACCCGAGTTAAACACACATTGTCAACCATAATAGAAGCCAGTTATTTCTAAGGAGTGCTACGACTATTTCCCACTTTGACGAAAGCCAATGATTTTTGTTCTGCGAGTGTTCGTACGGCATAAAGAGGAGGGAACGGACTACTTAACCAGCGAATAAACAGGGGAAGAGATATTGCTCTCGGCGTTCGGATTTGAAAGCTGAAATTGAAGACGTGTGAAGTAATTGGATCTGATGTGCTTCCACGAAGAAAGAAAAATAAATGTGATAACATATCGAAGCCGATGATCATATAGGCAAATTTAATTTTCACACCTGTATTTGCCTGTTTTCTCTTGTTTATTTATTTTACCGTTCTGTGGATATATCAGCGTTGTCAAAAATGCAAAAGAAAATGTGTTTTTTTTTATTGCTTAGAAACAAGCTTTCATCTCATCTTTCATTTTATCATAAGGTATATCCTAAATAGATATCAAAAATATAAAAGCTGAAACAAAAAATATTCATTGATGAATAGAAGTTGATTTTTTTGTCCTTGCCGTATTTAATTTCATAACAGAGAGTAATGGATTTCCTTCAAGTAAATTTGTTGTTGTTATAATAATAATAATAATAATAATAATAATAATAATAATAATAATAATGGCACCCACTGAGTATATAACCCGGCATGACAGAGTGGGTCAATATCTGCACTGGAAAATTTACAACTTCTACAGGAAGGAAACTGAAAGAAACTGGTATGAACACCACCCAAACCCGGTTACGGAGATAGGACCTGTTACAATTCTATGGGACTACACAATACACACTGACAGAACAATCAAGGCCAACCGGCCAGATATTGTTATTAAAGACCACAAACAAACAAAAAAAGTCCCTCCTTATTGAAATGGCAGTGCCTGCAGACTGCAATGTATCTTTGAAGACATTCAAAAATCTGTCAAAATACAAGGACCTTGAAATAGAAATCTCAGAAATGGGAACATCAACAATCCCTGTAGATTCCTGTAGACTAATTGAAGGGATTCCTGGAAGCCCATGCCTTAAAAGAAATACAAAAAAATGTTCTCACAAGTACAGCCCATACTTTACGAAGGGTTTTATCTATGTAATACATATATATATATATATATATATATATATATATATATATATATATATGTATGTATATATATTTGTCAGTGGAAAGTGTCATGATGCCATTTCTAACCTTAGGTCTCTGGTGGGACCCGGAAAGAAATGTGTACACGCCAGATTCAAAGGAAATAATAATAATAATAATAATAATAATAATAATAATAATAATAATCAATCCTGCGTTAAAATTGTGTCTATTTCAGTGGTTTAACTTACTGACCATTCGTTAGAAAATATAGAGAATTGAAATAGAATATTCCTGTGTAAGTGTGTTTAAAGTTTGCTTTCATGTTCTGTTTTAGTTCGAGAACCTATCGATTAATTCAGCCACAAAAGGAAATAATTGATTTAGTAAACCTCGGTTACCTCGCTTCTATATTGATAGGTGTAAATGTAAATTACATGATGAAAGGAATTATACACACAATGGTTTATTCTGTTAACAATGCATGCAGTAATTCCTAATAAAAGACAATTACTTTTTTCGTAGTTGCAATGCATTTCTATAATAAACCCATTTACAATGCAATTCTATAATAAAATTATTTACAATGCATTTCATAATAAAATTTATAATGCATTTCTATAATAAAATCATTTACAATGTATATATTTATAATAAAGTCATTTACAATGCAATCTACAGGGTGCGTCTAAATAATACAAAAATGAAAATAACACTGACATTTTAACAGATATATTTACCAAAATTACACAAAAATATCTTGAAATACTAAAGAGTAAATTTATTCAATAAAATCGTCATTGGCTTCAATCACGGCCTCCAGACGACTTCGGAATCTCTTGCAACTCTTCTGAACGGTCACCTTGTTTAAGTTGTTGAATGCTGCCATAATCCTTGCCTTCAGTTCATCTTTGGTGTTACAAATAGTTTTGTTGTTTTCTCGCTTAACTGCACCCCACACATAATAATCAAGAGGGTTGCAGTCTGAGGAGTTAGGTGGCCAGATGTAATGGCTGATATGGTTGCAGAAATTGTCTGACAGCTATAACTGGGTTCTTCTGCTTGTGTGACATGGTATAGGGTCCTGTTGCTAAATATAGGGACTTCCAGCAGTCATACTTTTGACCCAAGCCAGCACTACCTTCTCCAGGCACTTGATGTAAGCCTCCGTGATGAGTCTGGGGCCTTCTGGGAAAATGAATGGAGACATAACGTCGCCATCACGCCAAACACCTTCGTAATCACCATTAGACTCATCTAACTCTTTCTGACTCCTCTGCACTGTCCCTAGATTGACACCTAAACACTCTGGAATCTTTGCATTGGAGCTTACGGCGCGAATGCCAAGCAGTACAGCATGCCGTTTCTAAATCTCTGGCGGTGTGAATTGTGTGATGGTGCTCTTTTTCTCACAAACAGTGCCCAACTGACCCTACTCTACTGGGCAGTCGACAAAATCAAAAACAAACAACGCACATGCGCGAAATTAAAAATATAAAATGGCGACAATTATTCCATCGCTCTTTGTATAATAAATTCATTTACAATATGTTCTATGATACAATTATTTACAACTAGCAGTAGAGCCCGGCATTGCCCGGGGATGTAACAGTAAGAGATAGATCAAGTATCGACCATCATAAAGGCTGAAAAATAAAATTGACAAAGATTATTGTTTAAGGTTGACGGACACGCATGTCTTAATTAGTTTTTTTTTTTTTTTACGAATTGGTCAAACCGAAACTCAAACAAAAACATTGTTTTCAATCGTTATGAGTCTACTGATTGAATAGAATTTTATTATAAACAATTGTCTTGTAAATGGAATTTTTAAAGCATTCTGAATGTAAAAATAAAGAAAAAAGTGTGCAAGACAATAAGAAACACTACCTGCCAAAAAAAAAAGTGAGTTTTGTTGAAATCGGTTGAAAAATGTAGGAAATCCGATCCCATATATAAACGAACACAGACACACACGCACACAAACAACCTGGGTTTTATAATAAGAATAACTTGATATGATTTGTCCCCCTTTCATTAATGCCTCTTAATCGTGTTTTCAATTGATTTCGTGCAAACACAATTGTGTCTTTCCAATTTTTGGCGCTGTCAGAACCACTGCATAGGTTGAAAAATGTAGGAAATCCGATCCAATATATAAACGAACACACACACACAATCTGCGTTTTATAATAAGTAAGATTAATTTTTTATAATAAAAACCACTAAGAGTCCATTTACATTGTACGTATGAAGGTTTCTTCTGTCAGTAACTCGTCAACAATCATAATTATCGTTTTCCTCATTTGCAATGCCTTTCTATTATAAAATCATTTAAAATGCATTTATATAACAAACCTATTATTTTTATACTATATATAAAATGTTAAGTTGTGTCCATAGCACTTGCGTATATTTCTGACCATCAATAGTCAATTTTCCCTCATTTGATAAACGTTTATTTCTATAATAAACTGCATTATTTACGGCGAAATTCTATCATAAAATGATTAGCATTGTATTTACATTCTATAAAGGTTTTGTTCTCTCAGTAATGTTTATATTAATTCCTGAACACTGAGCTTCGCTTTTCTACTCATTTGAAATGCATTTCTATTGAAAAATAATTTGCAATATATTTCACTTGGGCTTCGGACAAAAATATTTTTTTTTTCATATTACTATATATTAAGCATACGTCAAGAATATCATCTTTTGTATTAAATTTTGTAAAAAATTAATAGGGGTTAAATTTACGATGGAAATTCATAGTAAATTTACCCCCCGCCCCTTACGGGATCCAAATCAAAATATGCTCATACCACGTGACTTATTACAAAATTTTAAAAGACTGAAGCGGTAGAGCGACCTTTTTTTTCCATTGTGAACAATTTGGTGTTATTTTATCTGTTGCATTTCGTATATATCCTGACAATTATGGAAAAGTAAATAGATACAATTGTTACATTTGGAAAAATAAACTGTAATGGCTCAACAAAATGCCTTATCTTAACAGTATGGCACAGTTCTTAAAGAATAAATCAATTAACGTTTAGCTTTTATGTTTTTTTTATATTACTAAAAGTTAAGTTCTCCTTTTAATAGTATTACAGGTTAATCTCTCCTTCTCATATTACAATAGATTAATCTACCCTTTTCATATTATTATAGGTTAATCTTTCCTTTTCATATTACGATAGGTTAAGCTCTCCTTCTCATATTACAATAAGTTAATCTCTCCTTTTCATTTTACTACAGTGTAACCCGGATATAAGAGACCCGGATATAAGAGAAAGTCGGATATAAGGGAGATTTTCTCTGATCCCAAATTAGAGCCTGTGTTAATGTATATAAAATAGATCAAACCCGGATATAAGAGAAACCCGGATATAAGAGACTTTTTCTCCGGTCCCGACAACTCTCTTATATCCGGGTTACACTGTATATGTTAAATTTTCCTTTTCATTTTACTATATGTTAAGCTCCCATTCACATATTACTATAGGTTAATCTCTTTTTTCCATGTTACTCTAGGTTAATCCTTTTTTTCATATTACTATAGGTTAAGCTCTCCTTTTCATATTACTATAGGTTAAGGTTTCCTTTTCATATTACTATAGGTTAAGCTCTCCTTTTCATATTACTATAGGTTAAGGTTTCCTTTTCATATTACTATAGGTTAAGCTCTCCTTTTCATATTACTATAGGTTAAGCTCTCCTTTTCATATTACTATAGGTTAAGCTCTCCTTTTCATATTACTATAGGTTAAGCTCTCCTTTTCATATTACTATAGGTTAAGGTTTCCTTTTCATATTACTATAGGTTAAGCTCTCCTTTTCATATTACTATAGGTTAAGGCTTCCTTTTCATATTACTATAGGTTAAGCTTTCCTTTTAAAATTACTATAGATATTAAGAATATCAATTTTCCCCATTGTATCAAAATTTATGTAGAACTACTTTTTGGAACTATAATGCAACAGTTTCGAAGAGCTTAACCAGATCTCAACTGTGAGTGAATATTTGAGTAAACCAATCTCTAATAATAATATTACCGGCCTCGCTTTTTATAACCGAGCCCATGTACGTATGTGTACCCGCTTTAAACACGACCTTGTGTCACATTCCAATTAAGGTGGTGTGTTCAATATCCAACACTATTGCCTGCCTAAACTGTAGGCAGAAACAAACTAGATAGTCAATTATATACATACGTGGGTGGGATGTAGGGCATATCTGAACAGTAAGAATTCAGTTGTGATTGATTTCTGGAATGACTTTACATTATTTACATCCAAACTAATGTCCTCATCTTTTTTGTTATTACGTTTTTGCTTTTATTTTTTTTTTTTACTTTATTTTTTAATCAACTTACTCGACTTAATGTAAAATTAAAAAAAAAACTACAATAAATATTATACTATTATAGTCTATGTACTTACACTAATTCACGATACCTAGGGTTTAAAATTATTTTTTTAGAATGACAAAGATTTCTTGACGCAATCATTTTAGCTTTAATTGAAAGCTAAAAGATCAAATTTACTATTTCCAATAAGCAAAAACTCTGGTGTATTTCAAACTGAAATTATATTGATTGGAACCGATTTTCATTTTTTTTTTCATTTTTTTAGCTAAAATTAGCGCCCGTTTTAGTCGTTTTTCTTCGCAATGTAACTGTCTTTATTAAAAATCTTCCTAAAATAAAATATACTTTCTTGAAACTTTATTTTAGGAATATTAGCTGATTTAAATTATAATTAATCTGATTTGAAACAAATATTATTGACTTTATGTTTAGAATGACATAGAAATGCATTTTAAAAACTAACGGTAACTGTTTCTTTAACCGACAATAGTTTACATGGCGAAAAGGTGATGACATGTTTATTGTTGTTCCACAGAGACTTAATCTGTAAAACTTAATTTAAGAAAATGACGTGAGCGCCTTTTTTATATAATTTTTAAGTACTCAGTAAACTTTAAAATGTTGGAAAATATTCTCCGTAATCTAATTTTAGAAACGTTGACTTTAAATTTACTATAGTCATCGCAGTTATTATATCATAATGTCGTGTATGGTCACCTACACTTCCAAAATGGGCGCGTTTAAACACATAAAAAATCATTTTTTTTTTTTAATATTTTCGACCTTGAAGACGCGTATTAAGCTTTTCAATTTTTGATTACTAAATATAGTTTACACTTAATGACAATATCACCTAACGCAATCAAAGTAATGCAGAAATTTAAAAGATTTGAAACTTTATTAATTACGATAATTCAAATTTAAAAAATGAAAACAATTTTTGTGAAAATTCAATATTCATCATTTTTTTCTTAAAACAATAGTGTTTTTAATATATCTTATATATAAAAGCATTTAAAATTTTTCCTAATTAAATAATGTCATAGTTTTATAGCATTTTTTTATTTTAAGATTCGGAGGAAACTTTCGTAAATGTGTAACTGTTTGAAAAAAAATTTGATTTACATTCTCCAAGGAGTTCTTTTAACATAAAGGACATTTTGCTATTAAAATTTAATTTCTCGAAATTTCATAAAATTAAGTAAATGGAGTTTACAGATGTAAAAAAAATATTTTTACCAAGATTTTCTAAAGAAAAGAATTTCAAAAACACTTCTGAAAGTTTTGTTAAAAATCCGACAGTTATTTGATTTTTTTAAAAAATCCAAATCAGTGTGGTATTTTTACAGAAAAAAGACGCTAAAATACACATAATTTGATCTACCGCCGGCGACAAAAAAAAAACTAGATTTTTAACCAAAATTTCAAACGTGCTTTACTTTGGTCTTTCCTCTTAATAATAACATAAACATTTTAACGATAAAACTTTGTTTTTATCAATTTTGGGGCCTTTTTCATCATTTTTTTTCAGTGAAGTATGGAAGTACCTATACTATACTTGTTCGCTGAATTTAATAGATCTTATAATATATTTATACAAGCGGTCAGGTGTACTGAAAAGTTGTCGATCCAACAACGACTTAAATAAACTGTTCATGCGTTAGAGGATTTATTGAATGCGAAAACCTTTCAGCACGCAAACACACACACACACATATATATATATATATATATATATATATATATATATATATATATATATATATCATTTCACTGCAAGAAAGGCGATAAAGCTACCAGGATGTGGGTCGTTACTGAGTGTTAGAGAATATGAAAAAAGACATTATCAAGGACAGAGGACAATAACAGAACAAGATTTAAGAAGACAGAAAATGACAATTGATATTGCATTTAAATTTTTGAAGATCAAAGTTGACTGGAAAGCAAGAAGCTGGAATAGATTTCTACAAGCGAGAAGTGCGAGAGAAGAAACTGTCAGCATAAAACATACTTTCATTTAGCAATTTCAACTGTAAAATAATGAGACCTAGCTGCCAATCTAGTTACTGCGCTTAAATTCGTAAAGTCTAGCTACCAAAGAGGAAATCCCATCAGAACAATTAGCATGAAAATATTTATAAAAAAGGCAAAGGGAAGCTACGTTTTGGTGGTGAGAAATGAAGCCGAGATGCCAGGTCAGGACCGATAACATTTCAGATTCTTCTTTGAATTTTACAAGGAATATCTAGCAAGGTAAGCAGAAGCACCAGACCTGATGTGACAGGAATATTCAATGCATGGACCGATGATCGACTTATAAAAATTATGAGGACAAATATAGGTAGCAATTGACCCTTGAGGTGAAAAGGTTAAAAATTTGGTGTCCAGTGGAGAATCCACGCTGTAATCTGTTCCCCAAAGTAGCAGCTCTTGAGACAAAGGCGTCCGAGCGGAACATTTCCGCTTATAACTGGAATACGGGGGAAATGTAGGTGATTCAACTCTGTCAGTAGAACATGGCGAGCCCTAGGTGTAAAGCTCTGAACGGTTTGAAATAAAGGAGGGGGTTCATCTGAATATTTGCTATTTTTCGATAGAGTAGCGATAGGCTTTCGTTCTTTTAGATAAGAAAATACAGAGTGAGAAATGTCATCTCTAATGAATATTTATTTTTAATCATTTCACCCCAAGCAAGGCAATAATGCCACTAGGACGCAAAGAGGTGACAGAGGGAGTGAGAAGACTTTCGTGAGGAAAGGGCGATAAAGAAACATGGTTCAGGAAGACAGATGATGGCGATTGACGATTCATTTAAATTTTTGAAGTTTGTAAGAGGCAGAAAACTACGAAATTGGAAAGGAGATCCACAGGTGATAAAATAAAGTTCTAGAATAAAAGAGATGGTTGCATTTAGTTAATTCAACAGGAAAACGATGCGATCTAGTTGCCAGTCTAATAGCAAATTTAAATCTATGCAGTCAAGACACTAAGGAAAAAAGCTTATTAAAGTAATTTTTACGAAAATGTTTGTAGAAAAAAATAGAAGAAAGCCACGTCACGCCGGCGAGGAACTCTATCAAGGCTGGAAAGTGAGGATTTAGCATTTCCAGCCCATATATGGTGGCATTACTCCATTTTTACTCTCATCTGATTTTTATAACGATAAACTATAGCAGAAGGTACTTTCCGGAGCGGTAAAATGAGCTGGCCGTTTTCCCCGTCATCTTAAGCATTGTATATATGAGTTCCATTTGAGACCTGGAGTGAATATGAACCTTAATAGATGCAAGAGGTGAGTCTTAATTTAAAGCATGAAGCCTCGTTGAAAATGCAACCATTCATCGTGATTCGAGAATAATCTGGATTTGATTGGCGATGATAAAATCATTTATGTTTGACTTGATTCATTCTAAACAACACATAGTTTTAAAACAAAAAAAATAACCTTTATTATGCTTTTCCTTCTATGTAGCATGTCCATTCAAGATGTGGGCGATCATGTCTCTCTACTTCCTGTCCTCTTTATCTTTTATTAAGGTTTGTATTCTTACTATGCCTCCTACACTCAGGTGTCAGTCAGTTTCCGGAGCGGTAGAATGAGCTGGCCATTTTCCCTGTCATCTTAAGCAATGGATCGTATATATGAGTTCCATCTGAGGCCTGGAGTGAATATGAGCCTCAATACAGCGCTTAAAGCATGAAGCTTCGTGCAGACTGCAACTATTCAAGACTCGAGAAAAATCAGGGTTTGATTGCCGATAATAAACACATTTATTAACTTGATTCATCCTAGGCCACGCATAATTTTAAAATAAAAATAACCTTTATATATATATATATATATATATATATATATATATATATATATATATATATATATATATACATATATATATATATATATATATATATATATATATATATATATATATATATATATATATATATATATATATATATATATATATATATATATATATATATATATATATATATATATATATATATATATATATATATATATATATATATATATATATATATATATATATATATATATATATATATATATATACATATATATATATATATATATATATATATATATATATATATATATATATATATAATATACATATATATATATATATATATATGTATATATATATATATATATATATATATATATATATATACATATATATATATATATATATAATATACATATATATATATATATATATATATATATATATATATATATATATATATATATATATATATATATATATATATATGTCTGTGTATGTCTGTGTATATATATATATATATATATAGTTAAACTGAGAGAGCCAGACAACCTACCACGGTTTCACCTTAGCGGATCGTCAGGGAAGGCTGAGTAAAAGGTAAAAAGAACGGAATACTCATAGTCAATAAACAAAAAACCATAACCACGTGACCAAATAAAAACAAACAAACAACGGGGAGGGTTGGGAAAAAACATTTATTCGAAAAAATAACGAAAGAGGGAGTGGGTGGGGGTTTATATATATATATATATATATATATACCCCTGAACAAGGGCCAAGAGTCACTCAAGGGATATGGGGCGGAAAACAACGGTTGACCCTAGACTTAAGATAGTAGTGATTAGGGAAGCATCCACTGTGGAGTCCGTTTCACAAAGCAGTAGTTCGAAGGAAGGAACTGCTCGAGTGTAAATTACATCTCACCAACGGAATACGAAGGGAATGTGTGTGGTTCGCTACTACAATGTGCATTGTGTAACCGGTCTTAGTCTTGAAGGTTAGAGCTGGTGGAACCAATTAATTTAGTTCTAAACACTTTCCATGGAAATAACGATAAAGTGGCTTGTGACGTTTCGTCTGTCAGAAAGAAGTCGTAAGGCGGAAGAAAATTCGACATGGAAGACCCTTTTGGACTAAATAGAGACTTGAAAGTGAAGACTGGGCATATATATATATATATATATATATATATATATATATATATATATATATATATATATATATATATATACACCAGGTGTAACAGTAAAATTGTCCAAATGGTGTTACAGCACAAATTGTTTAATATCTAAAACAAACTCGAAACTAATTGCGTTTCTTTTTTCCAGGTTTTCAGATAAGACATTTAGCCACCTTGACACCATTTGTCGTAAGAATCATTGAAAAGCTCTTCGAGTTATTCAGTTAGAAAGAGAACAGGTTAAAATCGTTTTGTGTCGGACACATTGTCTTCTCAACTGACCAACGGTGAGAGGAAAAAAATTATTCAAGCCTTCAGTAATGGTACCAACATTCATACTTTCGCTTCCATCTGCAAATTCCATTCAAGAACTATCAACAAAATGGTGAATAAGTTTTAAAAAGAGTAAACAGTAGAGAGGAAACCTGGATCAGGAAGTCACAACAGCAAGAGAGGTCATCATTTCATTTAGAGCTAAAGAGATCAATTAGAAAAGATCCAACTAAATCCATAAGACTTTTGACACGTGAGAGAGGTGTTTCAGCTATGACAGCCCAAAGATCAGTGAAAAAAGTCTTGGAAATTAAATCGTACGTGAAATGTGTGAGGCACCTTGTTACTCTAGGACAGAAAGTTAGAAAATTAGAGAGAGTGAAGAACATCTTGAATAAGTTGGAAAATGATCCTGGAATAATGTGTATATATTTGAACTTTATTTCAACCTTTTAGGAGCTTCCAATCCTTTAGCTATGATTAATTAATGATGTACACGCCATTTTCGTTTATGATCGATTTCATCACGATTTTTCTGTTAAGTTTGGAGAGTAATTATACATTCTTATTGCTCGAAGCAGAATCCAGTAATGTAATAAAAAAATCTCGGAAAATTTCAGTAAGATATCTTTAATCATTTTTAAAATTCAACAGTTTAAAGCTTAATCTAAGGATTGGAAATGTTTGTTGTTCCATGATTTGAACAATTTTGGTGTTACGCCCAGTATGTGTGTGTGTGTGTGTGTGTGTGTGTGTGTGTGTGTGTGTGTGTGTGTGTGTGTGTGCGTGCGTGCGCGTTCCAAACGGCTTCTTTAAAATTAATGTCTAGGTTTCAACAAAAAACAGAGTCGGTCGAACATAACTCGTGTAACAGTTCTGAAGCCTGGAACATTTGACGAGGTTTAAGACTGTCCCACGGGCTAAGTGAGGCTTGCAATCATCGTTCAGCAACGACTTGTTTAGAAGAGCAAATTTGAAACAGAAGAATGATTTATCTAATGCAAACGGTAGAATTCTATCATGGCAAAAAATTCTAGCCCCGACATAAAAATGACATTCAAAGAGAGAAAAAAAAGCTATCTATATTATAATGATCCGATTTCAGTGTATGACTTTGTTAGCGAAAAAAAAAAACACCCAAAACGGCGCTTCGTTGAGACACTTTTTTCTTAGGAAAACACCGTTCAAATGCCCTAACCTTAAGAACAAAGCAATTTACACGAGTTGACCGTAGTGGGGATCATGGAGTCAATATGAACCATCCTTTCCTATGATTGCATGATATGAGCTTCGCCAGGGCTAAATACAGTTTTGAATTCAGAGTTTTCTTTCTCCTAGACCGGTTGCCAACCAAGGCTATAGAACCCCGTCAGTCTTACTAATTCCTCATTGCCGGAGGGAGAACAGCTGGATTCATGCCTTTATCAATGGTATTAGCACTTAAGTTAATGTAATACTAGTCTTAAGTTGTCTGAATTTGTTTGATGAAGCATTGTTAATTGTTATTATTATTATTGTTTGACAAGTTTTCGTGTAAAAAAATATGCGGGTAGATTAATGGCTATCATCATCGGCGACTTGAGTTCAAATTTTGACCTGCCCTTTTTTTTCGCTCAAATGTTTTTGAATCCACCCAGCTAAATTGGAGGATAGTTTGGGCTATCGAGCCTTGGGTGTCAACCGATCGAGATGAGGGACAAATTTTGAATTCCAAAGTATGGCGAAAGAAACTGGAAACCGATTCACTGTCAATCCCAAGAAGTCATAGCAATTCATGCTTGTTAAACAAAATTGTTGTGGATTCCGGGATGAAATCCGGTACCAATAAATAACAAACGCCAGGAAGGAATATAGGAAAATAAATGCATTAATGTAATAATATAAACTGATAATGCAGGTTAGTAGTTCCAGGAATGCGGGTTAGTAGCAAAATATATATACAATCTTTGGTATCGACGGATCACTGTATGATTTCTTACTGTGGTTCGTGCTCTTTCTCGTTCTTCTCCCGGGTATTCACTAGCAGTAGTATATGTATACCCTGGGTGAGCCCATTTGTGTAAAAAAGGGAGAAACTCTCAACAAAAATAATACTGCAGAGTGTCACGATCAGTCAAGGCCTGAAAGATCATGGTCTGAGACGAAAAAAGATTCCTTCCATTTTAATTTCTGTTACTTATTTTCACCTTGTCACTCGCTAACTGCGGGGCTGTTCCAGTTTTCTCCTGTTTGTTCTGGGAGGGTTTAACAATCATAGAAGCCATGTTGAGGAATATAATGTTATGTTAATTTTTCTGAAGTTTTGTCATTATTTATTTCTGACTACCTTTTTTTTTGGCTGTAGAATAACAATACAATAAACAGCACTTACCGGCGTAAGGGTCCCAGCTAGCGTCCAGCTGGCAGACAAAAATAAAGCAGGTTGTAACTTCAAGCTGGTATTTATATAGAAATACCTCCACTCAGGTACCAGCAACCAATCACAGCTCAAGCAATGGACTATCCCACTTTAGCACAATGAGATACTCCATGGCACCATAAATAGCTCCACAACGGAGAGTTTATCTCGACCACGTGATTTTTCTACATTTATTTCTGTTGCATCACCTAAGGTGATTTTTTATTTATTCATTTTATTTTCATTCTGATACTATCTACCCATACCACGTATCGAGAAAAATTGTTCGAAAACAATTATTCGAAAAACATTTATTTAAATTGTAAATTGTTTGAATGAAAATTAATCGAAAGGACAATTATACTAAATGATAATCATTCAAAATATTTTAAATACTTATGTCGTCTTGCTTTGAGAGAGTCGATGCTGATTTACCTAGAACTAATAACGCCCTTGAAGGATGGCAAAAGGATCTTTTGCAGCAAATGTCATCCCATCATCCACAATATGGAAATTCTTAGACACTCTTAAAAGAGAACAGGACTTGCAAGAAATTCATATTGCAAAAGGAAGAGTATGTTGCCAAATTATCAAGAACGCCAAGAATTAGCACGACGTAAATGGAAAACCTAAGTGTAGTGCCTTCCTTTAACGAGTACTTTTCAATAGCTGACTATTTGAATAAAGTATTATATAACTTAAGGTTATAAGAATTTTTCTTACTAAATTGTTTTATCAACGATATTTGTATTTCGAATAATTATTATTTGTGTATTTCTTCTTTTAACTTTTACATTTTTATAGCAATCAACAATTTTGCATTTCGAATAATTAGCATTTAGTATAATTATTTTTTCGATTAATTTTCATTCAATTTACAATTCGAATAAATATTTTTCGAACAATTATTTTCGAACAATATTCACATAATACTTATACGCTTCTGGTGTCTGTTTAAACCGACGGATTCAGTTTTTCCATATATTTCACAATTTATCTTAAAGTTTGTATTTTGCTAATTTCAGGTAAAAACAGAAAAACTCAGACATATTTCAGTGAAATTTTCACTTTTTCAAAATATAGTTTAACTTTTATTTATATGAAAAAAAAAAAACCAAGTCGTCAGTTTATTTAAACTAATGTCATGAGGATATGAGTTCAGCAAGCTGCATTAAGCGGAAATAACGAATTAGCATCCGGTGCAATTGGAAATCACGTTCACTTCTCGTTTGCGATACTCTGCATCATAGACAACGCTTCAACGACTGAACTGCTTATAAGAAATATAAACTTCAGGGGCGTGCATCGTCTGTCTTTCAAAGAAAGCAGAGGTTGTCTTGGGCTCTTAGTTAATTTTTGAATTTCGAAAATATTTTTGATACATTTTCCATTTATATATATATATATATATATATATATATATATATATATATATATATATATATATAATATTATAAATAATATTTATCATCTCATTGGGATGTTGGGTTTTTGAGGGTTTTTTTATAGGCTACCCACTGAGAGTATGTGATATTATGGTGTATGGAAGATTGATTGGCGATGAAGGAGTTTTTATGGTGAATGAGAAAATTATAACGAGTGAATGGGTCGTGTATCCGATTAGCTAGGTATAAGATAATTAGTGAAGACCAGCCTTTTCCCCTTTTCGGCCTTGTGCTATAATTGTATTAATTTACAATAAATCTCAATATTTTTGGTACATTTTGATTTATGGTAAAAACAGTTGCGTTTGCTTTTCCTCCAAAACCAATAAAAGAATTACCCTCCAAATTCCGAGGACTATATTTGGAGCCTAGCTGCAGGTTATTTAATTGAGACCTTGGATTTAAATTTTGATGAACAGCTGCTGCCCGAACTCAGGTCGCCCCGGTCCAGTAAGAAAACAAGACAGAATAAATTTTATAACCACCAGACGGGAATAAAGAGGAACATCAAAGTCGATCCAACATCAAGGAAAAATCTTCGGTTGGTGTGATTAATCTATTCTTCGCTGTTACCACAAATTTTGCTTCGAAAATTGTACCAAATTATTCTTTGAAATCTATTTGAAGTATTTCTCATTTTCTTCACTTTATGTAGTTTGTTTTTTTTTTCTGAGCACCTTCTTATGCAGTATTATAATTTTCTATTTTAAAAACACATATTTCATTTTCACAGATAATTTACCTGTTATCATTTCGTGCAAAGGGCACTTATTTTGTGTAATTCCTTCGTTTTTTGTGTGTTAACAATAAATTTGTTGTGTTTTAAACTCGGCTGGTGTCGTCTGTCTTTGTTGTGTGCCCATATAAATTAATGTTACCTCAAATATTTGCTTGAACTAATTTTTTCGTGGGGTTTTTTAACAAATAAAAAATCATATATACTAGCAAACAGCATGCGTTGTTAAATTTAGTCGCAGAATTACAGTCTGCCGTTAAAGAAATCAAAATGTTTTGTTTTTTTTAATACTGAATACCGTAACTGGTGATGCAACTATGTTGAATAATGCTTTTTGTCTGGATGGCAGTTAGGCTGCGAGGGCTGTATTTTTTTATTATTGCAATCTTTAATCTGCTCAGTCAAATGATGATTCTATTCTGTCATAGTAAATCTTACTTGTAGATGTTTGTAAACCACAAAAAGAAACTAATATAACACTGACTTTTTTTTGTATTTATTTTTTTCGTTTCCTTGGGTGTTTTATAGAATTCTGTGTCGTCGATTCGGTCATTCTGACTTTTCTCATCCTTGTTACTATGACAACGCGCGTGACGTTCAATTACTTCGATTTTTTATTTAATCACATAAAATGATTTTTGTTTCTTTTTTTTTCATTTTTTGGCGTTCGCTATGTTTTAAACTGTAGAAGTTTTCTTCCGATTTTCTGTGTTTTTAACTGATTTTTTTTTAAATCAATAACACATATGTATAGTACTATAATGTCAGATGTGGGTGGCGTGAAAAAACACAATGAATGGAATCAGAAAACCTGGTTGAAGCTCACACCGTAGTAATTTGCATTCATTTCACCTCGCATTATTGCCCTAGGAAAATCTATTTCTCTCACCCGACGCCAACTATACATAAATTTTAGCACATTCCAATTTATTTGTTAAGTTCGTTAAAAATTGGCAAGCTTCCAAACTGAAGAATTTTCCCGCCTTTCATTGATTTATTTTTTTTTTCTATTATTTTTTTTAAATTAACATCGGGTTTGCTACTGAAACAGAATCGGCGTCTTTCACAGAGCTGTCGGCCTATGCTGGACATTAAATCTCCAGAAATTTCAGGAAAAAAATTAGATGCTGCAGCAGATTGTAATTCATCCACATATGACTAGAATCATAAGTAAATTGAGGCGGAGCACGTACAAAGCTTGTCTATAGTGGTTTTCCAAGCGTAGATTGGATGTGGTACAAGGCCGAAAGTAAGGGGCACCCAGCGTGGATCAAACACACTACTCAGTCGCAATTGTTCTAGCGAGACAAGGTTGCTAACCACTACACCACCGCTAGGTACCCACCACACTAGTTTATAAATGTCATTCATTTTTCATCTTTTGCGCGCAATTTTGAAAAAACAACACATGAAATAAAACTTTGGTCCGCATTCATCTACTATTTATATATATATATATATATATATATATATATATATATATATATATATATAATAGCAAAAACCGAACTCCTGCGGAGGGTAAGTTGGGCCACTGGAACCAAAACTAAAGAGAACTCTCGTTCGGAAGTGATATTTTTGAGGATATAATGCACACTGAGAGATATCATACAAGTGTAAGAATTATAATTATATCCAATAACACTACTTAAAAGCAAATATTATAGTGGGATAATCTTGGAAACAGTTAAGATTGGATTACGAATCTAAGAGAAGCAGCTTACCAGGTAGGAATGGAATAATAAAGCAATTTAATAAGGAGAAAACATGTAGAAAGTGCATTGATTATCAAATCATTAGTTTGGCGTTCCGGTTCTCACAAAATTTCACTTATTTTGGGAGGTTTTCTTTTATTTTCTTAAAAGTAAAAACGATAAAAACAAAAGCATAAGAAAATTGAATGATATCGGTTAGATTATATGGTTAGACACGTATGATTTAAAAAAAAATTAAACTCGAAATTTAGAAGTCAAATATTTTAAAACTCAAAAATTTATAACTCAAAAAAAAACTCCAATATTCTAAAGTTTAAATTCAGCGTTTCCACACCTTCAATGTGTCATCTCTCAATATAAGTATAACTAACGTTCGCGTTTACCTCTCGCCACATATATAATTCCATCAATAAAACTTTCTCCAACGAAGTCCCTGTATAAGGACGAAACACGTTACACAAAACCATTCCACTTCTAAACAAAAATATTACACTGGATTTATTCACACTTACGTACGTCGTTTTGTACAAATCTCCTACAGAAATTCCTTGCATTCTAAGAAAACTCATATCTGTAGGGTCAATTTGTGCACAAGGAAATTATCCCAAATCTCTCGAAAGACTTCAGGGAATAAAGAGAAATAACTTTGTATGGACTTTAGTTCCTTGAAGGCAGATTGTAATATTTTGATGTTAGCAGTAATACGACCCCAATTCAAATTTTGACCTTTTGTCCTATTGTCAAGTCATTTGAATATGTTGCCAAAATAGAAAAAATTGTACACCATTAAAAGAGAACAGAAGAATAGAATCTAATATTGAAGCACTGAAGATCTGTAGGAAGCAATAATGTCATCCCTGCAGGTAATTTTAAAGTTGAAGCCGTAAAAACAAATTTAATAGGTGAGAGTGAGGACGATTACAGAATGACAAGAAGCCTCCAAAAAGGTAACAAACCAATCAGGTGTAAGAGTAAAATGAAAAAAAAGACAAAAGGAACAAATAAACCCGATATTCTACACGTACGCAGACAGGTGCATTTTATACGTACGGAGACAGGTGCATTTTATACGTACGGAGACAGGTGCATTTTATACGTACGGAGACAGGTGCATTTTATACGTACGCAGACAGGTGCATTTTACATGTACGGAGACAGGTGCATTTTATACGTACGCAGACAGGTGCATTTTATACGTACGCAGACAGGTGCATTTTACATGTACGGAGACAGGTGCATTTTATACGTACGCAGACAGGTGCATTTTTTTATACGTACGGAGACAGGTGCATTTATACGTACGCAGACAGGTGCATTTTACATGTACGGAGACAGGTGCATTTTATACGTACGGAGACAGGTGCATTTTACACGTACGCAGACAGGTGCATTTTATACGTACGGAGACAGGTGCATTTTACACGTACGCAGACAGGTGCATTTTATACGTACGGAGACAGGTGCATTTTACACGTACGCAGACAGGTGCATTTTATACGTACGTAGACAGGTGCATTTTACACGTACGTAGACAGGTGCATTTTATATGTACGGAGAGAGGTGCATCTTACACGTACGCAGACATATGCATTTTATACGTACGCAGACAGGTGCATTTTACATGTACGAAACAGGTGCATTTTACATGTACGAAACAGGTGCATTTTACATATACGCAGACAGGTGCATTCTACACACAGGCGCAGACGGGTGTATGGGCGCACGCGCGTGAACGCATGCACACACACTCACATATACTATGACAATGAAACTTGCACCAATGAAAACTGCATATAAAAAATTGAAATCGAGCAATTAATTGCTGATACCCACTGAATGGTTACGGAGTTGTTTCCGGAGGGTCCGTCTACGAAACTCTAGAATCGGGATGCTGAAGGTAACATCAATCAGCTAAGTGACAAACCTTTTATTTGTGTATTTATTTGTTGTGGGTTGGTTTTTAGCGGCATATCAACATATCATTTAATGCCGAAATTTAATTTTCTTCGGAGCATTAGTAATTTATTTTACAAAAATATATTGCTTATAATGTTTTATTATGAAAACGTATTACTGGTATTTTTACTATAAAATGTGTTTTATACTCTTGTAGTGATATAATATATAATTATATATAATGGTCAGTTACGTCTCGTTTCTGGGGTACACACGTCTTCCAGAATAACTAGTCAACCCCTATTACAGACACTTCCTCAACCGACAGATTCCACTTGTGTTTTTTTTTTATACTGCACCTATGTTGAGCAGACCTTAGTTACAATTTATGGGAGACCACGATTATTTTTTTTAACAAGGCCAATACGCTCAAGCTCACAGTCACGATGATTTGTAACTTACGTGCTAGTGCCTAGCCAATTTCACTCTGAAGGCTTTGGTCAACCCGTGGTACGTTTTCCAGGTACTTTCTAGTGGTGCCACGCGCACTGGGATCGCCTACCCAAGCCAGTTACATCAGGAAGTCAACTCCATGACAAAGCAACCATGGTGAGGTTCGGATCTCGGTCATAGGGTCAAAAACGAACGTTCTAGTTCGCCAATTACAGGAAACTTATATAAACATGTAAAGAATTGATTCAGATAAAATACAGAAGTGGGTGCATAACAATTATTGATGGAAAGACGATCTCTGGGAAGCCATAAATTAGTTGTTGCAAGTAATTCAAGTTGAAAGAGTAGAAAAGTTAATAAAATCTACCAATAAAAAGACTATATAGTATGCCAAGAAGCGCGTGTTGCCATATCTAGGCTGGAGCTACACAATCCTCACTTTCCAGGATTGACAAATTTAAAAAGCGTTTACGCAGCCTTGCAATTGATGAATTATTCCCCACCCTACAACCAACGAATTGCATTCCTTAGTTACACCAGTTCATAAGTTTACAGCTAGAAATCGCCATGGTACGTACACATGGGTCGACTCATCCATATTCCCTTCATATACCATTAGTAAGGAAGAAGTTCAACTCCGTAAGGTTCTTATGTATAACTTTGTGGAACAGACTCCCGAGAGAATACTTCCATGATCCTTCCGGTATTAATCTCTTCAAGTCTAGGGTCAATCGTTATCTATATTACATATCCTCATAATGAGCACTTCTTACACCCTTAAAGCAGCCCTGTATAATAACCCTCTATCTTAAGCTGGTTCTTAGGCATTGTATTGATTGAACAGCTGTATAATTCTACACTATTTACATTGTTCGGACTATCATCCTCATCTTTGTTGCCATATTTATCACAACGTTTCGGCTGTTGTACGATCCGGCCTTCTTCAGACGGTTGGAATGTCGAACTGTTCTCCAACGCCTTAAGGACACATGGCACAGTGGATAAAAGCGTTGGTTAGATCCAGTGACAGGACCGAAAGAATTGTGAGTTCAATACCTGGTTAAGACAGTGGATAACTTTTAAAGGGGAATTAACAGGCGATAACTGATAACTGACATCCATTAGACGTGGCACGTGGAACTAGAACAGTCTACCCCAGCGAGCGAAATAAAGGGTTCAGTTCGACATTCCAATCACCTGAAGAAGAAGGCCGGAGCGTACAACGCCCGAAACGCTGTGATAAATATGGCAACAAAGATGCGGATGCTAGTCCGAGCACTGTAAATAGTGTACATAATACTTAATCTAAAAAATATATAGATATATAAATCTAATAATTTATTTAGTAAGATGGGAGGGTTTTTTTTCTGTGGCTGCTATCTACCGTTCATCCGTTCATATGTGGTCTGGTGCGCTTAGTATATATCCCGAGGTTCTTAACAAAAGCCGAAGACGTGTTTTCCCCCTGTCTTTTCAAGATAGTTGTTCTAATTAGCTTTCCTCCTTGGTACCCGAACTGCTTGAATCTAAGCGTGCTTCTAGATTCGTAATTAGCTCTCATTGTTTTACTGTTGAACTAGATAAATGCAACTGTTCTATTCTAACAGTTTCTTTTCTCGCACTTAAATCTTCAAATATTTAAATGCAGCGTCAATCGCCATCATCTGTCCTGAACCTTCTTTCATCATTGCCCTTTACTCACTTCTCCTCACTAAGTTCTTCCTGAAACCTTTTCTTTTATTGCCATTCCCCTCACTAAAGACTTCTCATTCTCTTTCATTCTAAGTAATTGTTGAAACTTGACTAATGTATGGAATAATAATGCAACACAAAATGTACTTAGAACAAAATGTATTGAAACAAGAAAGTGTACACAATATTCACATATAGTCTTTTGTATATTCCTGGTAAGACCGTTCCTGGAGAATGTGTTGACTGAGTCGCAGTCGGGCAGAGTCTCTGGTTGAATCTCTTGATTCCTGTATTTATTTATCCACCCACGAGGATAAAATGTGGCAAAAGGCCGGTTTAAAGTGGGTATCTCCGAGCCCGTAGGCTCGGCCAAAAATATGGCCTTTCTGAGCCCGCCTAGACCCGGGTCCCTCACTGCAAAATGCAAAGTTCGACTGAGAGTGAATCTCTTGATTCCTCCCTCTCTTCCCGGTACCAACCATATTTATATGGTCGGTACTCCACTATGAAAATTAGGTGGATCCTACCACAGCAGTAATGATGATAATGATAACGTAATAATTTCTAATAATAAAAACCTACTAATTTCTAATTATAATAATGATAACGTAATAATAATTTCTTAATGATAATAATTACCTAATAATTTGTAGTTATGATAATGATAACGTAATAATTTCTAAGAATTATGATAATAACATAATAATTTGTAATAATGATAATAATAGCGTAATAATTTCTAATAATGATAATAATAATGTAATAATTTCTAATAATGATAACGCAATAATTTCTTAATGACAATGATAACCTAATAATTTCTAATTATGATAATGATAACGTAATGATTTCTATTGATGATAATAATAACTTAACATGTTCTAATAATGATGATAATAACATAATAATTTCTAATAATGATACTAATGACTTAATAATTTCTAATAATGAAAATGATAACGATAGTTATTAAAACTGGAAACAAAATATTTTATACAAACGAATTTTATTAATTCCAAATTTATCGTGACAACATATCAGAGGTTTTCTTTTCTAAAACCATTCCCATGTTTGGGAAGATATTCAAGCGAGTTGCTCGTCTCGTAGAAGCAGGTTTAGTTGCTGATCTTCCGAAGGAACAGCTATAATGAGATGATTTCTTATCCTTCTAGATAGCGAATAAACTGAAACCTCTTAATTTGAGTAGATAAGCACGTCTTTAATCTCATTATTTCGACGATTTGTTTAATCAAAAACAGGTTTGACACACTGAGCAAAGCGAATGCCCGTTGCGCCAGATGTTCTCTTTACATTCTCAATACTATTATTCTATGATGATTAATAAATTTAATTATTATGAACATTATAGAAAATCTAATTGTGTTAGAAACTTGACTGTCACGAAATAGATGATGGATTCGAATTCTGTCTATATTTCTGAGATGACACATTGATAAAGGCGTTGGTTGGATCCAGCGACAGGACCCAAAGAGTATCAGTTAACTACCCGGTTAATACGGTGGAGAACTTGGAGAGGAGAATTAACAGGAGATAACTAATAATTAACATCGATTAACCGTGACACGTGGAACTAGAACAATCTACCCCAGTGAGCAAAATAAAGGGTTCAGTTCGACATTCCAACCACCTGCAGAAGTCCGGAGCGTACAACGGCCGAAACGTTGTAATAAATATGGCGACAAAGATGAGGACAATAGTCCGAATAATGTAAATAGTGTTTATAATACCTCATCTCGGAGATATAGACAGTTCCTCCAGTGTGGAATATATATTTGAGAGTGTCCAAGTTGGAATGTCGAACTGGATCTTTTTAAAATTCCCCTCTCCAAGTTCTCCACTGCCTAGGACACATACTACAAAGGATAAAGGCGTTAGTTAGATCCATTGACAGGACCCAGAGAGTGTGAGTTCAATATCCGGTTAAGGCAGTGAAGAACTTTCAGAGGGAAATTAGCAGGAGATAACTGATTACTGACATCCATCAAACATGGCACATGGAACTAGAACAGTCTACCCTAGTGAGCGAAATAAAGGGTTCAGTTCGACATTCCAACCACCTGAAGAAGGCCGGAGCGTACAACGGCCGAAACGTTGTAATAAATATGGCGACTATGGAGACAATAGTCCGAATAATGTAAATAGTGGATTCGAATTATCGTAGCAAATGTTCTTTATGACATTTGTATCAAAGAAGCATTCCAAAAGGTAAGTTGAAAAACGGAAAAAAATATGTTAGTAACAAATAAACAATCGCTGGATTGCTACCGGATATCCATCTTTTTATGTGGCAGCGAATACTTGACAATCTCCCCACGACGCTTCAGAATCCCAAACAAAGAACTTTACCAAATAACAGAAACCACCACACTTGAGAGCATTCAACAGCATCATTTACTACACGGGATATCACATGTAACTTGAGGTGAAAATAATGACATAACCAAGGGGTTGACACTTCTTCATACAAAAGAATTTAGGAAAGACGTCTTCTCCACAACTCCCTATCAATACTGAAAAGATCTATAACAGTTACTGGATTGATAAACTTACTTTACTGGAAAATTGTTTTAATAGTAACATTTTATAAATTTCAATCAAAAATAGCACTGAGTGCTTGGCCAATGAATACTGAATATTTCTTTATAAGGAAACGGTTAATATTGCTATTACCAATAGTATACATTTTACTTTTTGTCAAAGTAAGCAAGATTTAGTACATACACTACAATTCAAAATTTTGAAGCCACCCCCAAAATTAGCATGGGATGTGTTTGGCAGGAGAGTGAAAAAAATGAAAAAGAGTTCTTAGACTCTGAAAAAAGAATGGAATCAGTTATCACATTCTAAGAAATCTTTACAACGAATGCCAAAAACGTGTGCTGCAGTAATCAAGGCTAAAGGAGGACATTTTGACGAGAGTGAAATTTAATCATAAAATACATTTTTTTCTTTTTGTCATAATAAAAGTTCTAATAAAAAATCATGTCTCACAATTTTTTTAGCCATGAATACCATAAAATAAAAAACAATGTCTCACATTTTTTTAACTATATATAATAATTTTCTCTTATTCAAAATACAAAACAAGTACATTTTGAGGGCAAATTTAAAAAATTACCAGAGGTGACCTCAAACTTTTGAACCGTAGTGTATATTTTTGGTTGGTTTCTCAGTGTCGGTTTACGAGTTTGATTTACGATGACTACTGAGTAATTCAATCCTCATTGGATGCACTCTATCAAAAAGCTGAACTTAGTCAATGATATCTCAGCTTATTAATTACTGAAATGACGTCGTTACTTTCTAAAGGAAGATGAAGAAGAAACACCGCCTGAAGCGTTCTCTCCATTCTCCGTGATGTTTAAATCTATTTTCAGGAAGAATTTCCAATCTCATCGTCCTAGCGCATCCAATTACAACAACACTAATAAACAGCACATGCCTTTAACCTGGATAGCTAGATGAGTCTAAGACAATTAGGAGGCTTACCAGGATCTATTATCAATGGACGTAACCTTATCAAAATGCGCTAATCCAAACGAATCTCTGCTGATGGCTGATTCAGAAAGAAGACGGAAAAAATATCAGATTGGGTAGGCGAGGAAAACGAAATAATATGTTTGTCCATTAATTGTAAGAAGATCGAAAACGCAGTGGTGAGAAAAAGGGGGAAAGCCTTAAATGGGCTTACACACTGGGGACGTTTTACAGAAATTTAACTGTCTGAGTCGTGTAATCACATACAGGAGAAAGTGCGATAAATATTCAAAATCACATAAGGATAGTGAAATAGATGTTTCATAAATTGATTCAAACCCTTTACGTCTTCTTAGTCCCATATGACATTAAGTGGACAGACTACAGCTGGTCAATTGCTACGTCTGCTGTAAGGAAGTTTGGTTTACTGTGTCGTGCCCCCAAATTTTTCTCGTCAGAATCCATCTTGCACATTTATATATCTACCATTCATTCGGGTACTAAATGCTATTGGCATATCTGATCTGGTTTTCCTACTAGGCATCTCGAGATTCTTGAAAAAGTCCAGAGAAGGGTCAGCAATAAAATCGATTCTGACCAGTCATCTTGTCTGCAATCCGTTTCTCGCCGACGTGATGTGGCTTCTCTCTGTCTGGGCTACACATATTTTCGTGGAAACTGCTGGGCTGAGCTATTTTTCCAGGTGCCGCGAATACATGAATTTACGTCTGCTACTAGAGTGGCGGCTAGGTCTCACCGTTTTACTGCTGAGCTAGCTAGATGCAACCGCCACATCTAAGAGTGTTTTTTTTTCGCGTACTTTCTACCTGTAGAACTTAATTCCGATTTCTTGCTTCCCTGATAGCTACAATCTTCAAAACTTTAAATATAACGTCAATCGCCATTTTCTGTCTTCTTAAGCCCTGTTCCCCTTTTTTGTCCTTCCTTCAATCCTCCCCATTCTCAGTCTTCTCATTTTCTTTCACTTTCACTCCCTGTAACCCCTTGCGTTCTAGTGGCATTGTCGCCTTGCTTAAGAGTGAATATATTTGAGAAATATGTTTTAAAGGATCGGAAAAATAAGGTCCATCCCTCCTTTGATATATCTTGTTTTTAATCCTACTAGATGTTTCGACACCCTCCTTAACAGAAAAGCCTAGTGGTGAGCACCGGTTTAGTCGCCGAAGGTTAAATGGTATCATTAGCACCGCGTAGAGCAGCATGAAATAATTGTCACCAACTAAGCCCACCATTGTAATCATAGTATGTTTCATGTCATCTACGTCAGTAGTTCTCAACCTTTTTTGCCCAACGGACTGTTTTCTAGATATGTCAGAATGTCATCTTTATTCCCTTGAAGCCACCCCCAACTAACTCAAAAGGTGCATTCCAAATAATATACATATATTATTGAAAATCTTCATTCTTTTTCATATTAGTACATATACATTGTAAAGAAAAAAGTACGCAGGCGTAGGCTTTTAAGAAAGTGATGTAATGAATATGCATACACCTGTGTTCCCCCTCACAGGAATATGATTGGCTGGTGTCAGCCATAAATACAGGCTGATGTAGAGGTACAGGACGCCTATTGAAGACGCGCCCATTGGACTACACAACTGGCTATCCTATTGGTCTACGTCTATTGCCTACACCTATTGACTGCGACGGGTAGCAGTTCCATTACTGCTACTTGCTAGATTGTTCTACTCGGTTACAGTAGCCTAAACCACTTAGGTACTTCGATCAAATATATCCCTTTCCAAGACATATCAGAAAGCATTATTCAACTGAGAATACAAAGTTCGTGTATAGTGTTCTTTTATATTTCCACTAAACAGAAATAGGTCTCTTAAAGAGGAGAGTAATAAAACGAGGGGAGATCTTGATTATTCATAATATACATCTCCGTGGATTATTTTGATAAAGGATTTTTACAAATTTACTAGCAAGGAAAAATGTTGATATATTCTTAAATTTGAATACATGTAATCTATTTTTTTTTAATTCATAATTAATTATTAAGTAAGTAAATTAATTATTAAGTAAGTAAATTGAAGCTTACAAAAAAGTTCAATAGAATGACAGGGTACTCTAAATTAATAAACAAAATGCTTAACAAAAGGCCAGGGTGTTTAAATCTATTCTGATGAAGATTACAATCAATGAGAAAATTGTGATTTTTTCTTCATTATACAGTTTTTCTTGACTCTTAAAATGGATTCCAAATTTTGTAAATGACTAACAAGAATAAGTAAAAGAAGTGAAATTACTCCCGAGGTGGAATTCCCCTCTGGTTAAGAACCCCCGATATTGAGGGCAACAGATATTAACAAATTCTATTTGGAGTCAATCTTGATAGTTATTGTCACGCAATTTCACTTGCGGACCTGTGAAAGCAGTTGGGCTTTTTCGTTGCATTATTGACGATATTTGGGGAAAAAAAAGTTCTATTTTCTTATCTGTAACTGTAAAGTCAAATGTCGGACAGACAAAATATCAAACGGACAAAGTATCAAACGAATTAAGTGTCGTATGGATAAAGTGACGAACAGAAAAAGAGTCAAAATGACGAATGGACATAATGTCGAAAAGACAGTGCTTCAAAAGGACAAAATGTTGAACGAAGTGAAAACGAATTATGATTTTAAAAACATCGCTCAAAATTTTTAATCATATTTTGTTACAACTGTAATTTCATTATAAATAAATAATTTTTTCAATTTATTTTTACCACAATTGTAATTTCTTATAAATAATGTTAACTCTTTACTGTAGTTTAAATACAGATCCAAAAAAGTTAGCAATTATGTAGAAAGATTTTTTTTGTTTTTTGTTTTTTTTCATCGAAGGTTTTTATATTACAGAGTACCCCACAAAAATAACAGGAAATTTAATACAGTTTATTTAATTGCTGGAATATGTATTACATTTATTTTGAACAAAAGGAAAGGAATTTTGTAGCTTAAATCAGAACAAAAACACAAATATTAGATGTAGTGTTCAAACTAAAAAGTTAATCATTTTTAAATGTTAGTTAATTTTTTTCATACTATACCAAATCTAAAATTTCCTTTTTTCTTGTAGGGCACCCTGTAGTTTAAAATCTTAAAATAATTATTTACCAGCAGGATACTTACATGGTAAGAAAAAGGTGTTCTTTTGTAGGCACCGTTCTGACCTTTCGTCATTTATTCAGTTCGACTATATTTTCCTTTCGGCACTTTCTCCATTCGACACTTGTTCATTTGATACTTACTCCGTTCGACACTGTTCGGCATTTTTTTCCATTCATCCATTGGTCTTTCGGCACTTTGTCCGATACTCTGTCTGTGCACGGTGGTAACAATGTCTGTCTTACATCCAGTATTTGTACTTGTGACGTCCAGAAACCAAGAAGAATAGAATTAAACGTATTGTCACTGTTGAATTTGTCTGATGCTAACAACTTCTTCAGTAAGAACACCAATCGCACTTCTTATTGGAATTTCTCTATAAGTGAGATATTTCACACCTTCAGTTCTTATTTCCTGGACAAACGGCATTTTTGTCCCTTTTCTTTTCTTCTTGTTAACATTGCTATTGTCTCCTATAACTTCTGTGTATAACAAAGTAATTTTGCCTCTCTTTTCATCAACCTCAATAGAGATAAATCTTAAAATGTTTACAGCGTGCTTTTATGTCATCTCATTCATTCTTGCTTTTTCTCTGTTTAATTTTAATCTATCAAATCAATATGTAAATCAATGCCACTTTTAGCAAAGTCCATAGCCTGTATTTTCCAAGAGAAAGGCATTAGCAAGATATATCTCAAAATTGGCGGCAATATATTCTCAGTTGAGTCCGCGCGGTTGTTTGTTTCTTATGTTTTAATTAAAAGAGAAATGAATTTATTAAGGCGAAAATGTATATAGAAAGTGCACTAATTTCTGAGTCTTCCACGGGTAATTTGTGTTCAAGATCATATAGCAAATAGCCTGTCTTAACAAAACTACTCATTTAAAAATAGTAGCTATAAAAATTAAAACAGTTCTTGTAAGCGGTATAAAATTTGAATGTGTTCGACTAAGTTGCGCATCTAAATACATCGGACACTTCTTTGATGTGCCATGTATCTTCAGGACGTAAACGATTATGTCTCGTCACAATTTGCTTCATTTTTAGCACTAAAGTTTGTCTCTCTGCTATCTCTCCTCATCTGTCCTGCCAACCATTTACCCATCTAAGGGTAGATTATGCGCTGTTTTCCTCTTTCCTTCTTACATTCGAAGTGTTTTGTGAAATTTTCCAAGCCGTCTTTCTTTATTAATGTTATATACCGTACCTATGAACACTAATGGATATGTCCCAATCCTCATAAATACGTTGGACATTATTGTAAGTGGGGGTAATATGCTAAGTAGTCCACCACTAGCAGTGGTTTACCTACTTCCCGCCGCTGGCGAGTATTGTATTTTGTTGATGTTATAAAGATTACCATTTCATTTCCAACCTCCGTTTTGGTTACTCCTCATTCAGTAACCCTTTCTAGGTTACAACAATTATGCACCCTAGATATTTCAACTGTCTCTTTCTGATGTTAAATATAAGTGTGTTTTTTTTTTCTCATTTTCTATAAAACTTCATCGTCGCTCGGTTCGGTTCATGGTATTCTCAGCATCCTTCTGTAGGATCACATTTTTGTTGCTTCCATTCTCTTCTTCATCTGTAAGGAGATGGCCCAGCATTCACTGCCTTATAAAAGAACTGATATCACAAAACAGTTCAATATCCATTTCTTTGTTTTTAACGAAAATTTCTCGTTTCTTTATACTTTGCTTAGAATTTTGAAGGCATTTTCGCTCTTACAACACACCTACGGATTTCGGTCCACTGTTAAATACTTCTTAGATATTTAAATGTTTGTACTTGTTTGATTTTTGTGCCCAATTTTTATTAATTTGCATGATGGGTTGTTACTTTTGCTAACAACTACACATTCTCTCTTCTTACAATTGATAATTAATCCTTTCTTCTTGCTTTCCTTTACTGTCTTCAGCAGGGATTCCTGTAGTTCCTTTCTGTGTCTTATATCAACACTATCATCTGCATATCTAATTTTGTTAAGATTATGGCCGCCAATATGGATCCTGGTAGAACTTCTAAGTCTCTCAGAATTGTTTACTGTAAAGGTTGAAGAGGTCTGGTGAGACGATTCACCCTTGTCTCATATTCCTTTCTTTCACGGTAACTGCTCCGATGACCTGCTTTCTCGCTAGTTCCCAAACTTCATGAATTTAAGCGCTCAATTATGCTGGCATCTCGCTCTCACCCTTTAGCTTCCTGTCTCGCACTTCTCGCCTGTGGAACTCCCCCCCCCGAATTCTTGTTTCCCTGATAGCTATAATCTCCAACTATTCAAATGTAACGTCAATCGACGTCTCCAGATGCCCTGATCTATCCCTTAACCATCTCTTCACTCTTTCCTCTATCTTTCCTATTTGCTCTCGCTCCAAACTCTCTGTAACCCTTTGCATGCTAGCGGCTTCCCGCCTTGCTTGGGGTTGAATGCTTAAAAAAAATTCTGTATATGCACTTTTCTCTGGAGACTAGAAATTTGAAATTTAAAGTTAAGCTTCTTTATATCTTTAATTATTAGTGTGTAATTTTATCCGACATTTGCTGTATTTCTCACCTTCTCCTTTTATTTACCCATAGCTGATGGGGATAAGAAGCGGATTCATACCTTTCCCAAGGGTATTAGCACGTAAGTGAATGGAGAGCCAAGTTCGAATTCCAGTCAAATCCATTACATTCACTTACGTGCTAATACCGTCAGGAAAGGTAGGAATCCCCTTCTTCTCCTCCTAGCTATGTGTAAATCGCAGGACAGACCGGTTTCTATAGCCTTGGATGGGAACTGGTCTACCGCAAAAAGAAATGGCAACCTACTGCGGGGAAAAATCTACATTGTCACTCATATATCGAAAGATACATGATCGCCTAAGCGTGTATCACACTTGGCACATAACTGACTGACTGATTTGTATGAAAGGTCTGAACTGCTGAAATTAAGAGTAATGGACTGAGGATTCGGAGAGCCGAGTTCGAATTCCAGTCGAATCCATTACATTCACTTACGTGTTAATACCCTTGGGAAAGCTATGAATCCTTTTCTTCTCCCTCTCCCTCACCCAGCTATGAGTAAATAGCAGGAAGAACATGGTTCTGTAGACTTGGATGGCTACTGGTCTACCGCAGAAAAAAATGGCAACCTACTGCGGGGAAAAATCTGCCTCGTCAGTCATGAATCGAAAAATACATGATCGCCTAAGCGTGTATCACGCATAGCAAATAACTGACTGACTGACTTTCCAGTCGAATCCATTACATTCACTTATGTGCTAATACCCTTGGGAAAGGTATGAATCATCTTTTTCACCCCACCCCCCTTCAGCTATGAGTAAGATAGCAGGAGATACTGGGTTCTATAACCTTGGATGGCAACTAGTCTACCGTAGAAAGAAATGGCAACCTACTGCGGGAAAAAAATCTGCCTCGTCAGTCATATATCAAAAAATTCATGGACGCCTAAGCATGTATCACACATGGCACATAACTGACTGACCTTTCATGTATATGATTCCATCGATAAAAATATTTTGTCTAAGTGTTTTCGAATGAAGAAAAGTTTTACATAGGGTTTTTTTCTTTTCCATTTTGTGAGTCTTTTATCCATTATTATACATACAATAAATAGTGTACATTGATATACTAAAAGGGGATTTCACTTAGATTTTTTTAATTACCAGTTAATAAACTAAAAAAAGACAAGATTGAAATATTTTTAATTAATAGCTGAACATTCTGACTTCACAAAATATAACTTAAACAACAATCTGCCCTATTATTTATTCCATAGCTCTAAATTTAGAATTGTCCTTCTCCTAGGCTGGTTACCATCTTTAATTATTGGTTTTCAAGCAAGATTACAGAGCCCAATCTTCCCTATTATTCAATTTAATATGCACAAATCTTGCTACATTTGCAACTGTTTATGTTTTATGGGTATTTCCTAAGCGTAATATAGATGTGGCACAAGGCCGTAAATATGGGGCAGTCAATGAGGATTGAATTCATAATATGTACTTAATTCGCCCTTCTCTAACCTACGTCCATACAACAAACTCATTTAGTTCTTCTCTACTCTTGGGTGAACATTTAATAAAGATTAATTTTTTCCAAGCGTAGCTTAGGTGTGGCACAAGGCCGAAAGTATGAGGCACCCAGTGAGGATCGAACTCAACACTCAGTCGTAATTGATCTAGCGAGACAAGTGCCCCAATGTTATATGTTTTATTATTTGTTCGATAGAAGATAACTGATGCAATCATATATCAAATAAAATCCGCGCGTAACCGCTGTTATTCAGATGAGGGAGGTATACATGTTTTACTAATTCTACTTTTTTAACCGCTAGACTCCTCTGTTTAGTATAGGGATACAGCCAAACGAGTTTAGTGTAATCTTTCTCCTAGCCTGGTTGCCAACCAAGACGAGAGTTTCCAATCTGGCCTGCTATTTAAACCAAAGTTGGGAGTTTAGTATTTTCTTTCTCCTGGATTGGTTTTCAACCAAGGTTACAGAGCCCAGCCTGCCCTATTATTTAATCCATAGCTCTACATTTAGTGTTGTCCTTCTCCTAATCTGGTTACCATCCACGACAATATAGTGCGCAATCTGGCTCGCTGTTTAATTCGCGGATGAGTATTTATAGTTGTCTTCTTAGACAGTTTGGTAACCAAGGCTATATAGCCAATGTCCTCTCTTATATAGGAATAAAGTGACACTGACAACATGAGTTTGAACATAGATCGCCATTGAGCAAACACAATCGATCCCATTATTGAATTTAAAAGACCACGTAATCACAGAGGAAACGCATATATGTACGAAGTATCTGACGACTAACGATCGCATTTTCTAGTCTATACTCTACACTATACAGCTCGTTATTCCTAGTCTATTCTGTATACTATACGGATCGCTATTTCTATTCTATCCTCTATTACTATACGGACCGCTATTCTCTACTCTGTTCACTATACTATTTCTCTTTTCGGATCACTACACGGGTTACTATTCGAGCGAGTATTATCGAGCACGTACTATTAGTGCGAGTGATATTCGAAGGCGTCGGTCACCAGTATTGTTCAATGGCTTACTCTAGTTGTATCTGCGATTACAAACTCTCTACTACAACGAGCATTACAAAAATGACGGGTATTCATTGGCATGACAAATGTGGTAACGAGTGTTTGTTGATATTACAGAACCCTTACTATTTACGTCAGGGAATCATTTGAGAGAACTCTCTCTGCCTTCCATCAGCATAGCTGATGCAGACCTCGTGGAGGGTGACTTGTTGAGCCTTCTTTAACGTTCACAATTGACATGAAGTAGAAAGACTATATTGAATTTATGGCGAGGCCAGCTGCTATGAAGGTTATTTCTTTATGTCGTGCTAGACAATTTTTCTCTCCGGATTCTATGTTACGTAGCTATAAGTCTACTATTCGTACATGCTTAGAATATTGTTGTCATATATGGTCTGGTGCTCCTGATATTTATCTATATTATCCGCTCTGATCTGGGAGCTCGGCTTCAGTCCCTTTCTCACCGCCGTAAGGTTGCCTCCCTTTGTCTTTTTTATAAATACTTTCATGGTAATTGTTCGGGTGAACTCTTTACTATGGTGCTCAGAATCTTTAAATTTAAGCGCAGTAATAGACTGACGACAAAGTTCCATTAATTTACATTTGAGCTGATTAGGAGAAAACCTAAATTCTAAGAAAACAGTTTCTTTTATCACACTTCTCACTTGTGGAACTTCCATCCGGCTCCATGTTTTCCAGAGTACTTTAATCTTCACATATTTAAATGCAATCTCAGTTACTATCTTTTGTCTTCCTGGTTACTTTTCTTTTGTTCTTGAACCTTAGCAATATTTCTGTTTTCTCATTCTTCCGCACTCAGTAACCTATTCTGCCACAGTGGCTTTACTGTCTTGTTTGGGGCGATCTCGATTAAAATAAAAAAAAGAAATGGATTTATAGGGAATTTGTGTGTAAGTGAACGCAACTGTCTCAGTAGGAATTTGAACCCCACTCGCCGATACCAGTTTCAGCACGGATAACCGCTACGCTACGCACAGATTATAGTTATGAGTCAGCTGTCTGTATTTTTTTATTTTTTTTTTTTTACAGCGGAGAAATTGTTAAGAATTATAATACTGAATAGATCGCGTTTTTAGACCTATCCTTTCCGCAATCGATCCATCGTAACCCATTCTAGAGCATCTGACTTATTATTTTCGCTTGTTTAATTATGTTCCGATAATGAATAATACATCATTATATATTTCATGTTTCGGAATAACTGTGTTAAATATAGATAATCCATTTCTATGCATCAACTTTTTTGTCTTCGTATATTTATAGCAGCATATACACGCTTATTCGTTTTCAACCGGAGATCTTGCAATATGGATGTTCTCCATATATTGCGTAGGCCACTCGTGCTGGTGGGTGAGGGTTGGGTTCTTGCGCGACGGCGTCATTTCGATAAAAAAAGCTGCATTCATTTCTCGAGGCCGGTGATCGCTAGCTGGTTTTGGTTCGAGAGATAAAAGAACTGCAACACAGAGAATTTTAAACTTTTAAACACTTTTATTAACGTTCATGTCGAGATGTTCTATCTATCCAGTGGGATCGTTTCCCCTCACTGGGGTGCCGTTTCAAACACGAAAGAAAACACGTCTACATTGTTTGACGGTTATGACGATATTCAGTCACCCCACCCACGAGAGTGTCATGTGGCACAAGGCCTTTTTAACGTGGGCATTCCGAGCTCGTGGTATGACTCAGCTAACTGAAAATGCTTTCTCTATTTATCTCCTTTTCACGCTCGTTCAGCCAATCAAAATCGATTTCCTTATTTTGTCTTCCATTTGACCGCGAAGGCCAACCTCAGGAAGTCCGAGCAGAAATACACTTACTCTAAAAGATAATAGTCTGCTAAACTATTATTTAACACATCAATTCGTACAACCGCAAACAGATAGCACCTTTTGCAGAATCATTGCAATGCCAAGAAACGCTGACTTTTGAAACGATGGGATACGAGGCTTTATTCCGTTTTTTCAATGTAGGAGTTCTTTGGTATAGACCAGTGTGCCGCGAGATCCTCTTAAGTGTGGCTATATATATATATATATATACATATATATATATATAATTATTTTTACAAAATATGATTCCATCACTACATAAAATTTCTCATGTTTCATCCTCAAGCAAATTTTGGAATAACTCATCTTGAAATTTACGGAGCTCTATAAGCATATACATTCGTAATATTAATTACTATGGAAACGGCGAAACCAATTATTGTAATGCGGCATATATATATATATATATATATATATATATATATATATATGGGGGGAGTAGTAATGGTACAGCGTTAGTATTTAACTAAATAAGTCGCACAAATAGTTGGATTGAAACAATGAAATAAAGTAAGTTCATATTTGAGTGTAATTTTTAAATGTATTCCGTTTAAAACTTTTACAAAATGTGCCGTAATATTTTAATTTTGTCTCACCGTGTAAGTTGCTTAAAAAGGTTGCGAAACACTGGTATAGACCCTTACCCCACAATGTTAACTGGGACCCACATTCTTCAATCGTGTGCTTGGTTTAGTTCCTAAGTTCGGTAATTTATTTAACGATTACGTTATGTCCACTGAGAACAGCCATTTTGGGCTTCAAGAATCCGGTTTGTTTAGATTTTGAAATCCAGACAAAATCTTGACTTGGTCGTTCTTTATCACCTTCTCCGGCTTGTGTCGGTAACATTTCTCGTCAATTTCAAGTTTCATGTATTTGCTTAGTTCACACCGGATATCTGGTGATTATCGCTACATAATGGACAGCGTCTCGGATTGAGTTCGAATTCCAGTCAAATCCATTACGTTCACTTACGTGCTAATAACCTTGGGAAAGGTAGGAATCCTCTTCTTCTAAAGCTATGGGTAAATAGCAGGACAGACCGGGTTCTATAGCCTTGGATGGCAACTGGTCTACCGCAGAAAGAAATGGGAACCTACTGCGGGAAAAATCTGCCTCGTCAGTCATGTATCGAAAGATATATGATCGCCTAAGCGTGTATCATGCAGGGCACATAACTGAACTGATAAAAGTATAGAACCCCCCTTGAAACGGCCAGCATCTTTCTCAGTCTTACTAATGACAAGAGTGATGATGCTGACTTAACTGTTTCAAAATACACCGAGAAAAATAAGGTTACTCTGCACTAAGCAAAAAAATATCTCGTCATGTTGATTTTGTTCATGTAAAGGGTGAGAAGAGCGTTGTCCTGAGAAGGGCAGCTTTTTAGTCGTTGAAACGTGTTCTCCTTTATTGTATATCGTTGCTGCTGGCGAAGATGGCTGGCTGGAGCTGGTGGTCTGCTAGAGGTGATCGGCTGGGGCTACGGCTGCTGATGATGAGGAAGGAGACTAGAGCCGTGGGCCGGTTGTCTGTTGCTGGGACAGATACTACTCAACACAGTCCCTTTTGTTGGTTTTTTAGGCTTTTTTTTTATATATCTTGAATCCCTTTTACAACGATCACTGTTTATAGAAAGTGATTTTTTTCCGGTCGTTTTTTTTTAAATTATGGGCGTGCCGACAGGTTACGACAATGTTGATAATAACCAACGTAAATGAAATACAAAAGATAAGAGGTCAGATTAGATAATTTAAGGATTCAAAGATGAGATGAAAATGTTAAGTACTTTCTACAATTTCAAATTGTCATCTTCAGGGCTCATTTTTTTCCATATACAGGCAAAACACTAAAAGGAAATATGTGTAGTGTAGACCGAAAGGTGTCTTTTTTTAAAATATGCTATTTATTGAGTTATATTATTTTGGATCGTGCGATGCCGCCGTGCTAGAATTCTTGTTCAAATCAGTCAAGTGAGAATTTAGTTTGAATTTTGTTATGTCATAAATACACGGAATTTTGTTGTTATATATGTTTTTCAGTAAAAGTGACATGGGCTTAAGTATAATCCAATTAGTAGAGTAAAATGTCTGAGTAGTTTTCCACAGAATTTAAGATTCTGAATGTACTGCGGATCTGATTTTCCTAAATATATTAGAATGTGCAGCTTATATATTATATCACAAAGAAGTAATTTATACAAAGAATTAAATTACATAACAGAGAAATTCAAAATTACCTCATATATATATATATATATATATATATATATATATATATATATATATATATATCATGAACAATAAAAAATGTTAAAAGTAAAATTTCAGACACACTGAGTTGTATATTAATATTTTTGTTTTATTTTTTTTAAATTAGGTTCCTCGGCTAGTTTCGACCAGCATGGTTATCATCAGGAGAAAAAAATTCCTGCTTGTTAATAGCAGTGGACTACAGGGGTGAATGACTATCTCTGAAAAAGGTGAACTTTGCCTGTAGTTTTCATTTGTTTTTATCGTTAATTTTTGGTCAGCCCTTGTAAAAAATTTTTGAGGAGACCTGGGAGATACAGATTTATCTCTTTAGTCATTTTGACAGCTCTATTGGTTGCTAGGAAGGGTATTATGTGTATGTTATGTTTTAGTTTTTGGAGTTTGTGAGATGTGTCTATGTGTATATATTTGTGTGAGTGTGTGTATATGGATGAGAGACATCATCACCTCTGAAAGCATGTCTGGTGTGAATGAGGGTGAGAGGGGTTACAGGAGTCAGCTTGGGCCATTCATGGCTTGTGTACACTTCTATGTAGTAACAGTAGAGTATATTCAACTACACAGAGATTACAATGTGTGAGAGAGAAATATGGCCGGTTGTAATCTATGTGGTTATATATTAATTCTACCTGTGCTGTTTAGCTTGCAGTTAAATCCGTCCGGACAAAGTGTTTTGATGTGCAATATACATTTGCCTTCATGTTCTAGTATTTTCCTAACTTTATCTTTTGTGTCTATTTCTATTCTTTCTATAATTGTGAATTGTGCATGTTTTTTTTCTAGGTGGAAATGTTCTACAGGTAATAAACTTTCGTGGGGAGCCAAATTAATCCGATTCCGATAAATATTAAACCTCTTGTGAGAGGGCCATTCAGATTTTACCACATATTGTTTTTGGCATTCTAATAGGTAAATTATGTTATGAATTCTACAGTTAGAGTTGTGAGAGATTTTGAAAGTAGTGTTAGTGTCTGAGCTAGTGAACGGATAGGCGCGTTTAAAGTAATTACAACATAGGCTCCTTTTCTTGTTACATGGTTGGGAAAATACTATTGTTTTTATTCTTGGCCTATTTCGTGTTACTTTATTGTGTGAAATTTGGTTACCACCTGTGATTTACTTAAGGTTCTTTGGTCTACGATATGCTAAAAGGCCTGGTTCCTCGAACAAAGTTTTTAGGTATGGTTTGAGATGTAGTATTTCCCAGCGACTTTTGACTATCAGAGATAGTGGAGGAAGTGTAGTATTGAAAGTAGTTACTAGACGGATACGTTTGGATTTATGCTTAATTTTATACTTTCGGATGTATTCTCTAGGCGTGGAAATTGCTTTATTTATTTGGCCGTTGATGAAGTGTTGTTTATAGCAACGTTTTATGAATTGTTGCTCGAGATTTTTAGTGTGTTTAGTTAGTCCTTCATTGTTAGACCATATTCTTCTGAGACTAAGTGTTTGTAAATAGGGAAGGTTTGTAGTTTTCTGTTTTTATCGGTGTAGATGCTGGTGTCTAAAAATGTTACCGATTGTGTTGATTTTTCGTGGTCGAACTTAATGGAATCGTGTACTGTGTTTAAGGCCATAAAGAATCCAGTAATATTTTCCTCAATGCCCTTATATATGAAGAATATAAAGATATATCTTGCATAGAATATGCAGTTGTTACTGATGAAAGGATAAATATTGGTCTCCTCAAATTTGCCTATAAAGATTGTGGTATATGATGGAGCTGCAACGGTGCCCATGGCACAATCTTTTACTTGAAATCGAAATTAATGAGAGGATGTATTCTATAAATTTTAGTCTTTCGTTGTGTTTGATGTTAAAAAGATCTGACGTCCATAGTTACTAGTGTTGTGTTTTCTGGTACGGTTTGTATATGTTTAATTCTGTTTAGTAGATCTGTTGTGTCTCTGATATAGGATTTTATTTCCTTAGCTATGTGCTGTATATATTTCATTTGTGTGATAGTTAATGGCCGGCCTTCCTGGGTTATTTTTATGTATTTTGGAAAGGGGATAGAAGTTGGCTGGTGTGATGTGTGTAAGCCTTGTGGATGTTTCCTTGTCAATTAGTTTATTTTGAAACATCATGTTCGGCTAGCTAAGTCTTTTGGTATTCGGGGAGTGTGACTGTGGGTAGTTTTTTTAGGTGTTTGTGTCGGCTAATTGGTTGTTGGCCTCTTTATGGTATTCTTTGATGCCCCAGATCACAGTGGCACCATTTTTGTCAGCCTGTGAAATGATTACGTCACCTCTGTGTGTCTGCGTGTTCCAATCGTTCCGCTTCAATGATATTGTTATGTGGCAACTTACGTGTTGCTGTGTTCTTTATGTCACTTGTTGTTACTGCCATTTCAATTGTCTGTATAGTGATGTCCGTGTTTTGTTGGGTGAATGTAGAGGCCTTCTCTTTTAGTGTTTCTAGTATGGAAGGTGTGTGCTTATTTTCCCCTTAGTGGGATTTTAGTCGTATTCTTCTAAAGAAAGATTTTAAGTCCCTTGTCAGGGTGCCTTTATTAAACCATATATATATATATATATATATATATATATATATATATATATATATATATAATATTAGTGGTCAATATATATATATATATATATATATATATATATGAAAGTCTGATGATCCGCAGTCCTTTTAAAAGGGCTCTGGTGAAATAATTTATTATATGGAACCTTAAAGTGGTCTGTTTTATTTAATATATATATATATATATATATATATATATATATATATATATATATATATATATATATACACGTTTCATTAAATAATATAGCCAAGTGTTGTCTATTTATTTTATTTACTTTAAAATTAATCCTAATATATTAAGAAAACTACTATTAACTTGTACTACTGAAGTCCTTTCTTCGATCATAATAACAATATATATATACAACGTGATGGTGTTCCATGGGTTCAGTATTGGGCCCGACATTTAGCAATTTCTACATGTCGAACCTCGAAAATAAGTTATTTACAGATTTTAAAAAACCATCAATCTACCTAAGATACGTTGATGATATTCTTATGTTAGTTAAAAATACAGATGAAATAATTCAACTTCAAAAACGCTTCAAAAATAATTCTGTCCTTAAATTCACATATGAACTCAATACTAATAATAAAATCCCCTTCCTTGACATATTGATAAACACAAATAATAACAAATTTACTATTTCGCCATACAAAAAACGAATGAATGAAAATATGCTGCCTAAATACACATATATATATATATATATATATATATATATATATATATATATATGCCACTTAAGATTATCGCACAAACTTTCATAACTGAATCAATAAACTGTCAGATCCTCATACGTCGAAACCGACGGGAGAGTCCATTATACACACACACACACACACACACACACACACACACACATATATATATATATATATATATATATACAGAGTGAGAGAGAGAAAGAGAGAAAGAAATTACCAAGAGGATAGAAACCAGGTATAACTCAATGTCCAGGACAGAGTAAGAATATAATATAAAAAGCTCAAACACTAATATCCCATGGTTATAATTTATTACATTGGAATAGTAATCACGATTTGAATTTGTAGGTCTGATGAATTGGATAATTTGAATTCGTAGGTCTGATGAATTGGATCGTGATTACGATTCCAATGTAATAAATTATAACCATGGAATATTAGTGTTTGAGCCTTTTATATTATACATATATATATATATATATATATATATATATATATATATTTATACACGTTTCATTAAATAATATAGACAAGTGTTGTCTATTTATTTTATGTAAATTTTTTCGTATCTTCTGATAAGTTTGATAACATTATCATTAACCAAAAAAAGAAATTCACAATATTTATCCATTATTTTTTAATATAATCTAAGCTTTCGGCTTACTCAAGCCATTATCAAAGATGTAATTACAAACATATCAAACAATATACGGACACGACAGTGATGATAGTCTGTCATTGTTTAGTTTACATTGTGGATCACTACAACGATGAAACGCGCATATAAGACGCTAGAAGCGAAAAATCGCACCGCATCTCATGACGTCACACATGACTACACGAGAGTGAATTGAGAATGAAATAAGGAAAGCCGTTGGTATAAACCAATGGCTTATGTTACCAATTATAGAAATTATAGACATTTAAGAATATTTGTAGAGATTCCATAGTTGATTTTGTTTAGGTTGGGTTTTAACTGTTTGATGTATAATGCTTCAAGTATTTTTAGTTTTTGTCTATTGTTTTCATGTCGAAGTATAGTTGTGTTTTCGACAAGTATTTTACGGAATTGTGTGTGCGGGCAGGCATGTTGTTTTAAATGCCTAAAAATGTTAGAGTTTTCATTAAAATGTAGTGTCAAGCGTCGTGAAAGCGAGTTTTGTGGTGTGACCAACATAAATATTATTTAATTCGTTGGAGATACACTCTCCCAAAGGGCAATTTGAATTTATAAACTATGTTGGTTTTTTGCAAATCGCTAACCGGGGGAGAAGAATCATTGCGAAGTATTGTTGGATATACTAGATTTAGTGTAGTATATGATTAATTTAATTTTTTTGCTAGGATCTGTAGTTGATATATTAGAATTTACTAAATTTTTTTAGTATGTTTTCATCTTGTTTATAATTAGTATGCATTTGATTACGATATAGAGATTAATATATTTGAGATCAGTAGAAGCAGTATTATGTACAATTTGCTTATTATTGAGATTTCTAAGAAAGCATCTTATTTGTTCATCAACTATATAGTTTGGAAAGCTATTATTAATAAGTGTCTGTTTTATATTCTTTAGTTCACTGTAAAAAAATCTGTTTGGTGGATGAATTAGTTTCTGCACGATGTATTAGATTCTTTATAATTGCTATTTTGTAGTAATATGGGCATTCGCTCTTGTAGTTAAGTGTACATGAATTTATGCTTGTAGGTTTTTTGTATGGCGAAATAGTAAATTTATTATTATTTGTGTTTATCAATATGTCAAGGAAGGGGATTTTATTATTAATATTGAGTTCATATGTGAATTTAAGGACAGAATTATTTTTGAAGCGTTTTTGAAGTTGAATTATTTCATCTGTATTTTTAACTAACATAAGAATATCATCAACGTATCTTAGGTAGATTGATGGTTTTTTAAAATCTGTAAATAACTTATTTTCGAGGTTCGACATGTAGAAATTGCTAAATGTCGGGCCCAATACTGAACCCATGGAGACACCATCACGTTGTATATATATATTGTTATTATGATCGAAGAAAGGGACTTCAGTAGTACAAGTTAATAGTAGTTTTCTTAATATATTAGGATTAATTTTAAGTGGGGTAAAGATGAGTTACTGTATATATTTCTTATGTTTATGTCAATAGTTTTCACTAACAGGGACATTGGTAAATAAGTTTTCAACATCAAGTGAAGCCATGATTTCATTGTCAGGTTTTTCACTTTTTAGGATTTGGATTACTTCTAATGTTGACTTAACACTATATTTACTAGGAAGATAGGGAGTAATAAGTTGGTTGATGTATTTTGTTAGATGATATACAGGAGTTGGAATTTGCGATATGATAGGACGGAGAGGATAGTTAGGTTTATGTGTTTTATAGTGCCATATATGTAGCCAGGTCTATAATCACCAACAATTTTAGGGAGTTTTAAAGAGTTCTGTTCAGCATTATTAGCATTAATGAGTTTATTAAGCTTTGATTTTAGTTGGTTGGTTGGGTTCTTGTTAAGTTTTTTTTAAACTCTTTGTGATCATGGAGTATGTGGTCAAGTTTTTTGTTGTAATCCAATTTGTTTAGGATGATGAAAATGTTGGTCTTAGCTTTTTTTTACAATAATGTCAGAATTGGTTACGTAGTTCTTGTGCGGCAATTTTCAGTTGTTTAGAAAGAATTTTTGAGGAGTTTCTGCTTTTATCATGTCGATCTTTCAGTGCCTCGGCCTTAAGTAAGTCTTTAAATTCTGGTGTAGTTTCTATTAGTTGTTCATCCTGGAGTTTAACGATGTTTTTGGTATAGTGTCTCAATTTCTATTTTTTTAAAAGTCCATTGTACTTACGGTATATATGGAAAGTTAGGTCCAAGGTTAAGTAATTTTTTTGGTGCTTAGTTAGTTCCTAGTTGGAAAGGTTAATGTATTTATCAGTTTTGTTAGGAAGAGTGATATTACCTTTTGTATAATGTATTCAGTTTTTTATAATTTTAATTCGGTGTTGAGCTTCAGATTTATTGGTAATTTCCGTGAGTCTATGTAATTTCCTCCAGTTGGTCCGGGGTAGTTATATCCTGTAGTTCATCGTAAATGTCCTGTTTTTTGCTGTTAAAGTTGTTTAATTTTTTCTTTTGAAATTTCGATTTGCCTTTTCACAAGGCTACATTTGTAATTCCAAGTATTAATAGTATTGTGGGCTGCTGGATCATGTAATTTAAATTGTGTGTATTTAGGATTATATTTTCATTTATACACGTTTCATTAAATAATATAGACAAGTGTTGTCTATTTATTTTATGTAAAAATTTTTCGTATCTTCTGATAAGTTTGATAACATTATCATTAACCGAAAAAAAAAATTCACAATATTTATCCATTATTTTTTAATATAATCTAAGCTTTCGGCTTACTCAAGCCATTATCAAAGATGTAATTACAAACATATCAAACAATATACGGACACGACAGTGATGATAGTCTGTCATTGTTTAGTTTACATAGTGGATCACTAAGCAACGATGAACACGCGCATATGAGACGCTAAAAGCGAAAAAAAGTGAAAAATATATATTGCTCAAGTCTTCATTTTGTTTGTTGTCTTCCGTTATTCAACATCTGTTTTCGAGCTAATATATCACCCACAACAACAGGAACCCTATGCTTTTCTGCGTTCCCGGACTAGTTCCTGATATTATCATACATTATTATTCAGAGCATATATTGTTGGTTGCTGTTAACAAGTGTATCTGTAGGTCACCACTCGTGAATTAAGAAAATAAATCGACCATTTGTCCCTTTCATCGACAGGACGTATCCAACATTTTTCGAAGTAGCCTTGATGTTCTAAGCAAGCAAATATAAGATACTTTCATTGTTTTTATACAACATTCCTGTGCTCGAATAATCACTGGTACTTTTAATTACTTTCTCCGTCAGTCCTTTCCAAATCTACAGAATCTCGTACTTTACAGCATTATCGCTTTCGATCTTCTCCCGTGGCAGTAAAAAGGTGAAGAAACTCTTTGGCCGTGGATGATAATCTTTATAAGGTCGATGTCTCGAAAGAAAAATACTAGTTGGTGGCTAACCTTAAACTGCATCTCATTGTGCGATGTCTAATATAAATGAATCTGATAAACGGTATCAATGGGATCGGAGCTAATGGCGAATGTGTGTCAGCCGCTAAGTAGCTCAAGCATGCGACTGTTCAAGAAAATAAGAAGAGAATTAAATGTCGCAAGGAGCTTAACAAAATTATTATTATTATTAGTAGTAGTAGTAGTAGTATCAGAAGCAGCAGTAGTAGTGTTATATTTTTGTCTCTGCTGAATGTAGGGGAAAAAATGTTGAAAAATAGTGAATAACAGTCTTGTTTCCCCAACTCCTTTTGTATGACGTTTAGAGCTTTTTAAACGACCCTCGTACGTAAAATATTTATTATTATTATTATTATTATTATTATTATTATTTCCTTGGATTTCTGTTGCGTATACATTTTCTTCCGGGTTCCAACCAGAGATCTAAGGTTAGAAATGGCTTCATAACGTGTTCTATTGATCATTTTTTGTAACAAAACAAAAAAAAACACTGAACATCACACCCATTTTACATAGATAAAGCTCTTTGCAATGCATTAGCTATACTTGTGAGTACAATAATTTGTATTTCTTTAGGGCATGTGTTGCCAAGACCCCTTTCAATGTGTCTGTCAGAACCTTTTCAAATTATTCCAACTACAAATGGAATTATTGATGTCCTCATGTCCTACATTTTATAAATTTCCAGTTCAAGATCCTTGCATTTTGATAGTTTTATCGAAGATGTTCAAAGATACATTACAATCTGTAGCGACTGCCATGTCCATAAGAAAGCAGATTCTGTTTTTGTGGTCTTTGATCACAATTTCTGGGCGATTGGCTTTGATTGTTCTGTCTCTAGGTATTGTAAAGTCCCATAAAATTATTACAGATTCTGTCTCTGTAACCGGTTCTGGGTGATGTTCATACCAGTTCCTTGGAATTTCCTTCCCGTAAAATTTGCAGATATTGGCCCACTCTATCATGCTGAGTCAGTGGATGCTAAGACTGTGCAACGTGCTACAAGATGGTGAGTTCTTTCTGTATGTTTATTACAGAATCTGCATTTCGGGTCAACACAATTTTCCAGTATGTGTGCTTGATAATTACTAGTTAATAAGCATTGGTCATGTGGATCAACAATAAAAACTTCGGTTTCAGCCCTTAACCCTGCACTACTTAACTTGGGTACAGGATTTGTTTATATCAGTTTGTTTGGTACGGACATAGTACTGACCATGATGAGGCTTATCTTGCCATCGTTTCTGCATTTGTACATTGCATTTGTTTTTGATTTCTGTTTTAAATTTATTATTATTATTATTATTATTATTATTATTTTTATTATTTTCTTTGATTTCTGGCGTTTACACATTTCTTTCCGTGTTCCCTTCGTAAAGTGTGGGCTGTACTTGTCAGAACAATTTTTTGTATCTCCTTGAGGCATGGACTTCCAGGAATCCCTTCAATTAGTCTACTGCAATCTTTTCCAACTAGTCCTAGGGCTCCAACTACAACAGGGATTGTTGATGTTCCCATATGCCACATTTGTGATATTTCTATTTCAAGGTCCTTGTATTTTGACAGCTTTTTGAATATCTTCAAAGATACATTGCAGTTAGCAGGGACTGCCATATCAATAAGGAGGCACCGTTTTTGTTTGTGGTCTTTGATAACAATATTCAAGGCGGTTATTTTGATTGTTCTGTCAGTGTGTATTATGTAGTCCCATAGAATTGTTACAGGTCCTATCTCCGTAACCGGGTCTGGTTGGTGTTCATACCAGTTTCTTTCAGTTTTCTTCCCGTAGAAGTTGCAGATTTTCCAGTGCAGATATTGGCCCACTCTGTCGTGCTGGGTTTTATACTCAATGGGTGCCAACATCGTGCAACCTGATACAAGATGATCAATCGTTTCTGGATATTTATCACTGAATCTGCATTTTGGGCTGACAATTATTATTATTATTATTATTATTATGACACTTTGAGTCCTTCGTACAGCCATATCTACGACCTGGTAGGTCATATTTTCTTTATTTGCATCTATTGTGGTCGGCTTTTTCAAATATATAGAATGGCCGATCTGGATCGCAACAAATATTTATTCCTCAACATAACCTCCTCAATTGTTAATGCACTTAATACAGTGGTCAATATTAATTGCATACGTAAGGGCAAAAGTAAGACGTAACATAAGAACGTAAATCAATTATTTTACACAACAAATATCTAAATTTGAACATATTCCTCTTTGTTTTCAAACCACTCATTTCATTAGTCACACGAAGCAAATAAGAGGACGGGTTGCAAGGCTTCACGGGTCTAGCATCACTCCTTCAGAATCAGTCTATGAACTTTTCAGTCCACCCTCGTATTATACAGGGAAGTTTTCAGACCAAAATTCAATAATCAAGCAAGTAAATGAAATTAACAACCTGTGAAATGTTATAAAAGTCGAGAGAGAACGTGACACCGCAATCCGAACGAGCTTTGAAACAACGAATTATGCTTTCCAAAAATTAAAGAAAGTGTTTTTTTTTAAATTTCTTTAGGAACAAAGAAAAGAGTGCTGAACTGCTAATATAAATCCTCCTATGCAGCAGTGAAAACGGGACAATTTTCTTACAGATGAAGAGGCTACATAAGAGTAACAAAGATATAGTTCTACAGAAGGATGCTGAGAATACTATTTTCCGAGCATATACTTCAACGATGAAGTTTTAAGAAAAAAGGGAACAAAAAGACAATTGTGCTTAGAATCAAAATTAGATACTCTCCAATTCTGGGATATATAATGAGGAAAGAAGGCTTGGAGAATTTAACACTAACAGTGCATACTGAAGGTAAAAGTTGCAGAGGGAAATACTGAGTAACCTATCTAACAAGATTGTGTATATGTATGGAAAAATTGGGGATGGTAGGAACAGTAAGGTAACCAACGTTACATCGAGCAACATGGGATAGGAAGTTGTGGAGAGACATGACTACCCATATTCTAAAGAGATACACTATACAAAAAAGTAATATGTATCAAGATACAGATTTACTTATCCATCTTTATATAGACATATATAGAGAGAGAAAGAGAGAGAGAAAGAGAGAGAGAGAGTGAGAGAGAGAGAGTGAGAGAGAGAAAGAGAGAGAGAGAGCGTTTGTGTCTTTGTGTGTGTTTTTTCTTAATGTTATAACAGCGCGTTCACGCGTATTTTTTAACATCACCATCACAATGATCACAGTTAGAATAAGTTTGTCTTTGTAACTCACCCCCCCGTGGATATTGGAGGAGATCGAAAGTACTTAGGTAGGAAAAACCCACGGTGTCTTCCTTGATGAATTTCACATTAACACCAATAAACTGATTAGAGAACTAGAAAAGATTATTAGAAAAATAAATACACATAATATGCCTATACTATTCAGTAAAACCTTGCTTTTCTTCTCTCCCACTTCTTCTGCTTCCTTTTTTCTTCTTCTTCCTTCTTCTGTCTTTTTCCTTCTTTACACTCTCCTCCTCCCCTTCTATGATACCCAATGCCGTACACTTGTTTATTTATTTAAAATAATATAGTTTCTTTTAAAAAAATAAAGCGTTAAGAGGTCATTTGATAAAAATCGCCTGAGGATACCGTAAGGTTGAAACCAAGGTAGCAAATTCTACTGACATCCTGAATTTTAAAGTTAAAAGCTATACATGTTATTTTTACTTATATTTTCATATTTTTACACGTGTATTGAGGACATTTAAATACTACTGTTACCTGGTCTGATTCAACTCTGACCATTAAATTTATATATATATATATATATATATATATATATATATATATATGTGTGTGTGTGTGTGTGTGTGTGTGTGTGTGTGTGTATGTATGTGTGTGTGTGTGTTTGTATGTATGTATGTATGTATGTATACAGAGAGAGAAGAAGAGAGAGATAAATATATATATATATATATATATATATATATATATATATATATATATATATATATATGTTTGCGTATGCGTGTTTCGAGTATGCCAACAACTACTATAGAGGAATGCAGACGTTGTATTTGCCATGCATTGCTTGATTTAGTACAATGCTACAATTGCGAGATCCCCAATGAGAATCGGACTCATTTCGCCACTAATGGTCTCTTATCATGTCTTGCAAATCACTAATTCACTGCCTGATCAGTGCTCGGTGCCATTTATAGTTCAAGGTTTCAAACAGTGATTTTCAATATCAGTCCCATCCCGCCGCCATTTTATACAATTTCTACATATGACCTTCTGTTGTATTAAACTAATCTTGGCAAATAACATCATTTGCGCGGAAGTAATTATCTAAATATAGGACGAACTCGTAAAATAATTACCATTCTCTTCCTACAAAGCAATATTTTGCTAACAGCCTGTTTGTCTCTCGATGATTCTGCAACCGATTTAAATTTAATTACGAAAACGCAGATTTCCGAAATATATGTTATTCAATTTTCTCTCAGTTTTCCAGAATAAAAGATATTTTTAAAAACCAACTCCTGTCACCTGGACTGAATTTAATCTTACTTCAGAGTGTGACAACAAAGGGAAATAAATATTCCGATCTTTTTTTGTGAATTCACCCCCCCCCCCACCAAAAAAAAGAATTTATATTTACTAAAATTCACACCAAATTCTCCCAGAGCGAGGTCTTTCCATTGCACCCCGGTTGGGTTGACTTTTGCGATCGACCCAAATGTGATGCGCTATTTCTAAGTTTGACCCTGATAGGCAAGCCAAAAACAGATTTTTTTTTTTTTAATTATAAAAATCCTTGTAAAGAGCTCGAATATCATGTACACTTACAAAATGTGAATAACTCCCAGATTGTTGGTAATTTTTAATTTTGAGGGGTGGAGTTCTCGCGAATCAAGCTAAACAAATTTTGATTTCAAATTTATAATTTCAAAGAGTGCCAAAGATTTAACAAAAAACTAACTTCGATTTAAAATTTATAATTTCAAAGCAGTGCAAAAAACTGAATAAAAGCAAACAAGCTTTGATTTCAAATTTATAATTTCAAAGCAGTGCAAAAAAATGAATAAAAAATAAACAATGATTTAAAATTCATGATTTCTTCTAGTGAATTAATATTTCCGATAAGTAATTTTACATTATTTTGGGTGAATTAACAAAAAAGATCCTCAATATTCAACACAAGCCGCCCCCTAAAATGAAGTTGATTGCAATAATTGCCAACACATTGAGCATTAAGTCAAGTCATCGCTTTCCGCAACTTTCTAACCTTTATATTAGAATGATTCATGAATACTTTTCATTTCCGTTTCTCAACTTTATTCTTCAAAAAAAGTACAATCAGAGCAGACAAGTCGGAAGTACTGCTGCTACATCTGTGCGGAAGGTGCCAAATTCTCACCTGCCAGTCTAGGCAGTGTTCAAGTGTTTGCGCGGACGTATGGGTGATGAATTGTTTTCAACCATACAACCACTTTCCTACATATGAAACGTTGGTAGCCTCTCGTGACTCTATTGCTCTTTTCATGTCAGATGGTCAGGCGAATTACATTTCTTTATTTCACCAGTCTAGAACTTCAAAGTTAGGACCTGCCATACCGCGTACACTTTGAATCAAACCATCTTCATTCCTTTCATATTCCATTGATAAGGAGGAAGTTCCACTCGGATAGCTGCTTCCACAGAACATGGAACAGAAACTACATAACATGTCCCCTAAATCCCTACTCAGTTACCAGACAGCTCTTCGATAAATGTTGAATAAAATTCGGCAGGTTTTCCTGTGAAAACATTTTCGACGAAATCTGGTTTTCATTAGAGAAAGTTTTCCTCATCAAATTGTTTTTGTACTGATCGAAATAGATAGTAATCGGTTGATCAAGAGGTATTGAGGAGCGTGGATCCACCTCTTAATTGCTGGTGTTTCCAGGGCCACCCTGACCCGGTGGTAGCACCTGTAAGGGTCCTAGATATGGGCAAATAGTTAACCCCTGCCAAAAAAGAGGTCAAAGTACTATGAAAGTATAAAAATAGGTTTTAATACCAGCGATACTTTTGGGGAAAAATTATTACCAGCAGTACATTTTTGAAAAACATTATTACCAGCAGTACAATTTTGAAAAACATTATTACCAGCAGTACAATTTTGAAAAAAATTTTACCAGCAGTACGTTTTTGGAAAAAATATTACCAACAGTACATTTCAGGGGAAAAATATTACTAGGAATAAAAATCTTGTCGGCAATAAATAACCCACTGAGGTTGATATGCCTTAAAACAAAACAAACCAAAACAAACCAATGCAATGAAGGTCGCATCAGTGAATGCATATTTCAGAAGCGAGATTTATTCTTGTCAATCCACTGCATTCTTCACTGAACATATTCGTCGTATGCAACCTATTTTTCATCACTTTTTTTTTATATTTAAGGAACATTTAAGAAACCCCTTTCAGCCTTCCATCAGTATGGCTGATGCTAACCTCCAGAAGAATGACGTGTGGCGCCTTCTAAAGTGTTAAAATTCTTGGCTGATTGCAACAAGAAAGATTATCTTGGATCCATTGCTGCAAAGAAAGTTGTTTCACTCTGTCCTGCAAGACATTTTTTTCTCCAGATTCTTCCATATCTATAAGTCTACTATTCGTCCATGTTTAGAACATTGCTGCCATACATTGTCAGGTGGTACTGCTGAATATTTAGAGATTCTTGATAAAATCCAAAAAAGAATCAGCAATATTATTGGTTCTGACCTGGCATCTCGGTTTAAGTTATTTTCCCATCACAGTAAAGAAGTTTCCTTATGCATTTTCTATGAATATTTTTACGGTTATTGTTCGGGTGAGCTCTTCGTTCGACGGGTTTGCATTTCTCCAAGCCCGCCGAACAAAGTTTTTTGACGATCCAGAGGGCCCTGCGCATCACCAGCCAGGTGAGTGATGCCGCATCGTTATTGAGGCATTTCAAACCGGGCGTCCACGGCCATATTGAGCTAACCTCCTGCTTCGCAAGACTGGGCTCATCAATCAGATCATCACCTACGGACCCCCTAACTAACATACGATGTAATAACCTTCGAGACAATGCCTGGACGTTTCAGAGCAATACAACATTCACGATATAAGAAGAACTCATCTCGGGGTAAAAAGCAGCCCTTCTCCGCACACGAGTGCCCACTTCTCAGGGATGGGAAGTTGACACATTCAATATAAGAACGCAATGCGAATCCTATGTTGAAGAACTTCAATGCTAAGCACACACTTTTCTTGTACCTCCAACCAATTCATTTCCAACGAGATATCGGGACCGGATCGGACGCCGAGTATCTTGGCCGGCCCGTCCTTTCAGAGAAAAGGTCCGGGAAGAGAAATTCACTTCCACGCACCCAGCTGCAAGCCAACAGACTTATTGCGGTTGATCTTGTCCCTTGTCACCCTCTCTTCGTCAATCTCGTCAAAAGCGGAAAACCTTGACGAATGGAGCGAGACAATACGAAAGACTCCGATCGTACCCCCATTCACTTTCACCAGCGCACCGGGAGACGCATACTGAAGTCGGATCCAGGTGCGAAAGTACGGCCCGAAACCGACCGCTGAAAAACAGCCTCCAAAAATCGATGGTCCACCCTATCGAATGCCTTGGACTGATCTAAATTGATCAGCGCAGCTTCACTGTCAACTTGCTCGATGACCAAGCGTACCATATGAAGGTTCCCCTGAATAGTCTTGCCTTTCACAGCACAACTCTGATCGGAGCCAATGAGACTAGAGAGGACATCCGGCAAACGGTTGGCTAAGATCTTGGCTAAAAACTTTAAATCTGTATTTGTTATGATGTTGATTTGGGGTTAGTAGAGACAAACGCCAAATAACACGTAACAATAAAAAGGCTTTTAATAGGCTGGTAAAAAGGTACAGAAATCGCCTGAGTAGTCAATAACTAGCTCAGCTAAGAACTTCTCTGTCTATCTATCTTCATTATTTAAAGTCTCTGTTCACAGACGCAGACAAGTTCATCTTCCAGAGGGGTGGTAGGTTTCCGACACAACAGTATTTGAGATAGTTTAAGACCAAAAGTTACCTATCCCATCCCCATCGTTGTTGTCCTTGCGTAACAACTTGATTACACCCCCTAGTGAAGCGTAGAACCATAGCGAAGAACTCATCCGAACAACTACCATGAAAGAGACACAGAGAGACAACTTTACGGCGGTGGGCAAGTGACTGAAACCGAGCCGCCAGATCAGGACCAATAATATTTCTGATTCTTCTTTGAGTCTTATCAAGGAGCTCCAGGAAATAGCAGGAGTATCGGACCATATATAGCAGCAATATTCTGAGAATGGATAAATGGTACATTTTTAGATATGCACGATAGATTCCAGAGAGAAAACCTCTCTCAGTGAACCGACATTCTTAGTAGCTGATCTAGCGATGGATTCAATGTAGCCTTTCGACCTAATGTCAGCTGAGAACACTACCACTTTCTTGGAAGATAGCGTCAGCCACGGTGATGGAAGGCAGAGAGGGGTTTCTCAGATGATTAATGAAGAGAAGTTTAGTTTTTGAGGCGTTAAAATTGACAAGCCATCTTTTACACCAGTTAACGACGGTCTTGAGGTTCTCTTGTACATCAGCTTCCATTTTGAGCTTGTTTGACTGATCAGCCATATTATCGAGGCAGTAGTAAATAGTAGTGTCGTTAGCGTAGATTTCAAGTTGAGAGCTAATGTCATCACGTTATGAAGATTATCATAGAACCTGTTTCTAAAACTATAAAACTATGCAAACTCATCATTAACAACTGCTCCTTTTCTTTCAATAAACATTTCTGTACGAAAAATCTGGTATACTCATGGGTTTCCATGATTGTCGTTTCCTAGAAGTTTTATAGTTAGGTTCATTTAAACACATCATACCTAAAAAAAACTACCTTACCTAAGATAAACAGATGACGTTCTTGTATTATATCAACATAATATATATATATATATATATATATATATATATATATATAATTTATTCGAAAAAAAAACATAAATATGTTAAAAATAGCAATTTTTGCAAGTTTTGTTTTATTTTTATTTATGTTATAATTTTCGAATAAATAATTATATTTGCTCTATACTGTATTGAGCACTTTTTTAAGAATAGTATTTTTCGTTATTTGAATTTATTCCTATATAACAATCTTATACTTGGAGATATATATATATATATATATATATATATATATATATATATATATATATATATATATATATAATTTCAAAAATTGTGACATAAATATGTTTTAAAATCAATAAAAAAAAATAGCCATTTTGTTTCAACATTTTTGGTGTCTTATCAAGTGATGGTGCTGAATGTATTTGCTCTACTCTATATTGAGCACTCTCTTAAAATAGTATTTTGGGTTATTGGAATTTATTCCGTATACACCAATCATTATATATATATATATATATATATATATATATATGTAGTGGATAATTGAATGACAGAAGAGAAAAGTCCTACGTGACACGTTTCGTTTACCAAAAGAACTTCTTCAGAAGAATATTGATCGGATCAGTATGTAGGAGCGCTGAAACGAAAGCAAACGGATTTTCTTCAAAATTTTCATTCAATTGCCCACTATTTCATATATAAAATTTCTATATTATATTCACGCGCACGCACACACACACACATATATATATATATATATATATATATATATATATATATATATATATATATATATATATGTCAGACTCTTCCGTCGTATTCGACGTTCATATGAACCGACAGCGCAGACACCAGCACATATGAATTGATTTTAGTGGTGAATATATATATATATATATATATATATATATATATATATATATATATATATTTTTAAAAAACAAGGAATGCATTGATTTTAATTTTAAAAGTCTCTAGGGCCCTTTCAGCCAACATCTCATCAGGAGACAATCGTTGGATCAGCGAAAAGAATATTAACGATAATGAAAGAGAAAAAAAGAGGGGAAACACACTAAAATAACAAACAAGTATATATACTTGTAACGAGGGGGGGAAATAATCGTGTAAATAAATTAGCGAGGGACAGTTAAAATAAAATATCCCCCAACAGATTAAGAGACTTTACAAATTCTTTCTGCCTTCCATAGTGAAAGACAAACCATTGTGTAAGGAGTTGAGCTCATTAAAGAACTCAACAGCCTCGCTTTCGTTAGAGAAAGTTGCAAAAGTGTCATCGACATATCTAACGTAAACAAACGGTTTAGACACTTTGCCGAAAAGTTGAACGCAGTAGAGGTGGTTTTATTACTAGCATCTATCGTAAACCCACCTTTACGGGCCTTTATTTGAATTGGCGTTCATTTTCTCCTGCATCTATGAAAATCAATCTTGTTAAAACCTTGGTGTACAGAGCGCTTAAAATGTGTTCTCCTATTAGATTGGACCGTGAATTTGAGAACATTAGGGAGATTTTCCTTAGTAACGGCTATCCGGAGGCCCTTATTGACTATATTATTAGTAAGAAGACTAAGGAATTTCATTCCCGTAAAATCCAGGGGCCTTCTAAATGTCCGGTTTATTTGAAGATTCCCTGGATTGGGGATAGGGGTCAGGGCTTAATTAAGCAGGTTAGCAAGTCGGTTTCCGGTTGTTTCCCATCAGTTGCTTTACGTAGCATTTTTCGAACTAGGTTTGCGTTTCCGTCTTTTCGCAAGGATGTATTGCCCTACATCAAATTGAGTAATTTAGTATATGAAATTAATTGCCAGTGTGCTGCTGGTTATGTGGGGCGTACAACCTTGCATTTGGAAACTAGAATTAATCAGCACGTACCTTCCAAAATACGACTTGGTAAGATAGATAGAATATGCTATCTTCTCCCCATGAATATGGAATCGGCTATTGCTCAACATTTAGTTGAGAATATAGCCTGCACCAAGTTGTTTAAAAAAAGAGTGGTTTAAAATTATTCATACAGCCGATTCCAACAATCATTTGAAGATTTTGGAATCGGTCTGCATAGGATTAAGGAAACCTTCTCTCTGCCGGCAGAAAGAATTTGTAAAGTCTCTTAATCTGTTGGGGGGATATTTTATTTTAACTGTCCCTCGCTAATTTATTTACACGATTATTTCCCCTCCCCTCGTTACAAGTATATATACTTGTTTGTTATTTTAGTGTGTTTCCCCCTCTTTTTGCTCTTCATTATCGTTAATATTCTTTTCGCTAATCCAACGATTGTCTCCTGATGAGATGTTGGCTGAAAGGGTCCTAGAGACTTTTAAAATTAAAATCAATGCATTCCTTGTTTTTAAAACTATATATAAATTTTGTGCCTCCAAACATTTGTTTATATATATATATATGATAGACGACATGATGCTGGAAATTTTTCGGTTCGGCCAATAGAATGTAAAGAAAATTATTATTAGTATTAGTTCATTTGATCAGATTTTCTGAAATTGGTTCTGCCAAGAACTTTTTAGTGTGCGCGCGTGTGTGTGTATGCGCACACGCATGTGTGTAGTTAGAAATTCAATACGCATCACACAAAGAGCTTATCGCATTAATTTCCTCAACATCTATCAAAGTAATTAACTTAAATTTACACCCTGAATAGGTTTCATCTGAACAATATTAAATATGAACCAACATGTCAACAAATACGTTTTTATAGCCTTATATATCTTTGATATTTAAAAAAAAAAAAAAAAAAAAAAAAGGTCTCAAAAGAGTATCCAGTGCCTATCCATAAAAGGAGTAAACTGATATCGCAGGAGACTGTAAATTTCTAGGTGATTGTTTCTTAACTGCAGGTCTGCGAGCCAAATGAAGGCCGCGCCTCAAATCCAACCCGATTGTCCCTCTCAACGGCACGCTGAATTTCAGGTGGAAAATAACGTTCATTCAAATGTTGTTTGTTTCCTTTCGTTTTTCACTTCTTCACTCACACACTCTCTTGCAAAAACCACACGCATAAACAATGCTTTTTGAATTTTGTAAATTTTCGTTGAAGGTAACGTTGTCAGAATTTTACACCATTAGCAATTTTCATTAAGGAAGAACATACGTGTAAAAATATTTTGTTTCAGAAACAGGAAACGTCAATACTAGTAATTTTTCTCTAGAGAATAAATATACTTTATTTACAAATATTTTTGTATAGTCAAATATATAAATGAGAAACAAATTAATCAGCCTGTCATCAGTGATATTATTATACGAAGACTTCAGGATTTTAATTATAGAAAGAATCATTTCCACAAAGAAAGAAAAATCGACTTTTCGCCATTTCTACGGGAGATAGTGATGCGCATGGTCTTTTGCTGGGAAAATGGCTGTGATATCTTTAATGAAAAATTACCTTGATTTTTTTTTAAATAGTATGAACCGCTTTATGATGTACTGTACCTCACTGTTCGAAAAAGGTTTCGTTTTTGTTTTATGGCATATCAACCTCAATAAGTCATTTAATGCCGACAAAACTTTTATTGCTGATAATGTTTTTCTACACAAAAATCTATTTCTGGGAATATTTTTTCCTTGAAGAAATCTATAGTTGGTCATATTTTTTTTCAAAGAATGTATAACTGTTTGTATTGCTGTTATTTTTTTTTTAAGTATTGCTGATAATATTTTTTCTTCAAAAATTATTGCTGGTAATAATTTTTTATTACAAAGTATTTCTGGTGTTAAAACCTATTTTTACACAAGTTTAGATGTTAAAGAGGTGCTACTACCCCGGGTCAGGGTGGACCTGGGAACACCAGCAACTAAGAGGTGGTCCCACGCTCCTCAAAACCTCCTGATCAGAGGCCTTGCTGTTGGACGTAGTTTATCGTCTTACCCAGGACGCGGATGTAGTTTATCGCCATACCCAGGACGATGTTGGAAAAAGGTTGCCCATACAAGTCCTGGAACTTTTTAACTACGCGGTCCGCGTGCAGATTTGAGACAAACAATAACGTTTATTTAACAACTTTTTTAATTGCCAGAGAAAACTGACAAGAAATAATAAAAAGGGATGAATAACGTGTACATATAGGGATCTGGTTATTCGGATGTACGTGTGTGTACAATTTTAAAACTTATATTTTAGAAGAGTTCTTCGTTGGTTTAGTAGAATTATCAGGTATGCCTTTGCATTGTCAAGGAAGTCCAAGGCCTTGTAGGCTGTGTACTTTCCGCGCTGCGTTTAATGTGACAGAAGGTTCGCTAGGGAGTAATATCCCCGCCCCAAAAGGGAAGCAAACATGTCCTATCTCTAAAGCATACTGTAAAGGAAAAATAAAGAGATGGAAACTTTTTCTCATTTTTCATTATACAGGGGGCTGCAAAAGTAGGTATACAGTAGATATTATATCAGTATTACCAATGTTTCTATTATCAATAATAATTTTGTGAGCACATTTTGTATTACATTACTGTATACCTACTTATGCATACCGTTTATACTCGTTTAGCATAGGCCATCTAGCGGCCGTTATCAGTTCTTTGGCAACAAGTTGGCTAATGTTACAATCTTAAACATATCGCCATCCCAACTATACAGTTGTTTGGAAATGAGAAAATCAACCTGTTGTAGTGAATCCTGACCTGAAGCCGACTGAATATTTATACCGGGTGACAGAACTAATTTCAACTCGGAACATCAAAAGGATAATTTGCATTTCAAACCCCACGCTCAGTTTCTAATAAACATTTCCTGAATAGTTCCATTTAGGTGTAAATGTAGATGCTTAATTCGAAAATAACAAAGAAATTTTGATAAAATCTACCGTTTTGGAGTTATCGACAATAAAATTTAGGACTCATTCGCGTCGCGGTGAGTGAAGTTGAAATTAATTCTGCACACTTTATACGTATATTCGTCTGCGTAGTAATTTGAACGGATTGAAATAGAGCAGAGCTTGCCAGTGCTGGTCGTCGGATCAATATATAAGACCATACAGCCGCCACTGGAGACCCTATCTCTAGCTAACTTGGCTGCTTGTTCGTTTCTTTAGTTTCCCTAAATTACACTATTGTTCAGGAACCAACATTTTTCTTGACTTTTACATGGAGATCGATAATACTTTTGTGAAACAAACCTGCTGACAACTAATAAACGGTTAAGCAACATTTGTTAATATCATCTAAGCTTGCTTACATTATTTATATTCGGGCTAATATCACCATCTTTGTTGTTGTTATCGCCCTAGAGCCTTCTTCAGAGAATTTCCAACGGAACTCTGTTTAATGCACCGGGTAGATTTTTCTCGTTACTTTTTCTGTTCCTATGGATATCCACACTCGTTCTTTTTTTTTTTTTTAGTATTGCTCAATTGCTAATTCACTGAGATTAAGTCTATATTGCTCGACTTATCGAACTCACAATTACTATGCCATTACCAAATTCCCAAACACTTTAATCCGCTAGGCTAGATAAGGACATTAGTCCGAATGTAAATAATGATAATCCCTCGTGAAATTGAGAATGGCATCACTAAGCTTTTGTCCAGTACAAGGTGTGCCAAAAGTAGACTGTCAGTTGTATTACAGTTTGTTACACGTTTTCACAGCTCAGAACCAGAGATAACTTCACCGAACAGTTCTTTCAGCAAGATAAACCACATCGCCATTATGCTTTAACAGTAAGGGACTACCTTAATCAAACTTTCCACATCGTTGGTTAGGAAGAATGTCAGTATCCAATGGCCACCACGTTCACCTGACCTAACACCAATGGATTTCGTTTTTTGGGGTGTAGTAAAGAGCAAGGCTTATGAGAATAATCCCCACACAATGGACGAATTAAAAGAGTACATCACAGAAGTATCTACTGAAATTGATGCAGATCGAGATTTGTGCCGTGATGTGTGTCATAGTGTTCTGGAGAGGTTCGAGTAATTTTGCAATATTTAAGGTGGACATTATGAGCACTTAAGACAGTGTTTCTCAACCTTTTTCGCTTCAGTGCACACTTGTAGAATATATAAAACTCTGGGGAGTACTTTCAATTTTAATAAAGAAAAAGTAAGTCCTGAAATTTGAAAATAGGAATATAATAAAGAAACCCCCTGAAATAAGCGTTTATTTTTAAGACAATACATTGCTCGGTGCCTCTAGCTTTTCAAAAATAAAGATTTGTTAAAATATAAAAATAATTAATAAATTACTCTTCTGTTAACTTGGGCCACACCTGGCTACCTTTCAGCACGCATTAATGCGCCCAGGTATACAGGTTGAGAAACGCTAACTTAAGAGATTAAACTGTGCTAAAAACTGGAATGTAAAGTATTAAACGAATGTATATAAACAATTTTGAACAAATAAATATAAAGGTAACAATTTTTTTAAAAAAGGGTAAAGTGCATACCTAATCAGTGTAAGCCTACTTTGGGCCCACCCTTAAAAAAAACGCATAGGAGAGACGCTGAATGACAATTGAACAGGAGGGAATAATATTTGTGAAACTAGTTTATTTACCACAGCTCAAGTTTTATTTAATATTTACTCTCAAACTTTGTCTCAACAGAATTAAAATAAATAATTTTCATAGCAGTATATATTTTAATATTTTATGAATAGTTTATAAGTTATAACGATTTAAATCGCATGACTGCTTATAACATGATTAACCAAACGTCAGTATTTAATTTGCATTAGCAAACCGCCGCTAAACATGAAAGGAAATTAATTTCCTCTTACCATCTGCTCACCAATTCTCGAACCGTTAGAGAACAGAATGAAGAATCTTTGCATCAGATTAAGATTTATTCATTTTATGCCAGAGATTACGGCGATATGTCTTGGTGAGGGTGATGAGAATAAAAGCCGGTAAACGTACGTTTCGTTAGCCTTCATTTGGGACACAGAATAATTCTAACTGAAAGAAAAATGTCTCATCCTTCGTGTCTCTGCACAAACTTGTAATTCATCAGAAAGTGGAATGAACAATGTTTATAGTCGAATAAACTGCATTGATTTCAGATTCGGAAATTGATAACTGTTGAAATTCAAAACTCGAGAAGGGAAACGGAATGTGCACAAATCTAATCTATTTCTATCTAAACTATCATCTATGCGGAACTACTTTCTTAGATCATTTTCTTAGATTTTTTTTTTTTTAATAAAAAATATTTCAAGAGAATGAACCCTGTCGGATCTTAAAGAAGACGTCCCATCATCGGATCAAATAGACTGGCGCTACACAATCGCAAAGAACTCTACCAAATAACAGAAACCACCTCACTTGATGACTTTCAACAGCGGCAACAAGTGAAATGGATAGCACATTTAATTCGAAGAGAAATTAATGACATAATCAAGATGATGACTTTCCACACTACTTTAAACAAAAGGTTAGAAAGGAAACTCCCATCAACAGTAGAAAGAGCAATAACAGTGGATTGAGAATCTGTTTTAAGAGAAAGGTTTAATATACTTCAACCGACAGTAACATAAGTTACTTGATCAATGAATGCCGAATGTTTCCTTAAAAGGAAACTGCTAATTTTACAATAGCCATTACGTGGTGAGCTGTTGTGGGCACCAGGGATCATTGAAATTATTTTATTATGTAAAGGTGTTATTGCTCCGATAAATAAAGTAGTAAATATGTTTTAGTGGGGTGTACTGAATAATTATATTCTTCTTTCTTTTCTGTAGCGACATATTAACCCATATGGATCATTTAATGTCAAAATTTAAATATTTGGAACGCAATCATATGCCTTCAATTAGAGATAAAATGTATTGTTGGTTTGGTTTGGTTTGTTTTATGGCATATCAACCACAACAGGTTATTTAATGACGACAGTTTTTATTGTTCGTAATATTTCTCCTTCAAAAATGTATTGCTGGTAATATCTCTTTGTTCAAAAATGTATAGCCAGTATTATTGTTTCATGCAAAAATGTATTACTGGTAATTTTTTTTCTTTCAAAAATGTATTGCTGGTAATATTTTTTCTTTAAAATTGTATTGATGATAATATTTTTCCTTCAAAAATGTATTGCTGATAATATTTTTTCTTCAAAATATATTTCTGGTAATATTTTTTCTTCAAAAATGTATTGCCGGTATTAATGTTTCTGCAAAAATGTATTGCTGGTAATATTTTTTTCCTTCAAAAATGTATTGCTGGTAATATTTTTCTTTCAAAAATGTATTGCTGGTAATATTTTTCCTTCAAAAATGTATTGCTGGTAATATTTTTCTTTCAAAAATGTATTGCTGGTAATATTTTTCCTTCAAAAATGTATTGCTGGTAATATTTTTCCTTCAAAAATGTATTGCTGGTAATATTTTTCTTTCAAAAATGTATTGTTGGTAATATTTTTTCTTCAAAATTGTATTGTTGGTAATATTTTTTCCTTCAAAAATGTATTACTGGTAATATTTTTTTCCTTCAAAAATGTATTGCTGGTAATATTTTTCCTTCAAAAATGTATTGTTGGTAATATTTTTTCCTTCAATTCAAAAATGTATTGATGGTAATATCTTTTTTCTAAAAATGTATTGCTATTGCTAATAATAATTTTTTTAACTAAGTATTTCTTGTATTAAAACCTAATTTACACTTTCATAGTGTTTTGACCCCAGTTTGGGGCTTAACTGTATGCCCATACCTGGGACCCTAACAGGTGCTACCATCCCGGTTCAGGGTGGACCTGAGAACACCAGCAATTAAGAGGTGGGTCCACGCTCTATCCTTGCTGATGGATTTAGTTTATCATCTTACGCAGGACACGGATGAAGTTTATCGCCATACCCAGGACGGATATATTGTTGGTAAATTTTACTATAAATAGGTCTTTTTGGTACATTTTACTATATAAAGATGTATTGCTAGTATTTTTATTATAAAAATATATTTTCATACTTTCAAAATATTTTGGTTTGTTTGGTGGGGGGGTCACTATTTGCCCATAGCTGGGACCCTAGCA
>CAHIKZ030004911.1:3702500-3722500 GCA_903632075.3 Acanthosepion pharaonis
CGTGAATAATTTTGTCCAAAGTCAGTTAAAAAAAAAAAAAGAAATATCTTGGAGCACAGTTGCTCCGAAACCGAAATTCCTACTCGGGAATTCATCAATATCCAAGACCAAAAGAAGCTGAGGCTGTTATTTTTATTTACTTATTTTATTTTATTTTTTTTTTTTTTCTGTTCGCATATTTTTTTTATAGTCCGTTGGGCATCGCTTAAAATGAAAACGGCCGGATGCTAGCTATAGCAGAGGGGAAAGACTTTGCAAAAGATATAATATCGCCTCCTGCCCAATAACAAAAAAAAAATGACTCGTCTGATCCATGTGAACAAAGTGTGTTATTCTTGGTGCCACGTAAAGTGAGTTTTACCACTTTTCATTTTAACCATCTTGTCGTTTATGCTTACATATCGATCTACCAAAAGTCAATTTCACGCTATTCTTCCCAACAGCTGGACGATTAACGATTAACCCGCGCATTATGCCACAATGACTTTACTTCTTAAATTCAAATGATCTTAAAGTCCCCAGTAGCCCAATGTTTTACGCTTCATTCTTATTTTTATATAAAAATTTCTATGGAGATTATTTGTATTTCTTGTTTTAAGATTTCATTTAAAACGTTTTATGTCCCTTTCAATGTGTCAAAGATTTTACCTTTTAAATTTTTCTTCAGAAAAACACTATTTTAAATATAAAGAAAAATTATTTAAGTGTGGGCAAAAGTCACTAACGTCTTCTTTGTTTTGAAAACTAAAAACGAATTTTTATTAAGAAAACGCTGCAAATTTTTCACGTATCTATAATTTTTTTTTCTCAGTTTAATCAAGGGTTGCCCTTAAACCAGTTTCAATTTAACTCTTATGGCACGTATGTTGATAAAATGCAAGTTTTCGGTTGCAATAGATTTCCTAATTTAATAGTGTATTGATATGTAAATGTTACTTTCAAAATCAATAGGATAAGGTGTAAAATTTGGCATTTTTCCGACCAAATAAATTACAATGGTGTATAACGCGCATTACAAAAAAATCTATATTGATATATAGTTTATATAATATATATATATATATATATATATATATATATTATATATATATATATATATATATATATATATATATATATATATATATATATATATATATATTAACGTTACGTTTATTTGTAATCATTTGAAATTACATTTCCTTTTGGGATCATCAGGAGAACTGTGTATCTTGTAACAGAAGAGGCAGGTTGATACACACACACACACACACACACACACACACACACATATATATATATATATATATATATATATATATATGATTAATACAAATATAAAATAAAATTCATCACTTAGCTGATTGATGTTATATTCACCGGTTCCAGAGTTTCGTAGACAAAACTTTTTGCAATCGTTCGGTCCACTCATCAGGGGGTTTTAGCAATTGATTGCCGATATTCTCTTTTTCGTTATTTTTATATTAAGTTTAAAATAATTTATGTGCGATATATTGTTGATAGGTTGCATTTTCTTTGATGTGTGTGTGTGTGTGTGCGTGTGTGTGTCTGTGTGTGTCTGTGTGTGTCTGTGTGTGTGTGTGTGTGTAAGTTAGCGTGGTTAACTTTGCTTACTTAAATAATTAATAATTAATAATAATGATAAACAATATAATAATTATCAATGTGCATTTATTTATATATTTACTGACCCATTTATAGCATGAAGGAAGGGAGAAAAATCAACTTGAGTTAGTAAATTTTGTTGTTTTAATAATCTCTACAAATATTTATCTGCATTCATACAAATTTAGTTTCCGAGCAAAATGAACCGTTTAATTAATCAGATCATATACTCCAACGTTTTTTAAATTACAGTCATATTTGTTCAAACCTTTCATGTGAGGCACTCAGATATATTTCTTTATTGAGTCTTGTTCTTGCTTCAATTTTGTCTCGAAATAGGCTTTTTCGTCGATGTCTTTATCGTTCTGTTGCTAATCTTTTTTCTTCCGAGAGATATTTTCATTTCACTATTATATTACACATAAAATTTTTAACATGAAAAGATATGGAGCAAAAATCGATTTAAATAATTTCAGGAGTAATCAATGAATCATAAATGTCATTAAACGTCCCAACGGTATAAAGGGAACGGATTAATTAAACGATTCATTGGCCTCGATTTTTGTTATTAACTAGCAGTAGAGTCCGGCGTTGCCCGGGGATGTAACAGTAAGAGATAGATCAAGTATCGACCATCATAAAGACTGAAAAATAAAATTGACAAAGATTATTGTTTAAGGTTGACGGACACACGTGTCTTAATTAGTTTTTTTTTTTTACGAATTGGTCAAAACCAAACTCAAACAAAAACATTGTTTTCAATCGTTATGAGTCTATCGATTGAATAGAATTTTATTATAAACAATTGTCTTGTTAATGGAATTTTTAAAGCATTCTGAATTTAAAAATAAAGAAAAAAGTGTGCAAGACAATAAGAAACACTACCTGCCAAAAAAGAAAAGTGAAGTTTTGTTGAAATCGGTTGAAAAATGTAGTAAATCCGACCCCATATATAAACGAACACACACACACAAACAACCTGGGTTTTATAAGTATAACTCGATATGAGTTGTCCCCCTTTCATTCTGGTGACAGAATCGTGTTTTCAAATTGATTTTGTGCAAAAAACAACTGTGTTTTTCCAATTTTTGGTGCTGTCAGAACCACAGCAAGGTAATTTTACGCAGTCCTGTGAAGTTTTGTTGAAATCGGTTGAAAAATTTAGGAAATCCGATCCAATATATAAACGTACAGATACAAACACACAATCTGCGTTTTATAATAAGTAAGATTCTTTATCACCACTTTATTGAATCTCAATATATTGTTTTAAAAACTTTTGTTTCATTGCATCTTACTACTAATACGTTTTACCAATTTCCGTCATCTATAACATCACGTGTATACTCCTCCTCCTACTACTACTACTAAAAATAATAATGATAATAATATTTGATAAGATAGTATCTCATTGTAAACTCCTGACACCGAAGTTATTATCAATATGAAGTTGAACAGTATATACATTGAAAAATATCACGGGTCTCAGTAGATTACGTTTTATCTGTTTGTTGTTTTTTTTATTGGTCTAATTCCCATGCCTTCTCGTAAAAGATAGTGGAGGGTTTCCTCGTTGGCTTCTTTGTGGTCTGAAATTCCTTCCTCTGGATTTGGTGCCACCCAAGCGCAGGGAGTTCAGTCTACTCTACTGTTTATTCCATAGTTTGGGGAGAAAGACATAGATCCATGTGTTTCTGAAGGATATTTCTGCGAAAATGAATGCTACTGACTGAGCCGGAATAACTGGTCCCCACTTGCCAGTTTATGCTCTCCTTTTATCAAAACTTGTCACCATATCGTGCACATTTGGAAATAATGAATATATATATATATATATATATATATATATATATATATATATATATATATATACTTCTTAGAATGGATGCTATGATGGGTACATTGGGTTTTTCTAAGCCAACGTCAGTTTTTCAACGAGCGGTTCTCTCATTTACTAATAATAATAACAATAATAATAATAAGAATAAGAAGAAGAAGAAGAAGAAGACGAAAAGAAGAAAATCCTAAAAATATACAGAGTATGCCCCCACAACAGACAACTTCATAAAGGTGAGCATGGAAAACTAGAAGACGACACTAGGGTTACCGTAAACCTTACAAACGGGTCATGAACATCGAGACAAATCAACATCAAAAACGGGATCTTCCAAGGAGATTCATTGTCGCCACTGCTCTTCCGTCATCAGCTTCCTACTGAACAAAAGTAGCTATTGGATACAAGATATAAAATGGCAAACTGAATGGATGGACTTTGGAATCAACAAATGTGTCAAAGCAACCTTCAAAAGCGGTAAACTAACGAAAACTACAGATTTATACCTTGATATCAACAAAAACATTAAAGAACTAGACCAAGATGGTACACACAAATGCTTAGTAACTGATAAAGGAGATGGAATACAACGTTTAATTATGAAAGGAAAAAAAGAAATGAATATTATAGGAGAGTGCGTTCGATACTAGAAATCGAACTTAAAATGAAGGATATCAATACCTTAGCTATACTTGTAGTAAGGTACAGCTTCAAGATTATTAAATGGAAGTTGAATGATTAAAAGATTGGATGCCAAGACCAGAAAAATGCTTATCCAAATGAGAATGCACCACCTGAAATAAGATGTCGATAGGTTGTACGCACTAAGTGCATTAGGAGGCCGAAATCCAACTTAAACTAACTCTAAAAGCTACAAGAATCGAATTGGAAGTGTATCTGTCAAAGACTAATGACTCTCTCCTACACCAAATCAACAAAAAACTCTTCAAGAAACCACTTAATGTACCTGAAACCTTGCTAACAAAAGCACGAAGTGAATAACATCTACGCCAAACGAGTAAAGTAGAAGGCAAATTAATGAAATTACTAAAACAAATCTGGGAGGACAAGGCGTTGCATGGCAAATACGTAAAAAGAACGCAAGAAGCAGATGGAAAAACACATCATTGGCTGAGGACGACCGAGTTGAAAGCTGAGACAGAAGGGCTAATTATTGCAGCCCAGAACCAAAGCCTCGTAACCAGATTCTATCACAAGGATGGAAATAACCCGAAATGCAGGATCTGCGGGAAATCTGATTGAAACTGTCGACCATATACATCTCAGAATGACTGCAACTAGCAAAAAATTAATATACACACAGACATATTAAGGTAGCGACATATGTTCACTGGAAGATATGCAAGAAGCACAAAATCGAAAACACTGAGAGTCGTTATGGGCACCAACCAGACACAGTTACCTAAAATAACAATATAACTATCCTCTGAGATATGCCGATTCAAACTGACAGGGAAATAAAAATCAACAGACTCGATATTATCATAAAAGACAAGAAATTCAGGAAGTGCATGCTTATTGTCATAGCATCTGAGAGAAACACCTCCATAATAATTATCGAGAAATTATCCAAATACAAGCACCTGGTGATCGAGATTAACAGGATGAGGGGGATGAAGATTGAGACTGTATAAATAGTAATCGGAACTCTGTGCCTCGTGAGAAAAAGAATGGATACGTTTAATAAAGGTGTCCTAGGTAACATCAACATAGAAGTTGCCCAGAAGATGGCCGTACTAGGAATATCCCTATACTAAGAAAAATGCTATCAATTAAACGACAATTTTCTTATAGGACCATAGTTGGAAACATGTTCTACAGAATACAAAGTAGAAAACATAACATACACAAATAACAATAATAATAATAATAATATAAAAAATTAACAAAAAACCCTGGCAGAATTACTTCATGTAACCTTAGTTACAATTATTGTAAATATACTTTTGAAATTAACTATCATTATAGCGTAGAAGTGTATAAAAGGACATGTATAGGTTATTTTTTTTTTTTTTGATTTTGGAGTTAATAATGGTTTAGTGATACAAGTCTTACTAATTAACCCATAGCTGGGTGGAAGGAGAGGTTGATTCATACATTTCCCAATGCTATTTGCGCGTAAGTGAATATAACGAACCCAACTGGAATTGGAACTCGACTCTCCGATTGACAATTCCAAGCCATTATCTATTACACCACACGCACATCCAAGTTTACAGCAGCTAATATTCCCAAGCGGCCACTGGTATTGGCTAGGTTTGACGTTACTTACCTTAGATGATCGTATGGGGATCGCTGTTTCAACCGGATGTGACCATAAGCGTGTGTTGGAACAGGGAACTCTGAATAAGTACCAAAAGTTAGAAGACAGACACACATATGCACACCGATTCTGACATTGGCCAAGCATGCATTATGGGTAGTAAAGTCTATCCTTTTATTTTGACGTTCATTGGGTGGACAATCACGGTAACGTTTCAAATTATTAGAAGGACTATTAAGTTGAAATAATTGTGGATAACTGTATATATATATATATATATATATATATATATATACTAGCAGCATGGCCCGGCGTTGCCGTGCTTGATTCCAAAATCGTACGACTCATACAGCAATCGCTATCAGTTGACTTAAAATATTTTTGCCCTTCCTTGCCTTTAAAGGAATGCCCTTTGCCGTGCTGATGTTGCTACATGCCTTACTTCTTGCCTATCTCACATTGCGAATTTTTTCTAAGCTCTATACTAAACATTAAATCTGCAAAATGAACACAAAACGATCAGCTTTAAAAAAGAACTCGTAACTGGAAAAACCGAATGAAAAAAGAATGTTAACAACAAATACTTTTTCACACCCAACTCAGTTCTGCGGAATCAGAATCAACGTTGAGTTTAAGCAAGCGAATGGGCCAATTGGAGTAAAGTGCCATGCAGATTTAAATTTTTCCCTCTTGTGACGAATGCAGCTATCGATTTTTTTTTTGCATGCTAGCATGGTAGTTAACATTCGTGTCAGTCAGCTGTTGGCTCTCACGCTGGCCAATAGAATCTTCCTGCCTATTCATGGCAGCCAGCTATTGGCTCACACTATGGACAGTAAAAATGGCCGCAAACTAGATGAAAACTGCCGTAGAAGCATGAAAAATTTCTTCCCACTATCGATGGGTGTTGGGAAATGCAAAGTCGGTCTTGGGCTTCCCGCTAACTTGGAGCATGTGCATGTAAATTTTGGTGCAAATCCGCCGAAAATTGCGGCCGTGCATTCGTTACACACACACACACATCCTGCCTTTTATAGATAGAGATGTGTGTGTGTGTATGTGTGTATGTTTAAAATAGGATATAGAAATCCTCGACAAAGTTTTTTTAAATTTGATAAATGGAAAACGTCTCATGAAAATAGATTTGATTGTGCATTTCACCATTCAAAGCTTCATCAGATCCAAAAGAATAACATGCGTGTGTGTGTATTTGTGTTTATGCTTAAATAATGAATCTGAGTACTTTTTCCGTGAGATGGCGTTTCTGTTCCTCGTTATATATATATATATATATATATATATATATATATATATATATATATATATATATATATATATAAAAACACTAATATCCCATGGTCATAATTTATTCCATTGGAATCGTAAATACGATCCAATTCATCAGACCTACATCAGACATATTTTGCATATGTATATTTACCACTAATATTATCTATCTATCTATCTATATATATATATATATATTAAGGAGTCACAAAATGCAACGAAAAAAGATGTGGGGTTCGTGACATCATTAGAGGAGGAAACTCCTACACTTTTGAAAACCCCAAAACGACATTCATAATAAATAAAAATGTAAGCTGCCACTCCAAATATGTAATTTATGCACTCAAATGTACAAAATGCAAGGTCATGTATAGTCATCAGCCAACAATTAAACATCAGAGATTCAGCAACATCAAATTATCAGACAACAGACAATACTTCATATCACAACACATCTATAAATGTGACCAGGGTGAATTTAAAATTATGCTAATATATCAAACAGATAATTATTCTTACCTACAAATACAAGAAAAAAAACTTCATAAACAAATTTAAACCAGCAATAAATAGATCATATATATATATATATATATATATAGTCACCTACAGACAGATTGCTTCGCTGTATGAAGTGTGGCTAGATGTCCGGTTGCCTCTGGCTAGGATCAAAACTCGGCTGAATTGGCATCAGTCGGAGATTCTACCCCTAAGCCGTTGGATGAAGGTGAATTTAAGCGTATTTATTTTTAGATAAACACGCCGTGACTGAAAGAACTCGATTCGCTTTACCGAAGAGTCTTGTATTATTAGCAGTAATAGTCACTGTTTACAAACTCTCTCTCTCTCTTTCACACACACACACACACACACACACATATATATATATATATATATATATATATATGTGTGTGTGTGTGTGTGTGTGTCTTGAAATATTTGAACTTTAGCGTTGCGACTTGCACTCTCCAACATTACACAAACGTTAATAAATAGCTCATTCTTAAAAACATCTTTCGGTCTGCAACACATTTATTTCGTCTTCCAGATTTGATTCGAAAGGAAAAAAATACAGCCTGATGATGAAGACAGAGGTCTTTGAAAGTACTAGCTGAATTAAAAAATACACCATATCCATTTTATACATAAGGATCTCCTCATTTAGTGAATTATTAGTAGTATAATGCTTATAATTATGTCCACCAGCGAAGAGATTTCGCCAATAATTGCATTAATATTGTTAATTGATTCAAGGTATGATTAACACTTTGTAATATAAAATATATGCTGCCTATTTTATTATGTTCATTCATATATATACATATATATATATAATGGACTCTCCCGTCGGTTTCGACTTATGAGGATCTGACAGGTTACTTGATTCAGTTATGAAATTTTGTGTAAACACACACACATATACAGATATGCCTACCTACCTACGTACCTCCTGGGGAACTTCCACGTTATCAAGTTTATCTCGCTGAATAGTGAGTTCGATCCTCACTTGGTGATCCATACATACGTCCTTGTGCCGCATCTAAGCTACGGTCAGGAAATCCCTATATAATTCTCACGCGTTTATCTTCTACTCTGTTTTTTTTATAAAATTGTACATTTATAAACGCTTTGCCTCGAGGGTCTCTGAAGAGTGAGGATCGAAACCAGTTACCCATTTTCTTTTATTATATCAGGTCATCCCATAAGTTCTGTCTGAATTTTGAATAAAGAAAACAAGTGACCAAATGTTACATTTAATTACAGATTCAATCAACATTGTATTTTCCCTCATTATCTATGACTTCTTTCCATCTATTAACAAGCTTACTAATTCCATTATTGTAAAATTCTTTTGGCTTTGATTCGAAGAACTCACAAATGTCAGTTTTAACCTCTTCCTGTGTTACAAAAGCTGTTTCTTCCAAATGATTCTGTAAGCTCCGAAACAAATGGTAGTCTGAAGGAGCAAGATCGGGAGAATAAGGTGGATGAGGAATTTTCTCCCAACCAAGTTCTTCGATCTTTTGTGACGTGATTCTTGCTGTGTGGGGGTCGCGCATTGTCCTGATGAAATATTACCTCTTTTCGATTCACTAGAGCAGGTCTTTTTTCCTCAAAGCTTGGTTCAAACACTCTAATTGCTGACAGTATATTTGAGCATTAATTGTTGCATAAGGTGGTAAGAATTCAAAGTGGATTATTCCTTGGCAATCCCACCAGATTGAAAGAAGAACCTTTTGCCCATGAAGTCCCCTTCTCGGCTGTGGCTGGGGTCCTTCCCCTTTACCAAGCCACTGTCTATGACGCTTAACATTTCGATAAAAGATCTATCTTTCGTCGCCAGTCACAAGTCTATCCAAAACAGGTGAAACAAGTTGGCGAGAATAGAGAGAAGAGCAGATGTCAACTCGGGATTTGAGGTTGTTTTCAGACAATTCATGAGGCACCCATTTTTCAAGTTTAGGAACTTTTCCAAGTTGTTGAAGATGACGATGAACAGTTGTATGGTTTGAACAGAGAACCACTGCCAATTCCGCAACTGATAAAAAAAGGGTTTTCTTCAAGGGCTACTTCAAGAAGCTTTTCATCAAACTCAACTGGACGTCCGGTTCGATCTTCATCTTCAAGGGTGAAATCTCCACCTCTGAATTTTGCAAACCATCTTCTGCAAGTTCTTTCATTCACACATTCTTCTCCATAAACTGAGTGAATGTTTCTAGCCGCTTCGGCTGCTGAGTTTCCTTTCTTGAACTCATAAAGCATTATGCGCCTCAAATGATTCTTGGGTACTTCCATGTTAGCAGGTTTTTAATCAAACATAATTTAATTTTATTGTTCTCTTACATAAAATTTGATCAGTTTAACTGCATCTAAACATAAAAATAATGTTCAGCTCCATTAGACATTATAAAATACTCTTTAAATTTCGTTCATATTAACAAAAAGTCAAAATTCGGACAGAACTTATGGGATGACCTGATAATATACACTGTTCAATATATAATACAGCATTATAAACATTTAAAGAGAGTATCATTGCTACGTCATTTTATGCTTCATTATTTAAATGAAATCCACTATTGAAAGAATTAATCAAATTAATAATGTTTTCTTAATTACACAAGGCGAGACACGAAATATATAAATAAATAGATACACAATGTTAATTATTATATAGTGTTGATATTATATATTTGTTTCTTGTTCTTTTTGTTTTGTTTTTCTCTCCTTTCTCTTCACCTCCTTAAGGTAACTTTATTTTATTGTTTTTCCTCTTCCCCTTGTTTGCTGGTCACTTATAAGTTTATCTTTGTATTTGTGTCACACACATTATAACGTGTACGTATTTTTTGGAATAATTTAACCACAAGTTTTTCAATACGTATATAAATAACAACAAGCTCCAGGTAGAGATGAACAGCAGTGCGTTCTCATGGGAAGAAACTTCTGCTATCAAATGACTCAGTCCTTTATTAAATTATATATACATGCAATTATTAAATGTCGCATATTTAAATTATCTCTCGTTCATAAAATCTAATAGAGTTCCTATGTCTGTCTTTGCAAATATTAATATCATTTAACTTGCAGAAATTCTGTCTATGCAATAATGTACCCGCGTTTGAAACGAAAGAAAAAAATTACATATGCTTACTTAAAAATGTTTGCAAACGTTTCTGAACAGAATATTTATAAAAAAAAAACCATGACCTGAGGAAATATATATATATATATATATATATATATATATATATATATATATATATATATATATATATAGGTATATTTCATCATTCAGCATCAACAATTCAATCAAACAATTTTTATTGAATTCAATCGACAAGTGATGTGTGTTTATATTTCGAAGAAGAAATTGCGCATCCTCGGCAAAATTATGTATGTTGTAAGGTTCTAGTGGTTTCCAAATAATAAAATTTATTCAGAAACCGAAATAATTTTCCTTCCAACCAGATATAAAAGGTTATAACGATTATTTAACTTTTTAGAAATATTTCGACCGTCTCAGTCGTTATCAAGAAACGGGTTATTTTTGCTAGGTCTTTTGTAGATTCAGGTGAATCCTAATTATGTCATTCATATATATATATATATATATATATATATATATATATATATATATATATATATGTATATATATATATATATATATATATATATATATATATATATATATATATATATATATATATATATATATATATATATATATATATATATATATATATATATATATATATATAATTAGGATTCATATATATATATATATATATATATATATATATATATATATATATATATATTTGAAATATTTGAACTTTAGCGTTGCGACTTGCACTCTCAACATTACACAAACGTTAATAAATAGCTCATTCTTAAAAACATCTTTCGGTCTGCAAACACATTTATTTCGTCTTCCAGATTTGATTCGAAAGGAAAAAATACAGCCTGATGATGAAGACAGAGGTCTTTGAAAGTACTAGCTGAATGAAAAAAAATACACCATATCCATTTTATACATAAGGATCTCCTCATTTAGTGAATTATTAGTAGTATAATGCTTATAATTATGTCCACTAGCGAAGAGATTTCGCCAATAATTGCATTAATATTGTTAATTGATTCAAGGTATGATTAACACTTTGTAATATAAAATATATGCTGCCTATTTTATTATGTTCATTCATATATATACATATATATATATAATGGACTCTCCCGTCGGTTTCGACTTATGAGGATCTGACAGGTTACTTGATTCAGTTATGAAATTTTGTGTGATAATCTTAAGTGGCCTCTAAGACCCGCTAGTGATTTACAAAGGAGGCCACATATGGAGCAAGTGTGAGGATTGTGAGATGAGATCACTGTTAGATTGGCTGAACTTTTAGCTCTTGTTCTCGCTTCTTGAAGATGATTCAGACAGGCAGATTGAAAACTGCTGAGTCCACTGAAACACGTTGATCTCCATTCTACCCGCTCCAAATCTAAGCGCTCAAGATTGTTATGTGGTATATTGACAGCTGGCAATTTTAAGACTCACTGGAGTGACAAGGCGTAATCGATTTCTATTTTTTCCTCAGCTTAGTTCATTTGCAGTGGTGTGCAGTAATATGAAACTACTTTCAGGGTGTATGATTAAATTTGTTTGGCCTTGAATAATATTGCGTCATCCGTGATTGCGTCAGATTTTCATCACACCCAGACACTATTGTCTCGACTGTCGATTAGTTGTCCTACAGCTTCGTCATCGATGGACGTTACTCCAAGGAAGCACACGAAAATTGTACCGCTGCACGAACACACAGGCAAGCCTTACCAGTGAGCAAATCAAACTCTCCTGATTTAAATCAAATAGAGAATGTGTGGTCAATCTACAAGAAACGACTTCGTGGAATGGACATGTGAAGTACTAACATATACACTGGGTCATGTTTCATTTGAAAAATAAGAAAAATTAAATAATAACGGAATTATTCGTTTTGCTTCAGTTATATATATATATAAAGTGGACACTGAAGTCAACACCAAGCGGTTTCAACGGAGCCTTCAGGTCCTAAGATTGGGATGAAGGAGGAAAAAGACTGTCGCTGCTTGGTGTTGGTCTCTTTTATATTTACTTACGTTCTGGCTCTGATATTGAACACTATATTTTTATTTTTATATATATATATATATATATATATATATATATATATATATATATATATATATATACATGTTTCATTAAATAATATAGATAAGTGTTGTCTATTTTATGTAAATTCTTTTCATAACGTCTAATAAGCTTAATAACATTATCATTAAACGAAGAAAGAAAATCACAATATTGATCCATATTTTTTAATCCAATGGCTTATGTAAGCCGAAAGCTTACATAAGCCATTATCAAAGATGTCAATTACTGTACAATATATTAAACAATATACGGACAAGACAGTGATGATAGTCTGTTATTGTTTACATGGATGATTTCCAAGCAACGATAAACACGTGCATATAAGACGCTGGAAGCGAAAATCGCACCACAGCCCATGAAAAATTAAGTATGGGAAGCCGTTGGTATAAACCAATGGCTTCTGTTACCAATTATAGACATTTAAGGATATTTGTTGAGATTTGATTTTGTTTAGGTTAGGTTTCAACTGTTTTATGTCTATAGCTTCAAGAATTTTTAGTTTTTGTTTATTGTTTTCATGTTTAGGTATAATTGTGTTTTCGACATATATATATAAAATAAAAAGATAAAAATATAATTTTTAAGCTATGCTATATCTATGGGTAAAAGCGCCTAATATCAGGGATAGAACGTATGCAAATATAAATATTAAAATAGACACTGAGGTTAATATCGAGGAGTGACAGTTTGTTTCATTCTTGATCGCAATCTTCAGACCATGATATGAAACAAACTGTCGACACTCGGTGTTGAAAATAACGTGCATATTTTAGGAATCTCCCGAATGAGGGACTAACAGTTCTGTTACAGAAGAACAGGCAGACTTACCTATACTTATAATTTGATCAAGGCTTGTGCAGAACCGGTCACACTGATAAAAGAAAATTGGTGAACAGTATGTCACGAAATCTGCATTCAGTATCATATGTATCCATTTTGAAGACAGTTCGTTAACCATGGCTAAAGAACCCATTTAATCCATATCTGGGGAGAGAAAAGATTGTTTCAATGTTATTTAGGTGAAAACGATCGCAATAAACTCACACTCTGGAAACAGTTTAGTATCCTGTCGGAGAACGCATATTTTATAAGATTTCTCAAATACCCAGGCCAGTTGATGTAAATAAATAAATATACTGTTTAATAAATAAACATAGTAGCTACTCAAACATGGATATCCACTAAAAATAAGGCTTAAGTAATAAAATATGCCGAGTTAATAAATGAAAAATCTATTCTTAATAAATACATATATATATATGTGTGTGTGTGTGTGTGTGTGTGTGTGTGTGTGTGTGTGTGTGTGTGTGTGTGTGTGTGTGAAAATATATAGAAAATAGGAAGGAACTGGTTAGGTAAATAATCCAAAGTTCCTTAGTATTTTAGTTATTATTTTTTAAAAATAGTGCTCGATACAAAAGTAGAGCATAAATATAATTATTTATTTAAAATATGATTCCAACTTGCGACATAAGAGATCTCATGTTTCAAAAATATAATTATTTATTTGAAACATGAGACCTCTTATGTCGCGAGTTGGAATCATATTACAAATAAATAATTATATATATATATATATATATATATATATATATATAAAGAAATAACAGTAAGATATATAATCCGGTGTTCTTATAGATATTTTTATTTTTACAAAATAGTGCTCAATGTAAATTTACAGAGCATTAATATTATAAATTAATTGATTTACAATTTGGTTGTTTCCGCTACACAGTTCCAATCATGTTTCAAAAATGGAAGCTAAAAGCTCCGAATTTAATTCTGTAATTAAATTAAAGACATTAGTTCTACTTCATCCTCAAGCGAATTTTGGAGTAACTTTTAAAATTACTGGGTTTTAAAGACACAGCTAAAATTATAATTCATGTTTCTAAGGTTACAGATGAATCCACTTCACTAGACAAGGGGTGTCTGGGTGTTCATTATGTCTATATTTTAATGTATTCTTTATTGCTACGTTTTGGTAGTGGGTAGGGATGTATTTTTCAATGAAATCTAACATCCGTTAAAATTTTATTGTTAACGGCAAAAATTCTTACGGCATTTTTTTCCTTCGTATATTTAAAGATTTTTTTTTGGGGGGGGTAGGTTAGAATACTTTTTATTTAACTACGATTTGAAATATTTTTCCTTTTAATTTTTAATATACTATATTTCTTTTAAGAACAATTAAATGTAATGAGAATCCCTTACAGTTTGTAGAATTATTATCACATCAAGTATATTACGATTTTTAAAAAATTTTATATTTAAATATTATTTAAGTAATTTTTTTTTTTTTTTTGCACTTACGGCAAAAAAAGCTAATTCATTTCTCTGTGTTAGTAAACTTTATTTATTTATTTAATTACAATTTCAAAAAAGTTTAGGCTAGAATTCATTTTAAATTAACTACAATTTTAATTACAACTTTAAAATATTTTCATTGTTTGTTTTTATAGACTATATTTCATTTAATAGAAGTAAATGTATTAGAATTACTTATAGTAAGTAAAATTATTTTTCCATATCAAGTATATGTATATTACGATTTTAAAAATTTTATATTTTACAAAATTAAATTCGGGGCTTTTAGCTTCCATTTTTGAAACATGGTTAGAAATATGTAGCGAAAAAAATATTTTAAATCAATTAATTTATAATATATATATATATATATATATATATATATTTAAATACTGATATATATATATATTTATATATATATATATATATATGTGTGTGTGTGTGTGTGTGTGAAAAGTGTATATAAATATAAATAAAATATATATATGTATAATTATTTATATATTATATAATTGGTACTTATTAGAAAGCGCTCAATATCAGAGATAGAGCTATATATATATATATATATATATATATATATATATATATATAAGTTAAGTTATGAAGAATTTGGTAAACCGAATTGGTAAATCCAAGGAGGATGAAATCCTGAGAGCTCAATGTGAAGAACAGAGCTAATATTTAATGAACAACAGACACTTTAAGGTACCATTACAATAGTTTATTTCACCAAAATCCTTTAAAGGATTTGGGTGAAATAAATTATTGTAATGGTACCTTAAAGTGTCTGTTGTTCATTATAATATATATATATATATATATATATATATATATATATATATATATATTTGTTTGTTTGGATTGATGTCAGTTTGTTAGCACTATCTCTGATATTGAGCGCTTTCTAATAAGTACCGCGCATATAATATATAAATAATTGCAAAATGGATTGTTCTCATGTACCAGTCTGCAGGGACTGCCAAATCAATAAGGAGACAATTTATATGTTTTCATTCTCTAATAACGAAGTCTAGACGATTAGCTTTGACTGTTCTGTCCGTTTGTATTGTGCAATCCCATAGAATTTTAACAGGTCCTTTTTCTGTAACCGGGTCTGGGTGGTGTTCATACCAATCTCTTTCAGTTTCCTTTCCGTAGGAGTTGTAGATTTACCAGTGAACATATTGACCCACTCTGTCATGCCGGGTTTCATATTCAGTGGGTGCCAATAACGCGCAACCTGATACAAGTTGATCAATTGTTACTGGATATTTATCACAGAATCTGCATTTTGGGCATAATTTTTTAGTTTGTGTACTTGATAATTTCTAGTTAAAAAACATTGGTCCTGTGCACCAAATATAAAACCTTCGGTTTCAGCTTTTAACCCTATTCTACGTAGCCACTGATGTGTATGGGGTTTGCTACACCAGATTGTTTGGTACGGTCACAGTATTGGCTATGAAGCGGTTTATCTAGCATCGTTTCTGCGTCTGGTCAGTAGCACTTGCTTTTGCTTTCTTTTTTAAGTATTTTTCAGCTTCAGTCGGTGTATTGTGCTTTACTTGTATTTCTATACCTATTTGAAACTCCATTATGAACTTGTTGGCTTCCTTTATTACGGAATAAAGTCGCTTACTACTTTCATGTTCTTTGACAAATATCATCATCCAGTCTTCTATAGTTTCCAGGTATCTTTGAAGGCCAATTGTTGTATTTTTGTAGGGCAGTTCTAGTTGAACTAATCCTCTGCCTCCTTCGGATCTGGGCAAATACAGACGATCAACATCAGCTTTGTAATGATTCATGCGGTGACAAGTGAGAAGCTTTCTCGTTTTGGCGTTCATTCGTTTAATGTCATCTATGTTCCAGTTAAAGATGTTAAAACTGTATTGCACCGCAGGAACAGCCAAGGTGTTTATGACTGTTATTCATTTTTTGTGAATTCATCTCGGTATTCAGTACCAGACGCACACACCTTTAGTACTTCTTTCTTACCTTCTCTTTCATTTGGGTATGCTTATTAATATTATTATTATTATTAATATTATTATTATTATTATTATTAATATTATTATTATTATTATTATTAATATTATTATTATTATTATTTAAACCGCTATGTCATATTTGTTTACATTTTAATCCTTTGGAGTATATTTTCAAAATATTTTTAAATGAATAACAGGATTGGATAAAACGTGTATAACTGATGACATGGATAAGTAACAACAGGTTTGCCAAACCTCGGATGATAAGAACCACCTGATTGGCTCTTCCGTGGATGGTGAGGTCTTACTCGACAATTTTACCTTTCGAATTAATTTGGCATGATTCCAATATAATTAAACGGTTGACTCGTTTCAAAATTACAGACTCGCATAGTACTTAATATACTCGTGTAACGCGCGATCTCGCGTATCATGCGACTCCCAGATTTTCGATTATAAAAATGATTTTATTATGTATCTCGTCTATCATGTGAATTCCTTTTTTGAGAGACTAAATTACAATAGACTAACCTCTTTCCATCTATCTCTTTATCCCATCTTCTAGTTAAATAAGTTAAAAAGTAAAAGAGAATGATAAAAGTAACGTTAGTAACGCTATACCCGTTGCATAAACACGTACAGCCATAAAGAACCGAAACATATATATATACACACATACACTACTCTTAGATAATATATTTAACTTTAAAAAAATTTTTCAATTCAAATTAAAATCCTTTTTCTGTCATTTGATGCTCTGTGGGGATTTATACGACTTGATTATTACGGATTTTACAAGAACACAAGTCAATTGAGTACATGGTTTGTGAAACTATATTTTTATCACATATATATATATATATATATATATATATATATATATATATATATATATATATATATATATATATATATATATATATATATATATAGTTGTGTATTTGGGCAGTAATCCCTCTTTTATACAACTTTCGTTAAAAAACGACTCACAAGGTACGGCGGTTAACTATTGGTCACCTCGAGGTGGTGAAATTGTTAACAAGCTTGTCTCGCTAGAACGATTACGAATGAGTAGTGAGTTCGATCCTCACTAGGTGCCCCTTACTTTCGGCCTTGTGCCACATCCAAGCTACGTTTGGAAAATCACTACTGCGGTTAATAATTACGATTGAGTAGTGAGTTCGATCCTCAATGAGTGCCCCATACTTTCGGCTTTGTGCCACATCTGAGCTACGCTTAAAAAATCCCTATAGTTTGGGCAACGGTGTAGCCAGGGCCAGCAGTACATACGCTAATTTTATATCTCGTGTATGATACGACCCTCTTAAAATTAGCGTCAAAATTAGGTCTTCAAAAGTCGCATGATACGTGGGTATATACGGTAATTGTAAAAGTAAAAATTCGCGTTATTCCATCTTGTACAAGATAATATGAGTTTATTCTTCAAATATTCATTTCATATAGTATGCTTTACTTTTCAGAAGCAATTTGGCACGATGTCAGTAGTTTTATCTCGCTCCTGGGGGTCATAATATGGTGTGTGCCAAAGTCCGGCTCAATCTATCGAATAGTTTTGCCTTTTATAAGATCTGGACACAGACACGCGGGATATTTTGTTTGTGAGAAGATAGTGTTTAAAAGATGGTGGTGTTTGATTTGCAAAGTGATCGAATGTGAAAGTCTATTACTCAGGAGAATTACCTTTCTACAAAGCCCAAGAGTCTAGTTGTTCTCCCCTCGCAAAGAGTTACGGCCAAATAACTGTTATGGTGAAACACACCTATTCTATAGTTAATAGACACTCCCACCTAATATAAGTAGGAGTAGTAAGAGAAACGACGGTCAGACGACAGTCGAACTCTCTGCCTTCGGGCAGAGAGGAACCCGGACGAGGCTATGCCGTAGGGCAGAGTTTCGCCCGGGGAGGTAGACAGACCCGATCCCGTTTATGCAGGGTCTACAGGGATTTTTTGAACGAGACTACCGGCTCGGGAACCCCACCGTAAATTCGGCCCTGTGCCACATGTGACTTCGTGGGGCAGTTACTAAATAGAGTCGATGTCGGACGAGAGTTAGTCGAATACGAAAGTAGTCAGCGACCACAACAAGATTACTCTGCGTAATACCTATTATATCAAGTTCCTAACGTTTTGTACGTCGAACTATTTTAGAACCGATTTAGTACAAATACAAGCCTCCACTGCGAAATAACTCCACAACAATAACAAAGAAAAAAAAATAAGGAAAAATTTTTAAAGAAATAAGCTCGGTATTATTTTTCATTAATCAACGCTTTACATGCAACGGAAATGAGCAGAAAAGGAATGAACTGAATTCATTTTTCTTTTTAAGTTCACACAAACATATGAGTATTTCAATTAATATTATGTTCTGCAAAGAACAGCTTTTTTTCTGTTAAAAACACCTTAATTCCTGAACAATGCCATTTTTATTTAAAATCCATATATATAGTAAAGTTAGATCTTGTGGGTTACCAATTGAACTTGCGGGGACGAATTTTGACTTTCGGTCCAAATCGGACTTTCGGACCAAATCGGTATTTTGGTCGGAATTGTACTTAGAGCCCAAATTAGAGTTAAAGTGAGGTTTTGATGTTTCATGGAATGAAATGAGAAATTCAAAGTTATTTCTTCAAAATTATCTTTGCTGTATTCTAAGCTAAACTAAAGATCCCTTTAGTTTTGGTCCATAGGCCTAATTAGCCCTCCACATGAGCTAGCTTAAAAACCGCTATAATAAATAACATAGAATAATTGTAAAACATATAAGAGCAGTTATTATTATTATTACTATTATTATTATTATTATTGCTGTTGTTATGGCTGCTGCTGCTGTTGCTTAAGTATTAAATAATAGAAAATTATCTACATTCATGATAAATAGTAAAATAAAAATTACAAAATAAACATTTCAGTAGATTGTCATGTAATTTTTTTTATGGAAATAGAACGATTCCAATTGCCCGAGCAC
>CAHIKZ030004911.1:3725000-3837500 GCA_903632075.3 Acanthosepion pharaonis
ACACACAGGTAAACGTACGAAAGAAAATGTAGAGCTATGCATAAACATATACAAATCCACGCTACTGAGAGATCCTAAATAATGTCCCCCGGGGGGAAAAACACAAAAAATAACGCATGTCTGACACTATCTTCCCGTGTTTTAATTAAGATCTTTTCAATATCAGGTTTCGTCCAGTAATAAAGGATAAATGTAATTCTTCAGTTGACGGAATCACATGAGAGACTTTCGAAAAAAAAGTTAAGTAAAAGTAGATGGAAATTCATGAGGGGGACAAGAATGCCGAAGATGGTGAGAGGAGGACGGATGATGAAGAGAAGACGAAACAAGAAGAAGAAGAGGGAGCTGGAAGAAAGAAGAAGAAGAAGAAGAAGAACGACGACTAGTGAAGAAGACGAAGGAATCGGACAATTGAAGAACGAGCGAAGAAGAAAAAATGTAATAAGAGCTAATTTGTTTGATTGGTTATTTAAAGCCAGACAAGATTTTTAGATTATGAGATTATTTTTTAGATAACAATGGTTTAATGATACAAGTCTTACTAATTAACCCATATCTGGTGGAGAAATGGTGGATTCATACCTTTCCCAACGATATTTCCGCGTACGTGAATCTAACAAACCCAACCAGAATTAGAACTCGGTTCTCCGATTAACAATTTCGAGCCTTTATCTGTTACAGTATCTGGTTTTTCAAAACGGTCCCCCATCTACGTACTGAACAAACTCGAGATTGCTTAACTTCGATAATAGTACGGCAACCGGAGTTTCAACATGATGTGGCCGTAGCCACAGTAGTAGGAAGAGAAAGAAAGGGACAAGTGAAGAACAACAACTAATCTAGAAGAAGAAGAAGAAGAAATTAAGGAGGAGGATATAGAGGAGGAGGAGGAGAGTAGAAATTAAGAAGAAGAAAGAAGACAAGTGATAAAGAATGAAAAGAAGAAGGAGTGAAAGAGAAGACAATATTGAAGGAGGAGAGGACAGACGAAGAAGTAGAATAAGCAGGACGATTGAAGAAAAAGAAGAAAGTTGGGGGAGGTATATAGAAGAGGAGTATGAGGGGGAGTTGATAGATGAAGAAGAAGGGAAACAGGTGGAAGAGGAGTATGTGAAGAAAAAGAGGAGGAGCATGCGGTGACTCGCAAAACGGAATTTTGATTAGAGCTGGGATCTCATTAACGCATGACAGACCTGAAAAAAGATTTTACAACCAGTGAAACGTTAAAAATAAGACGTGAAATAATTATTCATTCATGCAAGATTGTTCAATATAAAATTGCGGAGTTATATTCGAAAAAAATAAATAAATTGAACAAAAATTCATAGAAAAAAATCAATCGAAATATCTTCTATCTTTAGCGGAAAACCTTCCAATATTTCCCTACAACAGTCTATAAATTCTTTGCAGGCTTTTGCAGCCTGAGCCGATTTGAGAAATTCTGACCTGGAGATATAGTATCGGCGTTTGTATAGAAAGGTAATTCTTAGGAGAGTGGTCAGATTAGGTAAAATTTAAAAAAGAAAATCTAATTTTAAACTGCCGTTTTTGCTACAAGTGAATCGATTCTACTATTAACAGGTTTTCTTTTAATCGAAGTGTCTACTATTTAAGCGATATGACTCATTTTATTATCCTAGTCTTGTTAACTTTCTTATCTTGGACAAGAGCGCATTTATTCGGCCTTTGGATCAAAGTGTAGTAATATCTGCCCCCTGGCGGATAAACTACATTTCATCACTCACCTGTGTCTTTGTCTGCGGTCAGAGTGTAACTAAAAATATTAGTGAGATGTAACCGGTTTCGGGGAAGAGCTGCCCACGGCAGTAACACCATCATAAAAAAAAACGGGGATTGTCATCAATGCCAGCGTAAGCGAAGGACCTCCCCAGCTGCCCGCAGCAGTACCTCTATCATTGCTCTAAAGAGCGGGGATTGGTATCAATGCCAGCGTAAGCGAAGGACCTCCCCAGCTGCCCGCAGCAGTACCTCTATCATTGCTCTAAAGAGCGGGGATTGGTATCAATGCCAGTGAAACCGACGGAACTCCGCAGTTGCCCGGATCAGTACCGCTATCATTGCTCTAAAGAGCGGGGATTGGTATCGATGCCAGTGAAACCGACGGACCTCCGCAGCTGCCCTCATCAGTACCGCTATCATTGCTCTAAAGAGCGGGGATTGGTATCAATACCAGTGAAACCGACGGACCTCCGCAGCTGCCCGGATCAGTACCGCTATCATTGTTCTAAAGAGCGGGGATTGGTATCAATGCCAGTGAAACCGACGGAACTCCGCAGTTGCCCGGATCAGTACCGCTATCATTGCTCTAAAGAGCGGGGGATTGGTATCGATGCCAGTGAAACCGACGGAATGCCAGTACCGCTATCAACGGGGATTGGGACCAGTGAAACCGACGGACCTCCGCAGTTGCCCGGATCAGTACCGCTATCATTGTTCTAAAGAGCGGGGATTGGTATCAATGCCAGTGAAACCGACGGACCTCCGCAGTTGCCCGGATCAGTACCGCTATCATTGCTCTAAAGAGCGATTGGTATCAATGCCATGAAACCGACGGACCTCCGCAGCTTCCCGCATCAGAAATCATTGCTCTAAAGAGCGGGATTGGTATCAATGCCAGTGAAACCGACGGACCTCCGCAGTTGCCCAGTACCGCTATCATTGCTCTAAAGAGCGAGGATTGGTATCAATGCCAGTGAAACCGACGGACCTCCGCAGCTTCCCGCATCAGTACCGCTATCATTGCTCTAAAGAGCGGGGATTGGTATCAGTGCCAGTGAAACCGACGGACCTCCGCAGTTGCCCGGATCAGTACCGCTATCATTGCTCTAAAGAGCGAGGATTGGTATCAATGCCAGTGAAACCGACGGACCTCCGCAGCTTCCCGCATCAGTACCGCTATCATTGCTCTAAAGAGCGGGGATTGATATCAATGCCAGTGAAACCGACGGACCTCTGCAGTTGCCCGGATCAGTACTGCTACCATTGCTCTAAAGAGCGGGGATTGATATCAATGCCAGTGAAACCGACGGACCTCCGCAGCTGCCCGCATCAGTATCATTGCTCTAAAGAGCGGGGATTGGTATCAATGCCAGCGCAACAGAAGGACCTCACCAGCTTCCCGCAGCAGTACCTCTATCATTGCCCTAAAGAGCGGGATTGGTATCAATGCCAGCGCATCCGACGAACCTCCCCAGCTGCCCGCAGCAGTACCTCTATCATTGCACTAAAGAGCGGGGATTGATATCAATGCCAGCGCAACCGAAAGACCTCCCCAATTGCCCGCAGCAGTACCTCTATCATTGCACTAAAGAGCGGTGATTGGCATTAATGCCAGCGCAACCGACGGACCTCCCCAGCTGCCCGTGGCACTATCTTCAACATTGCACTAAAGAGCTGGGATTAGTATCAATGCCAGCGCAAAACGACAGACTTTCCTACTTTAAAGCGGCTTTGTCCCATATCAAGTTAGCTCCGGTCGATTACTAAATACCAAGTGTACCTCACCTGTCTAGGCAATTTTTGGAGCTGGCCCGGGTGCAAGCGCTCGGGTTCCCCACATTAAACTAACCCTGTGTCACTTCCTGCCAATGTGGGGCGGCAAGAAAACACGTTTTTACATTTTATCTCTCACTTGTGTTTCTGTCTTCGGACAGAGCACAACCAATAAATGTTGGATGCCTAGTCAAGAAGATTTCAATCCTGCGGCAGCACCTCCCTCATTGTACCAAAGAGAGATGGTCGGTGGAGTATCGACGTCTGTGCTGGGTTGCAGGGATTAGGCAATTGCGGTCCCATGTGTACGCACTTGAACTCCTCACTTTAAACTAGCTCTGGAAAATGAGTAAATACCAAGTGTTCCTCACTTTTCATATTTGCACTTGATTTACAAGATTCAATTATTTGCTCGTTCCGGGTGTCGTATATCAGTCGTGGAAGACTGAGAGTTTGTCCGGTGTATAACACAAGGTAGTAGTCGAGACAGAGAAAATTAACACGCATATGTAGTAATCGAGTAACATAGATACGTGTCAGAAATATTACACGAAACCTGTGACTCTAACGATTTAATTATTCAAACCCGAATTACTTCCCTTTAGTTGAACTCTCCCTATACTGAGTGTAACGCTGGCTCCTTTTAGAGTACGTGATGTTAAGATGGGTAAAACTTTACACTGCCACTGTTGGCTGAAGGCATCGCTGTTGATAAAAGCACTTCGGTGTCGTTACTGATGGACTGGTTATGTTCGCATGCTGAGTGGTCTGTCTTTAATGCCAGCCTTGACGGATCTGTGTCAGTGTTTGAAAATAGCGTTAGCTTTATAGTCAGTCGGATGGCTCAGAAACAGCTGCTTCGACCTTTTCTCATAGATTTATGATCCTGATATTTTTGGATGGTATTCCTGAGATGTGTGGACGGTATCGGGCGAAATTAAGGCCTGCTTTTGTCACATGAGATGCGGATGTTAAACTGAGCACTTTGATTCCAAAGCTTTTAAGAATAACTGCAAAAAAAATCGCCCTACCCAAATTTATAGACAAAACATGCAGGTGCATGCTGGGATTGGCCACTTCTCAGTTTCATCCAGATTATCGCACTAAACAATAAGTTCTGTTTCTTTTTTTTCTTGTCTTGAAGTAAAAACCTTGCGATCGCTTGTTTTTATCCCATTTGTGTGTTAGTACTTTGTTTTTGAAATTTTCGTCTTATTACTATTGCTTTGCCTTACATATATTGTTTATTCCGTATTATTTTTTCCCTGTTCTTTTCTTTCTTTTGTTGATTATGTTTGCTGTGCAGTTCTGTCAATTACATTACACAACCGCACATTTTAACTACACGCAAGCCCCCAATCTGCTACTGGGTGGCATATCACTAGCGTTTACCGCTGGTAGCTTGCTGTCGGACCACCGGTGTGTTCGTCTCGGTAATGTTAACACTGGCGGACCACTAGAGGCCACTAGCGGCTTGAGTGTAGGCCAAGGTGTGATAGATGTATTGAGATGTAAGTGTTCAGGTTTTAAGTACTTTTTTTTCATGGTTAACGTGAATAGATTGTAATAAACAATAAGAAAGAGATTAGTGTGTAAAGTTTTACCCATCTGAACATCACGTACTCCAAATGGAGTCAGCGTTACACATCTCAGTATAGGGAGAGTTCAACTAAAGGGAAGTAATTCGGGTTTGAATAATTAAATCGTTAGAGTCACACTGAAGAGAACATAACGGTTCCATCAAACCCTTGCCATAATCCTCCATTAATGAGGGCACGATTTCTCTTTCTTCTTTGATTCGTCGTTATCAACTAATGTCCATGCAGATGTTTTTTTTCCCCCGGTTATAATTCATCTACTTATCTTTACAATGTAAAAAGTTCCGACACAGTTTCAAAGCGTTGAACATGATTGATATCGACCTTGACATGAGCGGTAGTTTTTGTCTCTCTCCCAGTCAAAATGAAGCCTGTTTATCGATATTTTCCCCTGGCAGTTTACTCGTAAAAGAACTCTGTTGCTATGTTAACGGTTTTAGTAGTGTATCTGCCTGAGATTTAGACAATTATTTTCCACTTCTTCTTTTTCTTTAACATACCCTGTCCCTTCAGCAATCATGGCTCTCCACAGTTCCCTGTCTTTTCTTCAAATGAAGTACCCTTTTATAATTTTTTTAACTATTTGTTAGTTTTATTTATCTATTTATTTATTTATCTATTTATTATTATTATTATTATTATTTGATTTCTGTTTAGCACAATATCATCCCGAAACATTATCCCGAGAACTACGATAAAGAAAGGTAGCAAAACCTGATGTTAAGTGATACTTGACTTATACACTGTTTATATTTTCTTTACATTTTGTAATACTCTTCTGTGTGGACGTGAAGTTCCGCGCAGTTCTATGTTTTGAATCACATGTAAACAGAGACTAGCAAGCAACTTGTACATGCAATTGTCCGTACCTTTTTGATCGCATACATGTATTAAATTTTTATACGTATACCAGGATTTTTCCGTGGATATATTTTTTATGTTTCAATTTTGTTATATACCGTACCTATGAACACTAATGGATATGTCCCAATCCTCATAAATACGTTGGACACTACTGTAAGTGGTTTGGTTTGGTTTGGGTTTTGTTTTACGGCATATCAACCTCAATAGGTTATTTAATGCCGACAAAATTTTTATTGCTGGTAATTTTTTTCTTCAAAAATCTATTTCTGGGAATGTTTTTCCTTGAAGAAATCTGTAGCTGGTCATATTTTTTTCCAAAGAATGTATAGCTGTTTGTATTGCTGGTATCTTTTTAAAGTATTGCTGATAATAATTTTTCCTTCAAAATTTATTGCTGGTAATAATTTTTAATTACAAAGTATTTCTGGTATTAAAAGTTTTGGTGTTAACTATTTGCCCATAGCTGGGACCCTAACAGGTGCTACCACCCCGGATCAGGGTGGACCTGGGAACACTAGCAATTAAGAGGCGGTCCAACGCTAGTCAAAAACCTCCTGATCAGAAGCTTTGCTGTTGGACGTAGTTTATCGTCTTATCCAGGACGCGGATGTAGATTATCGTCATACCCAGGACGGTATTGTAAGTGGAGGTAATATTCTATCTAGTCCACCACAAGCAGTGGTTTACCTACTTCACGCCGCTGGCGAGTATTGTATTTTGTTGATGTTATAAAGATTACCATTTCATTTCCAACCTACATTTTGATTACTCCTCTTTCAGTAACGCGTCCTAGGTTACAACAAATTTCAAGATCCTTATATTTACATATCTTTTCATATTTAACAGGTGCATTTTATTATATTGATGAGAAGGAAATTTTTACTATATTTATGAGAAGGACATTTTTACTATATTTATAAGAAGGCAATTTTTACTATATTTATGAGAAGGCAATTTTTATTATATTTATAAGAAGGACATTTTTACTATATGTTGAAACTTGACTAATGCATGGAATAATAATGCAACACAAAATGTACTTAGAACAAAATGTATTGAAACAAGAAAGTGTACACAATATTTACATATAGTCTTTTGTATATTCCTGGAAGACCGTTCCTGGAGAATGTGTTGACTGAGCCGCAGTCGGGCAGAGTCTCTGGCTGAATCTCTTGATTCCTTCCTCTCTTCCCGGTACCAACCATATTTATATGGTCGGTACTCCACTATGCAAATTAGGTGGAACCTACCACAACACTATATTTATGAGAAGGCAATTTTTTACTATATTTATAAGAATGAAATTTTTACTATATTTATGAGAAGGAAATATTTACATTTATAAGAAGGACATTTTTACTATATTTATAAGAAGGAATTTTTTACTATATTTATGAGAAGGCAATTTTTACTATATTTATGAGAAGGAAATATTTACTTTATTTATGAGAAGGCAATTTTTACTATATTTATGAGAAGGCAATTTTTACTATATTTATAAGGACATTTTTACTATATTTATAAGAAATTTTTTACTATATTTATGAGAAGGCAATTTTTACTATATTTATAAGAAGGAAATTTTTACTATATTTATAAGATGGAATTTTTTACTATATTTATGAGAAGGCAATTTTTACTATATTTATAACAAGGACATTTTTACTATATTTATAAGAAGGACATTTTTACTATATTTATAAGATGGAATTTTTTACTATATTTATGAGAAGGCAATTTTTACTATATTTATGAGAAGGAAATATTTACTATATTTATAAGAAGGCAATTTTTACTATATTTATGAAAAGGCAATTTTTTGTTTGTCATATTTAATCACTATGTCTGTTCTTTTATCTTAGCTTTTATCTTAACTTTTATATTGTCTGTCAGTCAAAATAGTAAAGTATGACTGTTAAAGTATGTTTCAGGGTGATTTTCATGCCATTCGTCAGCATGTGGTCCGCTGTAATGCTAACGTATTTTCCAATGAATACAATGTCTAATCTTATAACTTTAATATTCCTACTCCTCCGGCATTTTTATTGCGTGAGGAAGCAGCCTGCCCACGGAGTGTGTCTGGGACACGAATATACAAAGTTGAGTACCCAGTTTGATAAGGCCATACCAGGCAAATGTATCTCAGATACGGTCGATGTGGTGACAGGTTTTGATAAACTGTAAAACCGTCTGCCTCATTAAAAAGTTTCTAAATTTTGGAATTGTCCAAAACAAATATGCTGCTAAGAAATTATTCCACATCTCCATTATTAATCACAGATTCTTCTGTGGCCACGGGCGTCATTTAGTTTGTGATGAAAGAAAAACGCTTAAAAAAAACAAAAAACAAATCAGTGTATTGTGGTGTGATAAAATGACTAGTTAATTATTCGTGTCCGTAAATGATTTTTAAATTTAAAAGATAATTCCTCGGGGAAATAAAATTTGTTTACTATGCTTGCTAAACATCATTGAATATACAATATAGTCAAATTACTGTTTTTAATTTAGCTTCGTCTCTAGGGAAATGATACAAATAGTGGCAATATAACCCGTCTTCGACCGGGTCTTTCATTACTGGAAATTTCTGCCGTTCAATTCGAGCAATTTAAGTTTAAAGTCAGCCCACCCGAAAATCAATATTAGTAACAACAATTGGCAGCAAGTGAGGCACATCCGCAAATTTTAACAATTTGAATGGGCTGTGGCCCTGAAAATGGCCGTTTTTTGTGTTCTAAATCTTGTTTCAGCCTCACGCGCAGCAGCAGTTGAAGAGGCGTTTTTCCTCAGCCGTTGAATTCTTTGATGATCGTTTTCAGTCTCGCGCACAGAAGAATTCGGATGAAAACTGTGGAAACCCATAAACAACATCCGTTCACACAGACAAACACACACGCGCATACATATATACACGCACATACATATATACACAAACATACATACACACACACATTTTGAGAATTATAGATATAGATAATATTATTGTAATAATTTAAACTATTTATTTTTATTAAAGTTTTTATGAAAGATATATGTCCAAGAACAGATAGTAAATAGTAAAACGTTGCTGAGAGACAGGAAGTAGTGGAGAGCCATTGTCGCCAAAAATTTGGACTCAAAACCGGGACTGAGGAATTATCTATCAAACAAAACAATTTCATCGAAATCAGATGAAAACTGTGGAAACTCATAACAACATCCGATCACACACACACACACATATATATACATACATACATACACACACATACATACATACACAAACACATACGTACATACTCCACACACTTTTTGAGAATTATAGATATTGATGGCATAAAATCGTCTTCTGTAACGTGATGCTAAGCAAGTTCATTTATTAATTAAATTACAAAGATTCTGCAATGTTATTAGTATTCACCTTGTATCTCGGCTTCAGTCACTTTCCCGATGCCATAATGCCGCCTCCCTTTGTCTTTTCTATAAATACTTTTATGGTAATTGTTCGGATGAGCTCTTCGCTTCGGTACCTAGACTTATTGAATTTAAGTGCAGTACTAGATTGGCGGCACGGTCTCCTCATTTTGCAGTTGAAATGGCTACATGTAACCGTAAGTTCTATACTAACATTCTCTTCTCCCCACTTCTCGTTTGGGGAACTGTTGTGGTGTCCTCCCTCTAAAGAGTCTATGTTGGATTCTGTCGCCTACTATATGATTAGTAGGCGAGAATTCCTTGGGGGAACAGTGCCATATCCTGTTCAACTGTCGAACTCTATTTCTTTGGCAGACAGGAACCCGGACGAGACTTTGCCGAAGGGCAAAGTTTCGTCCGGGGAGGTAGACAGGCCTTAACCCGTTTATGCGGGTCCTAAAGGAATATTTTTGGCTGAGCCTACGGGATCGGAGAAACCCACGTTAAACTCGGCCTTGTGTCACATACATCCCTCGTGGTGGGGGGACTGTTAAATATTAACAGTCGAATAGATTGAACGTTGGGTCAACCGACACACACACACTAGTCGTGTAATACTCTTTTGTTGTACTTACTATTTCATATATGATATATCTGTAACACTTGTTTTGTTATTTCTTTAAACATTTCCTTAGTCAAAACTCTCTTCTACCTTCTTGCTTTTCAGTCAACGTTGATCTTCAAAAATTTAAATGCAATGTCAGTTGTTATCTTCTGTGTATATAGACTCGTAAAGGTTCCAACGATGAAGGCGTATTCCTTAAATATACGATTTAAATTTTGTTCTACCAACGCGACCCCCGTGGCCGAATTAGTAAAGACATGTTTTGGTTATAGGAACGAATTCTCTGATGAAACGGTATACGCGTTTGATTCCTGTCGGAAGCAATCTTTGTTTAGTAGGACTTCATAATCTAGGCTGTCCTGGGCATGACGATAATCTACGTCCGGCAGCAAGGCCTCTGATCGGGAGATTGTTTCCAGTTTCACCCTGATCCAGGGTGGTAACACCTGCTAGAGTCCCAGCTATGTTCAAATAGTGACCTCCCACCAACACTCAAACAAAAACAAAACACTATCAAATTATAGAAATACATTTTTATTGTAAAAATACCAGGATTACATTTGTCTATCAAATTTTGACCAACAATACATTTTATCTGTAGTTGAATGTGTACAGTTGTGTTAAAAAATATTTAGATTCTGGCATTAAATAACACATAGAGGCTGTCATCAAGCAAAATCTAACAACCAAACAACCAATATGAAAGAACTTTCATGGCATTAATCCATCTAATATCCTACAATTTCTTAAAGAAATCAAAGAGTATTTCTAAATATAACTTCAACAAAACTATCACATGAAAAATACATATCACCGCCTCTAGTAATTATGTCCACACAAACATCTATATGCACAAAAGCTGAGTATCATCTACCATGTACTCAATTGCGAAAGCAGAATAACATATATCATATTTTTATTATTTCGAAGCTACCAAGAAAATTAAATTTTGGCATTACATGATCCATAAGGATGTCGATATGCCTTTAAACAAACAAATCAAATTGAATGAATCTAGGCCTGTTGTTATTAATTTCACTGGACGATAAACTACGTCCAACAGCGGGGCCTTTGATTAGGAGGATTTGAGGAGCATGGAACGACCTCTTAATTACTGATGTTCCCAGGTCTACTCTGACCCGGGGTCTCAGCTATGGGCAAATAGTTAGCCCCGAAACTGAGGTAAAAAGCATTATGAAAGTGTAAAAATAGGTTTTAATACAGAAATACTTTGAAAAATTTATTACCAGAAGTAAATTTTTGAAGAAGAAAAACTAATACCAGTAATATGTTTTTGAAAAAAAATATTACCAGCAATACATTTTTTAAAAATAATATTACCAGCTATACATTTTTGAGGAAAAAAAATATTACCAGAAATAGATTTTTGACAAAACAAAAATATTACCAGGAAAAAAAATATATTGTCGGCATTAAATGTCCCATTGAGGTTGATATGCCGTAAAACAAACCAAACCAAAGCAAACCAGACTTAGTTTTGAACAAAGAAAGTTCGTCCGGAAATGCTACTGAAAGTAAGAAAACGCAGTTGAAGTTCAAAGTCGGTACTGAAGAGAGTTTCATTCAGACCAACCCATGCGGCTTCTACTCTCACGAGATAAGCTTGTAGCCGATGATATTGTAGACGATGTGCATAAGAAACTTTGAAGATATCAACAAGCCGTGAAGCAAGAAACGTCGATGGAAAGTTTTCACAGAACTGTAATAAAACTATCGAAATGTTGATCGTTGGTTGTGATACCATTGCATCGCGTTATCAGCCATGTCTAGGGCACAAAGGACATCAATTTGAAAACATGCGATGAAAAAATCTTAAAGAGCATGATCATTTGAATGCTTTGGTTGAGAACTACAGTCTGAAAACTTACATCAGAACTTGAAGCATATGACACAACTGTTTCTCGGCACTTGAAAACAATTGCAAAAGTAAGGAAAATAGGTGTGCTCTTTGTTGCTTTCCCGGCTGGAAAAAGAACTGTTTTTTGCATCGAATCATCACATGCAATCAGAAATGGATAGTCTTTGAAAACATTAATGGTAGGCCAGTGGTTAGATGCGAGTAAATCGCTAAAAAATACCCAAAACTGCCACTGCACCCTAAAAAGTAAATACTCTTTCCTTCAGTTCATCTTTGATGTTACAAGGAGTTTCGTTAGTCTCTCGTTCAACTGCGCCCCACCCATAATAATCAAGGTGGTTGCAGTTTAGGAAGTTAGGTGGTCTAGAGGTGATGTGGTCGCAGAAATTGTCTGACAGCCATGAGTGGGTTCTTTTCCTTGTGTCGCATGGTGCAGAATCTTGTTGCCAGACATAGGGTCTTCCAGCAGCCACCCTCTTGACCCAGAGCAGCGCTACCTCCTCAAGGCACTTAATGTAGGCCTCCGTGTTGAGTCTGAGACCCTCACCAACAAATTCGGGAGTTGTTTTTTTTCTTATCAGAAATATCAGGGTGATTTTCCCGTCTGCAATACCTTCGTAATCACCATTAGATTCATCCAACTCTTTACAAATTCTCTGCACTATCCTCTAAATGGCACTCAAATACTCTGAAATGTTCGTATTGGAGCTTCCGGCGTGAATTCCAAGCAGTACAGTAGATTGAATTGCGTCATTCTTTGCACAGACGGTGCGCAATTGACCCTACTATACTGGGCAGTCGACAAAGTCAAATACAAACAAAGCGCATGCGCGTAATTAAAAATATAAAATGGCCACAATTTACCCATCGCACCCAATATTTTATATTATTATTATTATTTCTTTTCATTTATGTTATATAGTCATTTCTTTTCGAAGCAGGAATCCAAAGTCAGAATATACTTGTAACAAAAAGATGAGTTAAAATAAAACAACCTAAGAACACACACATTATACATAGACAAATCCCTTCATAAGTTATGGGCTGTACATGTGCGAACAATATTTTGTATTTCTTTAAGGCATGAACTACCAAGGATCTCTTCAATAAGTCTATCTGAACCTTTTCCAATAAAAGCGAGGGCCCAAACTACAACTGAAATTATTGAATTTTCATCTGCTACATATTTGAGATTTTTACTTCAAGATCTTTGTATTTTGATAGATTTTTTAAATATTTTCAAAGATACACTAGAGTCTACAGGAATTGCAACGTCAGTAAGAAAGAACGTTCTCTTTCTCCGGTTTTTGATCACTATCTGGGCAGTTAGCGTTGATTGTTCTGTATGTGTATTGTAAAGTTCCATAAAATTGTTATATGTCCCGAGTCTATACTGAATATGGTATCTGTCTATATTTCTGAGATGAGGTATTATATACACTATTTACATTATTCGGACTGTTGTCCTCATCTTTGTTGCCATATTTATCCGATCCTTCAGTATCTCTCTATATTTCTGAGATGAGGTATTATGTACACTACTTACATTATTCGAACTATTGTCCTCATCTTTGTCGCCATATTTATTACAACGTTTCGGCCGTTGTACGCTCCGGCCTTCTTCAGGTGGTTAGAATGTCAAATTGAACCCTTTATTTCGCTCACTGTGGTAGACTGTTCTAGTTCCACGCGCCATGTTTAATGGATGTCAGTTATCAGTTATCTCCTGCTAATTCCCCTCTCCTAGTTCTCCACTGCCTTAACCGGGTATCGAACTCACACTCTTTGGGTCTTGGTCACAGGATCCACATGGCAAGACCAGGGCATAAAAGGCATTGAAAAGAATTTAAGATCCACTGACACGAACATTCACCCCAGTGTAAAGGGAGTTTGGATATTCCAAATTATGGCTACATTTAAAAGATGCTACAAAGAGGATAATAGTCCGAATTATGTAAATAGAGTACTGAGTGTGGTGTTTATATCGATTTCTTTCAGTTTCCTTCCCACAAAGATTTTCCACTGCAGATATTGGCCAACTCTGTCATGCCGTGATTTATATTCAGCAGATGCTAATATTGTGTAACTTGATGCAAGATGGTCAATTGTTTCTGGATATTCGTCACGTAATATGCATTTGCGGTCAATACAATTTTTCAGTATATTTGCTTGATACTTTCTAGTTAGCAAATATTGGTCCTGTGCAGCAAGAATAAGGCTTTCGGTTCCAGCTTTTAAACCTGCACTACATCACCACTGATGGTTATGGCGTTTATCCAGGTCAGTTTCTTTAGCAAGGGCAGAGTATTGACCATGAAGATATTTATCATGCCATCCTTTCTGCATTTGATCCATTACCCTTGATTTAGTCCTCGGTTTAGGTTTTTTGAAGCTGCAGGAAGAGTATTATGGTTTACATCCACTTGAAATTCCCTTCTGAATTTTTTGACATCTTTTATTGCTAAATAAAGTTTCTTATTTCTTTCATGTTCTTTGATACAGATCATCCTCTGCAGTTTCCAGGTATCTTTGAAGAACGATCGATGTCACCATCATTATCATCTTGCGGCCTAAGCCGAGATTGAACTCACTAATACTTTGATTGGTGTAGTTCATAATCTTGTCAAATAGCTGAATTCTTGATGCTTCGCTAGGGCTATCAAGGGTTTTTTTATCGTGACACCATCACTAAATGGATTGCCAACCAAGGCTCAGAGAGACTCCATTCACCCTCCTCTAAGAGCAGGTTTGAATTCAAAGTTTTTCCTTCTCCTAGAAGGGTTGCCGTCCAAGGCTATAGAACCCAGTCTGTCCTGTTATTTACCCATAGCTGGAGGGAGAAGAAAGAGGATTCACACCTTTCCCAAGGGTGTTAGGACGTAAGTGAATGTAATGGATTCGACTGGAATTCGAACTCGGCTCTCCGATTCCTCAATCCAAGCCGCTATCCATTACTCCACCGTGCCTCCCGATCGATGTAGCTTTGTAAGACACTTCCGGTTGAACTAATCCTATGCCTCCTTTGAATCCGGACACATATAGACGATAGACATCGGCCTTAGGATGATGCACGCGGTGTCAAGTGAGAAGCTTTCTCGTTTTAACTCCCATTCGGCTAATGTAAGCTATGGTCTAGTTAAATATGTTGAAACTATACGCATCAAAGGGACAGCCAAATGTTTGCGGCTAATATCTTGTTTTAGGAACTCATTTCAGTATTTAACACGAGACGCACATTATATCAACATAATTATTATTATTATTATTATTATTATTATTATTATTATTATTTTATTTCCTTTAATTTCTAGTGTGTACTCATTTCTTTCCTGGTCCCGCCCAGGGACCTAAGTTTAGAAATGGTATCATGACATGTTCCACTGACAAAAAAAAAAATATTTTACATAGATAAAGCCTTTTGTAATATGTGGGCTGTACTCGTGAGAACATTGTTTTATATTTCTTTAACGTATGGGCTTCCAGGCATCCCCTCACTACTGGAATCTTTTCCAACCAATCCGAGAGTTTCAACTACAACAGAGATAGTTGATGTTCTCATGTGCCTCGTTTTTGAGATTTCAATTTCAAGGTCCTTGTATTTTGATAGCTTTTTGAAGATCGCTATTATTATTATTATTATTATTGTTCTTGTTATTAATTTATTTCCTGTGTTTTTTGTTTTTTGGGGTTTTTATTGTTTTATTTTTTGTTGTTGTTGTTTGTGTATACTCATTTTTTCCAAGTTCTGACCAGAGATCTAAGGTCAGAAATGTTATCATGACATTTCCATAGAGCAGTTTTGATAAAGAAAAAAATCATCTATATTTTACATAGATAAAGCCCTTGCGTGGGCTGTACTTGTGAGTACATTTTTTTTTATTTCTTTAAGGTATGAAATCACAGGAATTCCTTCAATGAGTCTATTGGAATCTTTTCCAATCAATCCGAGGACTCCGACTACAACTGGAATTTCTGATGTCCACATGAGCCACATTTTTGAGCTTTCGATTTCAAGGTCCCTGTATCTTGATAGTCTTTTGAAGATCTTCAAAGATACATTGCAGTCTGCAGGGACTCCCATATCAATAAGGAGGCACGTTTTGTCTTTGTGGTCTCAAATCACGTTATTATTATTATTATTATTATTATTATTATTATTTATTTGTTATTCATTATTAAAATTATTATTAATTTTGTTGTTGTTGCTATTGGTTATTATTTATTAAGAATTATTCGAATTTGTGTTTGTTCTTATTTTAGTACTTTAAAAAAAATAGATTTAGTTATTGTTTGCCTGTATTTATTGATATTAATAGATTTTAATTATTTATTGGTGTATTTACTGAATAAAATAGAAAGATTTCTAGCATACATAATGAGGAAATACGGCATGGACTCCCAGAACGAATTGAGAGATGGAATCATTAGAGGGGAAAATAATAAGCAACTTAATGGGTGAATGGATAGCAGAAAAGTGTCAAGCGGGATAGTAAATAATTCAAATTTGCATAGAGATAAAAGGGACAGAAAGTTGTGGAGAGTCATAATCGTTCACGTCCAAAAGGATGATAGTTTTGATCTATTTACGTGGAGCCCACAACAAACAAAATGCCGCAAAATTTGGCCTAAATCTTAAAATAAGAAAAAGTAAGATCAATCCAATTTGAAATTTGACGATATTAACAAAAATATTGAAGACAACGAACTGTATTAGTACGGAGAGTGAGTTCTGGCCCGGGCATTGAACTAGAAGTGCCAACTTCGGACAGTTGATGAGAATCTAATTGTACTGAAAGTGGTCAGTGTTTAAATCCGAATTCTTTTGGCTCTGATAATGACAGAACTTTGGTGAAGCGACAATTTTCTTTCGTCGTCTGGCAGTCTTTTAACAACGAAGTCTGCATAAAGTCCGCGAAGAAAAGTTTTAAATATAGACATTTTGCCAAATGCTGAAAGTTTAAAATGCTGATGAATCACTAAGCGACGAGGTTCGCATGAAAATGTTCAGGAAACGGGAAAGAACGTGTTTCAATGGTCGATACACGATTGTGGGGAAATAATTACCAAGTCGTTCCATCGGTAATGTCCAAAATCTGATAGCGAGAGAATGATAAATGCTTGAATGATAACAATACAGTCTAGTAGATGTTAGTACATTTCAAATAAATAAGCAACTTTGTCATAACAGAACTCAAGTAACTTTGTTACTAACATGAGCTTCCTAAAGATAGACGTGTCTACAGAACACATAAAACATGTATTTCGCTTTGAGCTTAGGAAAGGCAATAACGCAGTCGAGTCAACATGAAATACTCAGCGTATTTATGGAATAGATTCTTTCATTTCACTATCTCCTTATTCTCTAGAACTCATTCCTGCTGATTCTCAAGAACGTTTTTGGTGGATAAATTCTTTAAAACACGAGTGGAAATTAAGCTTCTTACATTTTTTTTCTTCCATACTGTTGTGGTACGATCCACCTAATTTGCATAGTGGAGTACCGACCATATAAATATGGTTGGTACCGGGAAGAGAGGGAAGAATCAAAAGATTCAACCAGAGACTCTGCACGACTGCGACTAAGTCAACACATTCTCTAGGAACGGTCTTCCCGGGAATATACAAAAGACTATATGTAAATATTGTGTACATTTTCTTGTTTCAATACATTTTGTTCTAAGTACATTTTGTACTTGTTGCATTATTATTCCATGCATTAGTCAAGTTTCAACACATACCAAAAAAATGGTGTTAATAATAAATGAAATAAGTAAATTTGTTCACTTGTCATATGACAATATCTAATCTGAGTTCGCGGAATTACATCCACTCTTCAGGAGACTTGATGATAGTGAACAAATTTATATATTATTAATTCTCTATCTCTTGATATTGAACACTCTAGTTACAAAAATAACTTGCCTTAAATACGTTACCTTTCAGAAGTCATTTTTTTTTAAATTACAATCTTTTTTATACATACGCAAACATTATATATATATATATATATATATATATATATATATATATATATATATATATATATATATATTATTTATAAAAAAATTATAACATAAGTATGTTATAAAATCACTACAAAAATAGCCATTTTGTTTCCAACACACTCGGTGTCTTATCAAGTGATGATGTTTTTTTTTTTTGTTTTTTTTTATCTTCAACATAACAGGTGATACCACCCCGGGTCAAGGTGGACCTGGGAACAGCAGCAATTAAGAGGTGGTTCCACGCTCCTCAAAACCTCCTGATCAGAGACCTTGCTGCTGGATGTAATTTAACGTCTTACCCAGGATGTGGATGTAGTTTAACGTCTTACCTAGGACGCAGATAAGTAAGGATAAGATAAAATTACTAATAAATAATAACCAATGAGAATAAATATGGTGCTTTTCTAGGCGTATCTTAGATGTGGTACAAGACTGAAAGTATGAGGCACCCACTGAGAATCGAACTCACGATTCAGTCGTAAGTGATCTAGCGAAACAAGCTTGCTAACCATTAAACCACTCAAAGTACCCCCTTTAGATTTACTATGTATAGCTTTGCTGTGGCACGAGATAGACATTAAGGAGCATCCAGTGGAGATTGAATTCTCTACTCAGTCTTAATTGACCTAATGGGACAAGCTTACTAACCATAAACCGACTTCGAAGTGCTCCAATAAGAATAAATATGAATAATGAATGTAAAAATATAAAATAATAATAATAATAATAAATTTGCCCCCACTGAATATAAAACCCGGCATGTCAGATTGGGCCAATATCTGCACTGGTAAATCTGCAACATCTACAGTAAGGAAACTAAAAGAAATTGGTATGAACACCACTCTGATCCGGTTACGGAGATAGGGCCTGTAACAATTTTATGGGACTACAAATACACACAGGCAGAACAATCAAAGCTAACCGCCCTGATATTGTTATTACAGACCACAAACAAACAAAATGCCTCCTTATAGACAAGGCAGTCCCTGCGGACTGCAATGTATCTTTGAAGATCTTCAAAAAGCTATCAAAATACAAGGATCTTGAAATCGAAATCTCAAAAATGTGACACATGGGAACATCAACAATGCCTGTTGAAGTTGAACCCCTAGGATTGGTCGGAAAAATATTCCAATAGACTCATTGAAGGAATTCCTGGAAGCCCATGCTTTAAAGAAATACAAAAAATTGTTCTCACGCGTACAGCCCACATTTTACAAAGGGCTTTATCTATGTAAAATATGTGCGTGTGTTTTTTCTGTTTCTTTTTTTTTTTTTTAATTGGTCAGTGGAAAAGGTCATGATGCCATTCCTGATATTAGGTCTCTGGGTGGGGGACCCGGAAAGAAATGTGTACACATCAGAAATCAAAGGAAATAAAATAATAATTATTATTATTATTATAACGTATAAAAATATGAATAAACAATGATGCGTGGTTGTAGCGTGCGTTTCCCTACACATTCTCACTACAGCGGAAACGCATTACCCATCACCTAACTGTGCATACATCCATTGTGTGGTCTCAGTAAACAAGTGTCGATTAATTTCAATTGTAGCGATCTTTTCGCATACCGAAATTCACTGGGGTGTCGTTTTCGTACTAATTTTATGTCAGACACTTTTTTGCCAGAGTACTTTCTGTAAAAAGGAAATAGAATAGATTGACGGAAATTCTTATATTCTACTCTCATACTGTAAATATCCAATTCTGACGTCGTGGATCAGCAGAATAAAATTGGAAGTTCCCTTTTCGGAGCGACCCTTGCATATTTCAGGAAAATAGGTTTCTCAAGTCTCCTAAATCTATTGACGGTGGCTTCTTTCTTCATCTTGATTATGTCATTGTTTTCTCTTCGAATTACTTGTGCTATCCATTTTAGTTGTTGCTGTTGTTGAAAGTTCTCAAATGATGTGGATTCTCTTATTTGCTACAGTTCTTTATTAGTCTATTGATTCTTCAAGGTTCGAAGAAAGATGATCATTACTAAGGCAAACAGGCTTAATTCAAAGATATTTTTAAGCATGGATCTGAGAAAGCGGTTGTATAAAGATAACAGTTTAGATATTTCTGAACGAGTTTATCGCCATGCATGATGTTCACATGAAATTCTTCATCTGATGCGGTTGTTTAAGAACAGGACCCGATTTTTTAGGTGAACGTTTTCGTTTTGTAGCAATTTGCGATGTTGTGCGAAACTACAATTACTGCTGCGTATTCTATACTCAAACTTCACAGCTATGCTTGGCAAGGTACAAATCTTATCTACTGGAAAAGTTATAAATCTATCCCTTCTCTCCTCATCAAAATAACTTAGAAATGAAAATATTTTATCGCTTTGAATACTCTACAAAAGGTTGATAAGTCGAAGAAAATGAATCAATCAATCATTATTTGCCGAACAAGGCCAGTACATTAGGACCATGTTTGTACTTAATGTCGATGATGATTTTTTTAGTGCTTATATTATTTTTAAAAACTTTTGCTTTCTTTTTTACAGTTAGAGGCAGATATTATATTTGTGTTTTCACAATCTTGAAATCAGTTGTCCTGGAACCTGAAACTTGAAATCAGTTTTATCTCGAAATTATAAAGACTTTTTTTTTGTTTTTTTTTTTTTTTTTTTTTTTTTTTTTTTTTATATCTTTGGATACTTCCTCATGAAAATGTTTATTTTAACATATCTTTCTTTTACTTGTAGACTGGTTTTGAAAGGCAAACCGTACCGATGCACCCACCGACACCACAATCATCATCATCGTCATCATCATCATTGATTCCTCCTCATCATGACGACGCCAGTTAGCACACTACTCACCTCCTCCCTCGATAAATCATCTCTGACAGAATTCTACAAAAGGCCTCTGCCGTTCTAAGCATGTTTAAGTACGCTACACGAGGCATTCGCAATGTGCCTTCCCTGTACACCTGTACACTGTTGGCTATCTGCCTCGGAGCTTCGAATTTCGTCACCGGTGAAACGTCCGAAAGTTATCTGCCAGTCGTGAATACAACACGTGCGGGTTTCGACCTGGAGTCACTACTGTATTTTAACAGCACAGACGATTATCCCGACGAGGACGGTGCTGCTGATGGCGAGAGTCGAAGCATTGACGACGATCCTCGCATTATTAATGGCGAGGACGAGGACGTGGTCGCGAAGTTTTTAGGTCTGGTCGAGGAGTACAAAAAGAACAAGAAAAATTGCACGAAAGGCACTTCGTATAATTTAGGCGCCGGAGTCGTTAGACAGTATGGTCAGAACCGGTTTCGTAATCAAGCGCTCGTTGCCGTAAATCGGGCCAATTTTCTCACAAGAATTTGGAAGAGTGCAGAACCAGAAGTGCTGAACTCTGAGTTTCTCTTATACTCTGCTGTTCGGAATATGGTTGAAGGAGATCCCGATATGTTTGCAGCTGGTAATTGTTATGATGCTAATGAATACAAGGACTATTATTTGTTTTGTCCATACGCTTACATAATGCCGGATGGAAGGATTAATGTTAAAGACTTGTCCGTTGAATATAAATACAATAATTCAAATGAATGGTTTTACCACAGCCGCGTAAACGCTAATGAAAGACTCAAGTCAACAAACCTTACTGTTGGTAAGTCCATTTTCTTCTAACTGCAAATGCGCTTTATATATCGCTATATAACCGATTAGTCATTCATTCATTATTTATTTTTTCATCCCAAGCAAGGTGGGAAGCCACTAGGACGCAAAGGGTTACAGAATATTTGGAGCAAGATCAGATAGGAGTGATAGAAGAAAGGATAAAGAGAAGGATATTGGATAGATCAAGGCAACTGGAGATGTCGATTTACATTACATTTGAATAGTTGGAGATTATAGCTATCAGGGAAACAGGAATAGGGAAGGGAGTTCCACAGGTGAGAGGTGCGAGGTATGAAGCTATTGGAGTAGAAGAGACGGCTACATTTAACAATTTCAACAGTGAAAGGTTGAGAGCGGGATGCCAGCCTCGTAGGGCGCTTGAATTCATGAAGTCTGGGAAGCAGTGAAAGCAGCTTATCGGAGCAATTACCATGAAAGTATTTGTAAAAAAGACAGAGAGAGGCGACGGCGCATCTGTGGGCGAGCGACTGTAGACGAGGTGCCAGAACAGGGTCAATTGCATTGCATATCCGTCTCTGGATCTTATCAAGAACCCGAGGCAAACAGAAGGGGCGCCAGACCATATATGGCAGCAATACTTCATGCAAGGGCGAATGGTTGATTTGTAGATTTCAAGTTAGCGCCTTTTGCGTTTCTGTTGTCTCTACTCCGCTAAATCTCACAATTATGGTTAATGGTGACATTCAATGCACAATAGTGCAGTTGCATGCCCGTTTCTTTCGCACCAGGGTTGATGGTAACCTGTCCATCCCCTCAGTAGGACCTAAGTTTGAATTCAGAATTTTCCTTCTCCGAGACTAGTTGCTAACATGGTCCTGTCTACCCTGCTATTTACCCATCGCTGGTGGGGAGATGTATTCTCAATCGTGGAAACGTAAGTTTCTATGTCATACACTTTACGCTGTTTGTTTTTTTTAGTTTTTTTTTTTGTTTTTTGTTTTTTTTTGGCTATCCATTCACACATCATTATTTATTCAGTTATCACATATGGTCCCCATTACTTTCTATCTCACAACTGGGGTTCATGGCGTCATTCAAGACAGGATATTAGAATGGATGGTCGGTTGCTTTTGAAATGGAGATATTGAGGTCAGATGGTAAAGGGGTATGCCCTACAAGTTAGCAGGTGGTTTGAATTTAGAGTTTTTCATCTCCTAGACTAGTAATTGTATATGTAGGCCGTGCGCTGCCCAGACTACATGGCATTCCCCTCGGCCGTGCCAAGATCCAGATAGATAGAAACTGACTTAGATAAATAGATAGATTGATAGATAGATAATCTATTTATTTCAGTTTGTTCATATCTATGTACCTATTTTTATATCTCAGTTTCTTCATATCTATCTATCAATCTAGTATCTATTTTTCTCAGTCTGTTCATATCTATTTCAGTCTATTCATATCTATCTATCTATCTATCTATCTATCTGAGTGTATTCGTACCTATCTATCTATCTATTCTAGCCGATTTCTTTATTTATCCACCTATTAGTATCTATTTATCTATCAGAGTGTATTCGTATCTATCTATCTATCTATCTATCTATATATATATATATATATATATATATATATATATATATATATATATATATATATATTCTAGCCGATTACTTTATTTAACCACCTATTACTATTTATCTATCTATCTACCTATCTGAGTGTATTCGTATCTATCTATCTATCTATCTATCTATCTATCTATCTATCTATCTCTGTGTTTATTTATTTCGGTCTGTTCATATCTATGTACATATTCTTATATCTCAGTTTCTTCATAGCTATCAATCTATTGTCTATTTTTCTCAGTCTGTTCATATCTATTTCAGTCTATTCATATCTATCTATCTATCTATCTGAGTGTATTCGTATCTTTCTATTCTAGCCGTTTTCTTTATTTAACCACCTATTACTATCTATCTATCTATCTATCTATCTATCTATCTATCTGAGTGTATTCGTATCTATCTATCTATCTATCTATCTATCTATCTATCTATCTATCTATCTATTCTAGCCGATTTCTTTATTCATCCACCTATTACTATCTATCTATCTATCTATCTATCTATCTATCTATCTATCTATCTCTGTGTTTATTTATTTCCGTCTGTTCATATCTATCTTTCGGACAACTTCAAGCATTATCCCGCTCGAAACCTCTGCTACAATGTGAAAATTTTTGTCACTTTTTTTTAAAGCGACGTTCTTAATCTTCTTTTCTTTCACCGTTTGGGGAAGGCTTATATATACATATACCTTTTATATTTCTGTGACCACCAGTGGACGTCTGTACCAAGTAAGGGCGGGCCTACTGAAGAGATATCTGAAAAGTATAGTCATGTGCAGTGGGTTCAACCACCATCAGCAATAAGGACAAGGAGTAGTGGTTAACGAGCTAGTCTGTTTCACTATTACTACAGCAGTACTAAGTTCGATCCTCACTAGATGACTTACACTTGTGGTATTGTACCAAAACAGAGGGAGGCATATAAAATTTAAACGGCACCTTGGCGTGGGAGTAATAGCTAGAGAGCCTAGTCTGGTTGACCATTACTACTGAATAGGATCCTCACTAGGGGATCGACACGTTCGTTGGGCAGACTCCAACCTGTTGCCCACATTACTTTCCTTGCATTTACTATGTCAACATGACCTGTGAGTGTCCAGTTCTCCAGGCCTTCTTTACTCAGAAATTGCAAGTGTCTTTATCCGGTCGTAAGTTTTCGAACTCTTTATTTGCTTCAAACGTCTTCCCTACTCATATATTGTATCTATGACATTCTCAGCATCCTTCAATAGAACCACTATGTCGCATCAAGTCTCTTCATCATCTGTGAGGAGACCGTCCAGTATCCACTGACATATAAGTGATTACATATTACATAACAGTTCAACTCTTTCTTTTTCTAATTTTCCATTGATTTGTACTTTGCTTGATTTCTGGAAGAGATCTTTCGCGATTTCTAAATACTATATGTTGATATTTTCTGTCATCTGTTACTACAAAAAACACATCGTTGAATTTCTGTAACTTATTGATTTTGACATCTCAATATGTAGCACACACTTTGGGGCTGGCAGTCATGCATTTTCTTTTCTCACAGCTGATATTGTGTTGAAACAAACGTTTCTATTGTTTTTCAGTGAATTTTACAAAGACTTTTATTTATTCAGTCTCATATATGCTATATTGTTTTTTTAAATTCCACTGGATAGCTAACTAGCTCCGTCTGTTCAGATAGATAGATAGATAGATAGATAGATAGATAGATAGATAGATAGATAGTCTATTTATTTCAGTCTATTCTTTTCTATCAACTTCCATCTGTTCATATCTATCTATGTACCTATCTTTATACATCAGTTTGTTCAGATCAATCTCTCTATCTATTATCTATTCATCTATCTATTCATATCTATCTATCTATCTATTTTGGTCTTTTCATATCTATCTATCTATCTATCTATCTATCTATCTCGGTCTGCTCATATCTATCTATCTATCTATCTATCTATCTATCTATCTATCTATTTCGGTCTTTTCATATGTATGTCTGTACGTATCTATCTATCTATCTATCTATCTACCTCGGTCTGTTCATATCTATCTATCTATCTATCTATCTCAGTCTTTTCATATCTATCTCGGACTGTTCATATCTATCTATCTATCTATCTATCTATCTATCTCAATGTGTTCATGTCTATTTTTCGAACACCTTCATGCATTATCCCTTTCGAAAACTCTGCTACAATGTGAAAATAGATACACAATCTTTGTCAGTTTTATGAAGCCACTTTCTTTAATCTCCTTTCTTCCCCCGTTTTTTGAAACAGCATTTTAAGCTGATTTTTTTTCAAAACCTCTACCCCAACTCTATTCATTTTTTTCTATTTTTCATCAAGTTGAAAGCGTGACTGTTCTCTGCATCATCAGAATGACCACGAAATTTTTCATCCTTCGTTTTACTTAGATAATTTTTTTTAAAATCCTTTAAATGAATGAAAATCGATGATTAATGCATTGATTCCCTCAAACTAAGCCAAGTCAGTCCTTTTTTTTTTGTTTTGTTTTGTTTGCTGTACAAATTGAACCTTGTAGGACAAACACTGTTTTCCACTGCATTAATTTCGATCATGGCCAAGTGATGGAATGTTATCAAAATAATCAATTCAAAGAGACTTTGTAATTGTCTGTTAGGTGCCAATTTAGGTAACGAACAAAATATTTCCAAGCGTTAAAAGAAAAGTCTATGTAGAATTTATTCTACTGAAAATGATTTCCTTAGAATTTTGGCATCGGTACCTAAACTTTTTTATTCCATAACCTTAAACTTTGGTGGCCATGTCACTGTTTACACGGGATAAAAAAATAGATCAATCCTATCCAATGCTTGAAGAAATGTCAATATTCTAAATAAATATTCTAATATAATACACGTGTACATAGTTAAATATAGCAGATTTTTAAACAATATATACATATATATATATATATATATATATATATATATATATATATATATATATATATATATATATATAAAAGTGAACATGTCTCAACACTTAAACGACACTGTTTCATCTAGACACAATCATCTGACGATTTTATCTAGCACGAATGTTTTTTATATATACACAACTCTATCTCTGATATTGAGCACTTTATCCCATATATATAACACGCCTTAGGAGTATATTTCTTTATATATATATATATATATATATATATATATATACTACAGTTCAAAGTTTAAAGCCACACCCAGAAATAGCATGAACTTGGCAGAAGAGTGAAAAACAAAATGAAAAAGAGCTCTTAGAATCATTGAAAAAAGAATAGAATCATTTATCAAACATATACTTTGAGAAACTTTTGCAACGAATGTCAGAAATTTTCGCTGCAGTAATCAAGGCTAAAGGAGGATATTTTGACGTGAGCAAAATATAATCATAAAATGATTTTTTTTTTTAAAAAATTTTGTCACAATAAAATTTCTAATAAAAAATCATGTCTCATTTTTTTAACCATAAGAATTTCCTCTTATTTAAAGTACAAAACAACTATTTAAGGGGGGTGGGGAATTTAAAAAATTAACTGGGGCGGTTTCAAACATTTGAACTTTAATACACACACGCATATATATATATATATATATTGTGAAGAAAAGGAAAGAGGAAGAGAGAAGGAGTTACTTACGGACGGGTTGCTTCAGCCTCGGAGGAATTGTGTCCAGCTAAACTGGAACCAAATGACCAACTGATATTTATGGTCTTGGTCGGAGGAGGATTGTGGGAAGCAGTTAGCCTCCTTATAAAAACCCTCCACTGTATTCTGATTAGACCTATTTTCTCTATCAGCCGACACGTGACTGGTTATTTGTCGTGCTGAACGATTATTTCTTCTTTTTTCTTCTCTGTTACTCGACCTAGTTGGAGCAGGTCGCAAGAGGAGGATTCCTTTTGCAACCCTTACCAGGCTGTCGCTGCTCTCTTCTGGGTTTTCCCTACTTTACTGTGTCGAAAGTTTTTTTTTTCGACAATAAATAAATATATATATATATATATATATATATATATGTTTTAGTGGACTCAGCAATTTTCAATCTGCTTGTCTAAATCATCTTCAAGAAGGGAGAGCAAGATCTAAAAGGTCAGCCAATCTAACACTGATCTCATCTCACAATCTTCACACTTACTCCATATGTGGCCTCCTTTGTAAATCACTAACGGGTCTTAAATGCCACTTAAGATTATCGCACAAACTTTCATAACTGAATCAATAAGCTGTCAGATCCTCATACGTCGAAACCGGCGGGAGAGTCCATTATTATTATTATTATTATTATATATATATATATATATATATATATATATATATATATATATTATATTAATATCTGGTTGAAATATCAAAATAAAAAACAGAAAATATAATACTAAAATAGTATGATATTAAAAGTCTGTAGTTATTAAACAAAACTGTATAATCTGCTAGAAATCTGCAGTAAATAAATAGCATGATAATTAAGTAACCTCATAGGCAATCTGTTTTAAAACTATAATAATATGATGTTATAATAATATCGGAGTATATTTTGGCATAAACACATACAGGATATTCATTTGGGACATAAGCTCCCTGAGGCTGACCTCCGCAGCTATTAGAGGTCACCGGAGGTTATCAAAGAGCACGGCGTCTAGTTTCTACCCAAATAAAGCCATTTCGAGTAAAATAGGCTAAGATATTGATTTTCGTAAGAAATATAAATATATTTTCACCTCACAAATAGATAAGATCAAATTCGATCTCCAAAGTCACAGAAGTTCATTTGAAGTAGAATTAGTTTGTGGCTTGTATGAACTGTGTACTGCAGCCAGCCAATTAAATTCTTGGCAAATTGGTACTTGTGGGTAACTTGAACAGAAAGAAAATGTTAGGATAGGTGCTGATAATATTTGTGAGTCAGGCATTCTTGCTCCATAGAATTGCACAGTCGAAGAAATAAGCTAAAAGCTATTCCGACGGATTCCTGGGGGAGATTCTGCTTTACGAGTCAATTGACAAAATCCAAGAAACATTTTAGATTGTTCATAACGAAAATGAGTTTTTCATTTCTCTTAAGCTGCGTGGTGTTCATCCTAACAGGCTTCAGCTAGAAGTTTGAAAATCACTTATATCAGTAAACTACTTTTCGTTCAAAATATTGCAGAAACACATTTTTTTTTACATGGAGGTAAGTGTTTATTTAAAGTTTTGATAGGTTTATTGACAGCCTGACAGCCTTGACAATCGAAAATTTAACTAATCTTTTTCTACGGGGGACACATCTGTAAGAATTACTTGAGGAATATAACGTGAGCATCTTTCTATATAGTTTTTAACTATCCAGTAATCTTGAAAAATTAGGAAAAGATTCCTTTACTTTGATACTTCATTTCTTTTAAGCTGCGTGGTGTTCCTCCTAACAGGCTTCAGCTAGAAATTCGAAAATCACTTATATCAGTAAGCTACTTAACTTTCGCTCAAAATATTGCAGAAATACATTTTTTTTTATACGGAGATAAGTGTTTACTTAAGGTTTTGAAAGGTTTATTGACAGTCTGACAGCTTTATTGACAATCGGAAATTAAACTAATCTTCTTTTTACGGGGTACAGATCTTTAAAAAAATTACTTGAGGAATATAACGTGAGCATATTTTTATATAGTTTTTAACTATCCAGTAATCTTGAAAATATTCCCTTACTTTTATACTTTGTTTTTAAATTTACTATACTTACTGCTCTAATTCAATATTTAAATAATGTCGTGTATGAACATCCGTATTTACAAAAATCGGCACGTTTATACACGCAGACAAAATTTTAAATTCTTTTTAAAATACTGGTGAATCGCTGAATTGCTGTAAGCTTTTCCATTTATGATTAGTAAGTATAGGTTTTACTTAATAACAATATCACCTAACCAATAAAACTTAATACAGAATTTTAAAAGATTTTAAACTTTATAAATTATACTAATTAAAATTTAAAAATTAAATGAAAACAATTCTTGTAAAAATTCATTATTCATAGAAAAGATTTTATTAAAACAACAGTGTCCATAATATATCTTCTTTTTTTAATCATTTCACTTCAAGCAAGGCGGGAATGCCACTAGTACGTAAAGGATTACAAGGAGTGAAAGTCAGAGGAAGAATGAGTATAGGGAGGATTGAGAAAAGGACAAAAGATGAACAGGATTCGAGAAGTTGGTGATGACGATTGACGTTGCATTTAAATTTTTGAAGATTGTAGTTATCAGAGAAGAAAGAATTTAAAAGTTTTTTTCTAATTAAATAATGTCTTAGTTTTATTGCATTTTTTTAAAGATTCCGAACATATTTTCAGTAACTGGTGGCCCTGATTTACAAAAAAATGTGAGTGGGTAGGTTGAAGCAGATGTAAAAAAAATCTTTTTACCCAGATTTCCTAAAATTAAAAGAATAAGCCCTGAAAGTTTTATTAAAATCCAACAGTTATTTGATTCCATTTCAGTCTTCAGCTATAAGTTCGAATATCAGTTATGCTTAAATACTCAAAATGTGGGCAGAAGAACTCGCTTGGTTGTTTAGCAGCAGGGGTTAGTCATAGAGACAGCAATCCTAAAAGGCCCATATTGTCTTTCCAGTCATCCTCATGTTTCATGAGACTTCTTCGAGACGTAAGGGGATTATGGCTCCCGAAAACCTACTCATCGTATTTCCTAGTAACGTCTTTCTTTTTACCATCTCTCCCACCTCTCCTCTTTCTGCCATCGATTCACACAAACTAGAAAGTTAGGTGTCCTGCTACTTTCCAATGTCATTTTTTTCTTTTTGTCCTATGAGTGTGAAATTCTCCAAGCTGTCCTTCATTGTTATATGTCCAAACAAATTCAACTGTCTCTTTTTAATTCTAAGTAAAGTACCATTTTTTCCCCATTTTTCTTGAGATTTCTTTGTTGCTTGCGTTCGTCATTTGCAATTTAAGCTCTTTTAATTCCCAATGTGGTTTAGAGGCGCCATGCTGAAGAATAAAACACAAAGACAATCTCTCAGTATCACCGGCCTCAGTCTGACTTCTTTGTTCATTTACCATGTCAGATCTATATTGATTGTTCTAGGGTAAGATCTTCAAAATTCTTTTTATCCTACCAACGAATGGAAGATTCATTAATGTTTTCTTACACAGAAGACCTGTCAAAGGACTATATCATTGGTTTCGCTTTGTGTATCAAAATTATTTTTCAGTAACAGCTACATTTTATGTGTTAATAATTTTCTTTGTTAATTGTTATAGTGTTTAAAAAATACTAGCCGGCTTCCCCCAGTCGCCATAGCTTCGCAAAGTAAGATATATTCACTACTTGAAATATTCGAAACAAAAATTTTAAATGAAAGTAGAGCATAAATATAATTATTAATTTAAAGTTGGAAACATATTTTTAAATTAATAATTATACTATATATATATATATATATATATATATATATATATATATACACATTTCATAGAATATGACAGAAAAGGTGCCTTGATTTAGTTTTTATACAATTTCTCATATGACCTCATTTTTCTTTTCTTTTCGGAAGATATATAAAAACTGTCCAATTGTTCTTTCTTTCTGAGCGCTTTCGGCTATACAATTAGCCATTTTCAAGGTTGAAATATATTAACTGTTAACAAGAAATAAATTGTTGTATGTATGGATTTATATAATGTTTTCATTTTCAAAACACCGTCAAGATATTATGTCTATGTTCATAGTTGATATTATTGAGTGTGTTTTTTTTTTTTTGACATTAATAAGGCTTCCATTATTTTTAGCCTTTTTTTTACATGTAGACCATGCAATTGTCACCAATAATTCTTGACAACCATCAATAATTTCCCCACTAATGTTACCGTGTCTCTTTGCTTCGGTTGTACTATAATAATTTCGATTTCCGTTTCTCATCCTTGGATTTATCTACTGAATTATCCTGAAAATCCAGTACATGTCGTCACCAAATTCTCCTTCAAATGAGTTACGACATAATAATAAAGGATTAGCTAATCTCTGGGCTAATTAAATAACATAAAACAACGAATGATCAAAGAGGATCTTAAATTTGGATGCATATGCTGATATATATGAGTGCTGGGATATACATGCATGTATGTATAGGTGTGTTTAGGTATATAAGTATTAGAGTAGATATGCGTGAAGAGATACAATCATATATATATGTATATAGATCAGCAATGATATACGATTCAGCATATCAAATCTTAGGTAATCAAATTTTTACTACGATCAGAAGACTTCCTAACACTTAACATAGGGTACATAAGTTAAGCTAAGAATTTAATAGGAAGAGTTTAAATGATCATCTCCAGGTAGCGTATGTATGTATGCGCTTAAATGTAAATATCTAAGTGTATGTTAGTGCAGTCAGCTATACGTGTAGGTATTATTAACGTGGAAAAACGCATAAGAACACATACATATATATCCAAATTCATTCCAAGTCCTTAAAAAATTTCCTTAACTTTGAACTCTGATATATGGACGAGTTTATTACCAATAATTCCGGATTAACACTCATTTATTTTAACAAAGTGACCTCTTGATTGTACTTTCCTGTTTTTTGTTAAGTTCCGTGATTTCCCGTCGAATTAAATTTTGACCGTGTGACCATTAGGATAGAGGTCAGGCCATCGCTACTCCCCCAACCTCCCTCTATCCAGGCTCTCCTATCTCCATAATATGATCTCAGTAACGACGCCTTCTTCCCCCCACCACGTTTACAACTCAATAGGTCTCCAATAACACACCCTCTCTCTTTCTTTCTCCAAATAAACAGTACACTACAAACTGATACCAGAAACAGTTTGAAAAATCCTGCAAATTCTAAAATTAAAATTCGTAGGTGGAAATGGTCATTAACTAAAGGTATCTTAATTCCAAGTGTAAAGAAAATTTGCTCTGTTTAACGAAAATAAACATTGAGCACTCTTTTGTTAGTCAGTTTTAACATATTTCAAATTCTATGTTGTGTTAATAGGACTCGCCTGGATTATACCACCAGATTACTACCTACCTACATATATATATATATATATATATATATATATATATATATATATATATATATAGTGATTTTCTGAGCTCGGCTTAGATGTGGCACAAGGCCGAAAGTATGAGGCACCCAGTGAGGATCGAACTCACTACTAAGTCGTAATTGTTTTCGCAAGACAAGCTTTCTAACATTACACCCATCGAGGTGCCCCACACACACATACACATACACACACACACATATATATATATATATATATATATATATATATATATATATATATATATATATATATATATATATATATATATATATATATATATATATATGAACATAGAAAGTTCTATATGCAATCGTCAGGCCATATATATATATATATATATATATATATATATATATATATATATATATACATGCAACAGGTATAAATGCGTTCATTCGAGTTTTTGTTTTTTTTTAATTTCATCGTTCGTGCATGAGTACGTGCATGAGAATGTGAGATTTTAACAAGAGTAATCTACCTCAATTATGGTGGCTGATGGCATTGTCTTAGATTTGTCTCGTTCCTGACAGACTGATTATTACAAGACTTTTAGTAGCTCACCAAGACCATTATAACAAGCCATTAGAATTGCGATTGGATGTCTCCTAGATCGATAAAGACTTGCTTTACATTTGGTCCGCGCATTCTTTTTTTTTTCTTTTTTTTTCTTTTATTTTTTTTTTGACCAGACATATGAAAAGTGAAAATGCTAATATCATTATTTGTTCAGTGTTCATCTTGTTGTGCGACTGGACTGAACGAAAGATTTTTTTGATTTTTTTTTATTGGCGATTTTTTATACGCAACAAATCTGAACATCTATGCTAAAAAAAGAAAAATAACAACAAATTCTTTAGCAATCTGTCTTCCCTTTTTTTACAATGTAATATTTTTTCCAGTAAAACATGTATATATAAACCCGAATTGTAAATGTAATGTAAAATCAGTTATCATACTACAGTGTAACCCGAATATAAGAGAGTTGTCGGGACCGGAGAAGAAGTCTCTTATATCCGGGTTTCTGTTATATCCGGGTTTGGTCTATTTTGTTTAGGTAAGTATGGCTCTAATTTGGGACCAGAGAAAATCTCTCTTATATCCGGGTTTCTCTTATATCCGGGTCTCTTACATCCGGGTTACACTGTATTACGAAAGATTGTTCCATTGCCTTACGCATTTACAGCTGTAATACAGGGTGGGCTGAAAGTAGGTTTACACTTAGTAGGTATGCACTTTACTTTTTCTATTCTATTACATTCATATTTATTTGTTGCAATCATATTTGTTCAAAATTGTTTATGTATATTGGTTTAACACTTTACTTACATTGTTTAGCACAGTTTAATATCTTAAGTGCTCAAATTGTCCTTCAACATTGTAAATTTCGTCGAACCTGACACACAGCACAATTACTGATCTGTATTAATTTCAGTAAATACATTTGAGATGTGCTCTTTTAATTCGTTCACTGTGTTGGGGATTTCTCTCATAAACTTGATCTTTGCTACACACCAAAAAAACCGAAATCCATTGGTGTTAGGTCAAGTGAACGCGTTGGTCATTCGATACTGCCCCTACTTCCGAATCAACGTTGTGGAAAGTTTTCGTTAAGGTAGTCCTTTACTGCCAAAGTATAATGGAGAGGCGCATCAACTTGCTGAAAGAATTGTTCGGCGGAGTTAACTGTGGTTCTGAGCTGTGAAATAGTGAAACAACTGTAAGCCTGCTTTCCTACTTTTGGCCTACCCTTTATATATATATATATATATATATATATATATATATATATATATATATATATATATATATATCGTTATTTATTCGTACAATAGTACAAAATGCGACAGAAGGCCAAAAAGGGGGTTGGGAAGGACGGTCTTCTTCTGTCTTAATTCTAAACTTAGCTAATCACAGACACGGACCCAAACATACCAACGAGAGTCATATCACCAAAACAACACATTCCTCCTACCTTTCATACTACGTCCACCATAATACCTCAAATTCTCTATGAAATCCTAACTAGTCCCCATATATACATTTCAAAAGTCTGTTTGGGGAGGAAAACAACAATTTTATATATATATATATATATATATATATATATATATATATATATATATATAAAGTGAACATAGAAGTCAACACTTAGAGGCGACAGTCTGTTTCATGCTATATGCAATCGTCAGGACACGTGTACACGTGGCCTGACGATTGCATAAAGCATGAAACAGAAACTAAGTGTTGACTTTATGTTCACTTTATTGTTACACACGCTCTATCTCTGATATCGACCACTTTATCCCATAAATATAGCACACCTTAAGACTATATATATATATATATATATATATATATATATATATATATATATATATATATATATATATATATATATATATGTATGTATGTATATATAATGATGAAAAAACTATTTATCTTTCAACATAATCTCCTTCCTTTTGAATGCACTGAACTCTCCTCCATAAAACGTAAAGATCGAAAATTAAACTTTCCTGTCAAAGTTCAATTGATAACTTTAGCAGGCTGCTAATTAACTGATGCAGTTTTGTACGCCAAAAGTTTGTAAGAATTTTGTATCTATGTGTCTACATGCGTGTGGGGGGGTATATTTCTGCTAAAGATTTGTCATATTTTTACTTGAAAGCACAATAATTTGGGCGAATGCGAAAATGAAATATACACATTGGCAGGAGGGAAATTGAAGACTCTTATCTAAATAGAAATCTTCAATCAGCTCTGCAGCACCTCAACCTTTTTTATGTGTTATGGAAAAATGCCCTCTTATGAATAAATCGACCAGTTTGAAGAACTCATTTCTGTGAAGATTACGTTCTCAGTTTTTTTTTAGTTTTTTTTTTTTTTAAATCAATAAAGATCCGTGGAAAGGAAAAAAACATGTAAAATTAGAAACTATAAGTCCATTAAGTCTTATTTCTCTTCGTTTTGAAAAGGCAACAAAAATTCAAGAAATTCAGACAGCTCAAGACTTGGTGTAAATAAGTAAAATAAAGATGAAAGTAATACTAGTCAAAAAAAAATAATAATTGACAATGCTTCATTTGAAATATTCATACAACGTTAGACTATTACCTCTTATTACTAATTGGTGTAAATAACCAAAAGAAATAAGATGAAAGAAATACGAGACAAAAAAGAATAATGATTGACAATGATTCATCTAAGCAAATCAAACAACTTAAGACTATTGCATCTTATTACTATTTGATGTAAATAAGCAAGAGAAATAAGATGAAAGAAATCCTAGTCAAAAATTAATAATTGACAATACTTCATTTAAGAAATTCAGACAACATAAGACTGTTACATCTTATTAATACTTGGCGTAAATAATCAAGAGAAATAAGATGAAAGTAATACTAGTAAAAATTAATAATAATTTAGACAACTTAAGACTATTACATCTTATTACTACTGGGTGTAAATAAACAAGAGAAATAAGATGAAAGAAATAATTGCAAACAAATATATTATATACCGGCATATTGAGACCTAATCATAGTAAAGCCTTAAGAAAATATCAATTTCATATATGCTGTCATTTTTATAGCATTGATACAATTAACAACTTATCTACAAAATGCAGACGACTTAAAACTAATTAAACTGAATATGCCTACTCGAATAATCATAGGATGAAAAAAATGAACAACCATTATTCAGGACAATGCTTCATCTAACAAATTTGACCACCATTCAATGTTCTTCAAAACCTTCACGTTACATCTGATTGATTTATTCACTGATTTGTTTTTTACGGTTTATCAATCCTTTGTGGGTTATTTAAAGCCTAAACATATTTTGCGTGCAAGAATGATTCTTTTCTTTTGAGTGAATCTTTCACTGACAGTTTTTTGGTGCGGATAACAATTCTTTTACAGATGTATGTACGACTATTTAATACATAGCTGAGGGGTGAAATAAATGGAGTTATACTTTTTTCAAGAGCATTTGCGCGTAAGTGAATGTAATGATCTCGGCTGGAATTCGAACTCTGCTCTCCGATTTCTCATTACACCACTCGTACATCCTCATCGAACAGAATTACCTGGAGATAATTATATCAGTATTGATGAACGCATGTGCATAAGTATTGTCAGCAGCAGCAGCAGTAGTAGTAGTAGTAGTAGTGGTAGTAGTAGTAGGCATCTATTTATCTAATGAGATAATGGTCACGCCCTTTTTCGTTAAACTTCAGTCTCTTTTTGAGCAGCGTTTGGAATGCCTTGACATTTCGATCTTTGCATGGCAGTCTCTTCTGCAGGTGAGACAGACGAAGCTGGAATGTGGAATGAAGGTCTGAGATTTTTCTCTATCTGCTTCCTGCGTTGTCTTCTGGCCTCTAACAATTGGTTTCGCTTTTTCTCGCCCCTCATGACTTTTCCTTGAAGAACATGCCTGCAGTCTCTGGGATCGTCTGCTAGATGTTCCCATCTGTTAGTTCCAGATCCCGCTTGCAGATATCCCTAAAACATAAAGCAGAGCGGCCTACCGGACGATGTCTCGTCGTCAGATCATCATACATGGTCTTTTGGTATACGACTATCAAAGACAACGTTGGCAGAGGAGAAAATATACGTTCCGTAGTTCAGGTCGATTTTGGAACCCCGTGGTATTTCATTCAATTTAAAAGTTGCTGTTTGAGATGATAAATAATGACATAAAATACTTTTTTTCCAAATCCTTACCGGAAAACTTACCAATTTTTTACCGGAAAATTCCTTTGAGGAAAACATTTTGAAGATTAAGTTTAGGTTCAAAATCTTAGTGTTACAATTTCATTCCGGTGGTCAGCGAAAGCCTTATAGCACAGACTTATTATGTACTAAAACTTTACAAATTGTACATAGACGAAATGCATGGCATAATCGTATTATTACTAAATCACTGTGCCATCAAGTAAGATCTGCATTTGCTTTAAAGGAAGGTTATACTGACCCGTTTAGCTGTTATGATGCAATATGTTAGACAGTGTAGTTTTAGAGGGTTTTTCAATAAACAATGGAAATTTAAACCATTTTTTTCTTATAATTTGTGCCCATCAGAATTATGGTGTTATATACACTTTTGTCAGTTTTGTGTTTATTAATTATGATCTATCAAAAGATATAAGAAATCTTATTCACTAAGTAGCCTTTTTTGTAATCTTTTACAATTTTTCCACAGTTTTTGCTTACTGAATACAGTAAAAAAATCATATTTTGCTTACAGTGATTCATAATTAGAATTCTGGTTTGAATATATTTTCCATTCAATGTATCTACTACAAAAGATATCAACTTTATTTGGATTTATTCTTGAAATAGTAAAATTTTGAAGTCAGTAAGCAAAACCTGTGGAAATAAGATATTTCTGGACATTTTTTCAGACGATCTTTGAAACCAAATGCTCAAAAATTGGCAAAAGCTATGAATCTAATATTTGGTAGTAGTACTTAGCATATCAAACGCCAGATTGCACATTGTGTGCAATGCCGATTTTCTGATAAAGTAAAAACTCAACCTAACTTAATGCTCAAGGTGCCTACTCGTAAAGTATTCTTTAAAGTTATATTTCATCATTAACATACACTAATTCTTTCGTTTTTTATAGATTTATATTACAAAACCCAAATTTAAAAAAGAGACGCTTCTGCATAAGCCTCTTTCTGGTTAATGTAAATCTCCTTTATAGTGAGAGTATTTTTTTCTTTCTCTGTCAACAATATAATCTTGTCTTGCCCACAGAATTGATCTGAGAATTAAACTATATTGTCAACATGGAAAGAAAACTCTTCGTATAAAGAATAGATTTATATATATATATCTTCATGCTGTTGACACACAAAAGGGAAATTTTCTACAACTTTTCAAAATCAACTCGCATTAGTAAAAGACTCGTAAATATCAGCAAAAACATTGAATGTTTGCCCAAAAGATCTTTTGACCGTTCAGCTTGATACAGCTTCAAGTACTTTTGTCTGCTCCTTATGTAGATTATTAGTAACACGCTGTCAAAGAATTAAAATTCCTCTGTTGTTTCAAAAATAAATTACCGTTAATTAAAGAATGCTTGCAGAATTTTGCCACTTCAGTTATGGAAAGTGCTTCTTTTTTATTTTTCTTCTCCTACATACAAAAAATAAAGTATAGTCTGTAATTGTCAAAAGTTCGACGAAACACTGTTTGAAAAATTAAAGTGTAATTAAATGTTTCTCTTGATATTTTATCGATATTCGGATATTGATTTTAATTTTTTCCAGTAAAGGACAGTTCTTGTTTCTTCAAAAAGAAAAAAAATAGTTAATTATGTTTTATCGTTATATTGGTTGTTGATCGGATTTGTTCAGATATAAGACACCATATAATTTTTTTCAAAGAAAGAGCTTTATAAATGCCCGCTAAGCCTTATACGTGAAGTTAAGATATTTAGTTGGCTAATATTAACCCAGGCACCGTCTTCTTCTTGGTGCCGTGTCCTGACAAAATGTGGACGATCATAGTTCTCCATACCATTATAACTCTTAGATTTGTCTATTCATCATTCCTCTCACATTATGTTCGAGCACTGATTGACACAAGCTTTCTGAGGTTAGTTACTCGTTTTTTACCATCAATCTTGCTTTCAATATGTCCTCTGGGCATCAAGCTGTGTTTTTTCGAATAAATCCGATCGTGAATGCTGGTTTTCAGAATTGGTAGAATTTTTTTTCCATTGGGAAGATTGAAGTAAGGCATTCTTCCCCGTCTACACTTTATCTTTAGCTGTCCTAACATTCTATTTCGAAGTACAGTGTATCTTTAGGATTTAAATGATCATGACTCTCCACAGCTTCCTATCCTTCATGACTCTAAGCAATGTTTGTCCCCTTACTATCACTCCCAGTCATTGTCCTGCCAAGCTTCTTAGGTATATTATTTGTTATTTCCCATTGCCCCGTTGTCCTTTTGAGTGTCTAATTCCGTAAACACACTTTTCTCATTATGTGTCGCAGACATTTTGCTGAGTTGCTCACATGTTTTGTTCCTGTTAATCTCAGCGTCCGTCTGTAGAACCACATCTTTGATGTTTCAAGTTTCTTCTGCTTCTTTGGCTTATGGCCGCATCACGTTGGAACACCAGTTCCCCTGAAAATACCGAAGTTAAACCATGTCAATACCTAAATGAGTGACCGCTTGAGAATACCAGGAGATGTAAGATGAATTTGCGGTTGCTATAATGGATAATGGCTCAGAATTGTTAATCGGAAATCCGAGTTTCGATTCTGTTTGGGTGCGAGCAAATACCCTTGGGAAAGGTATGAATCCACATCTTCTTCCCCTGCTATGGGTTAATTAATAAGACTTTTATCACTACAAACATTATCATCCACCCACACAAAAAAAAAAAACAAATTAATAAAATCTAAAAAATATTTTCTGGTTTTAAATACCCTGCAAAGGATTGGTAAGCCGTAGAAAACGACTCAATCTTCTGCATTTGCGTGGGAATAGTCCATGGAGGAGAACTGATATTACAGAAATGGTCAACACTCTTTTCTTTTTTTTGTAACGAAAAATTCTTTAGATAATTTTTTTTAAATTCCTCATCTGAGATTGTTAACTATCATTAATTTATTCTCAAAAAATGTTAAATTTAACATTAAGGTACAAATAATTCTATCTGATAAATCCGATTCGACACCCAAGCTGAAAACCTACATCAACTTCTTCGGATGTGGTAACAGATTGCTCCTAGACTGTGTGCACTATGTTTCTACCATTTAGCGCACTGTCACCCAATCAAGTGAGTCAGTCTAGCAATATTCTTTCATAATATCTACATGCTATCTCGTAACATCATGTTGGAACGGCTCTGAGATCTTTACGTTGGCAAACAAATTCGCACAACTTGACTGCATTAGATTTTGCATGTGGTTCAGTAAATCTACTATTGTGGTCTTTGAATTATCTTGTCAAGCCTTTGGCGAATATTCTTGGAGTTAAATACAGTTGTTGTGGTGTACGTATTTCAAAAATGATCGAGTGACGGTTGCGCGTTCAGAAGAAAACCCTAGAAAATGTGAAAAACATTCGGGAACTCATCCACAGTGAGTTTCGTTAAAAAGCAAATATATATATATATATATATATATATATATATATATATATATATATATAACGTAATTTCAATACAAACAAATTCAAATGAAACAAAATGAATAGAATAATTTTAATAGAAGGAAAATTAATAGAATAACATGTATTTTTTCTTTTTTCCTCAATAATTTTAAAATTTTAAACTTAATATTAATTTTTGAATTTTTTGAATTTTTGAAATGGGTAGTTTTTAATTTTAATTTCAAATTTTATCGTACAATTCAATATTTATTAGTTAGAATAAATTCTATTTTTAGTATAAACCCAACTTTAAAGCATTTAATGATTATTATAAACTTACTTCAAGTTTTATAAACTTGTCAAGTTTTTGGAATTCTCGTATACTTGTTTTTTGATTGGTCATTTCAGCTCTTGTAACAGCGTTTTCCACTTACGAGGGGTAGTTAATTAATTTGAACCTTTTAAAACCTTTATTCTACAATCTACATTCAACATCATCACTTGATAAGACACCAAAGGTGTTGAAACAAAATGGCTATTTTTGTAGTGATTTTATAACATATTTATGTTATAATTTTTAAATAAATATATATATATATATATATATATATATATATATATATATATATATATATATATATATATAATGAATGAAATTTTATGGAGTCTTCCAGGCGAGCCTCGTCTAGAAACTCTCTGATACCTCTTCATATTCTGTGTCCTTGCCAACTGGGTTTTAAAGAAGGCAACTAATTAACGCCAAAGTATAATAAAATTAAAAGGAAGAGGATGATCTAATCTTTTCGAAACTTATAACACGTCCTAAACAGTGACATCGCATAGTTTAATGTGAGAATTGGTAATTTGCATCGAATTTTAACGAATGACTGAAGTGATAATAAGTTTGAAGGTTTTTATGTATTCAAAAATACAATACTAAAATTATATTGATGTGGAACTTTCCGGTTCAATTAACACAACGTTAGGGAAATCACAGAATAGTCTTTGAAATTTATTCAGCTCTTTGTTACTTGGGCAATCAGCCAAAGGCAATACGTCTTTCATGAGTCTTAAGAAAATTTAGAAGCTAGGAAAATAGGGCCTTCCTGGCCTTAGGGAAATAAACGTTGGTCAGCTTTTGAACTCTCCTCTTTCTCTTTTCGTTCCAAAGAAGAAAGTTCATTTTTCGACACTAGCGAAGAAAAAAGGATTTATTCCAAAAATCGAAAACAGGATAAACCATGTCTAATTCAAAAGAAATCTTTTAACATTTGAATCTAAACAGAATTTACTGCACATTAACGCTGAATGTTTTTGTTCAGATTTAAATTATTACAAATTCTGGGAAGGATTTAATTTTTTTATTATAAATTTTGGCCGTCCTGGATAAGACGATAAACGACGCCCAACAGCAAGGCCTCTGATCAGAAGATTTTGAGGAGCGTAGAACCACCTCTTATTTGCTGGTGTTCTCAGGACCACCCTGACCCGGGATGCTAGCACCTGTTAGGGTCCCAGCTATGAGCAAATAGTTAACACTCAAACTTGTGTAAAAAAATAGGCTTTAATACCAGAAAAAAGATTATTACCAACAATAATTTTTGAAGGAAAAATTATTATCAGCAATACTTAATACAAGAGGGCACAGAATCTCTAATATACACTACATGCCAAGAGAAATTTACAGTGAAACATATACTTTTAGAATGTGTAGATTTTGATCTAGTGCGAACAAAATATTACCAAGTAAGTAATTTAAAAAAAAACTTTTTACAAAATCATTCAAGATTGTAAATTTCCTAAACAAGTTGGATTGTACCCAAAAATATGAGTAATTGAAAAATGGTTCAAATATATCTGTACACATACACACCTTTTTTTACCAAACTATCGCTATGAATCTATTTTTAAAATTTTGTTGGCATTAAATGACCCACAGAGGTTGATATGCCATAAAACAAAACAACCAACCAACCAAGAAATTTTGGGTAGCATCTAAATTTTTTAATGCAAATATTTTGTAGGTTTTAAATTCTTTATTATAAAATTTCCGTATGATTTGAATTCTTTAATACAACAATTTGGTAGGATTATTACAAAATTTGGGTAGGATTTAAATTCCTAGAATCTTTGGGTCGAATTTAAATTCTTTGTTGCAGATTTTTGGTTGGACTTAAATTATTTTTTACAAATTTTTGGGAGGATTTAAATTGTTTCTTACAAATTTTTCATAGGATTTAAATTGTTTCTTACAAATTTTTCATAGGATTTAAATTGTTTCTTACAAATTTTTCATAGGATTTAAATTTTTCGTTACAGATTTTTTGGCGGTATTTAAATTATTACTACAATTCTTTTTTGAAGGATTTAAAGTTTTTCTTAAAATTTTTGGTAAAATTGAAATTATTATTACACATTTTGGTGGGAATTAAATTATTACTACACATTTTTATAAGATTTAAATTCTTTATTGGAAATCTTTGATAGGATTTAAACTAATATTACAAATAATGGCGGTATTTAAATTCTTTTTAACAGATTTTTGATACGATTTAAATTAGTACTACAACTTTTTGGTGGGATTTAAATTCTTTAATACAACTTATTTTTAGTATTTATTTATTGTAAATTGCTGGTACCTGAACAAACTATTACTTCCCCATGTTGCATTGAGCAATTGGCTAGTTTGAATAGCATCTTAAAACAGAATTTTTTTTTTTTTTTTTTGGTCTTCTTCAAGTTGTAAGTGGGACGAAAGAAACTATCTTTAAATTAGAAGTTTTTTTTCTCACGTGCAGCGTAATCTTCAAGAATATCACCTTCATTAGCATAATATTCGGAGTTGCTCGGACCTGATAGTCACACAGATTTCGTTCATATATCCTTCGACCTTTGTAGATGTCTGCAATAGTTGGTAAAGTTCTGGGAATTTCGATACGAATTAATTTCTGGAATCCACGTGTGTGGGGGGGGGGGTATTTTTATTCCACTGTCCAGATTAGAAGACATCGTCAATCAATTAACGCTTCCGAGTTCATATCGTCCTTGAGACGATGATCACTTGAAATCGGCTGAAACGTTATGACTATAACGACCAAGATTAAGGTATTAATCCTAATCAGAGTGTGGTAAGAATTAAAAGAAAAATAGCATGTGTTTCGTTTCCCGAAATCTTTCTTTCATTAAAAGTCATTCAGTATCATTTTTAATCAAATTTGAAAGGTAGACATTACAAAAAAGAAATATAAGAAAGAATCGTTATTTCTCGTCTGCAGTGATCAGCTCAAATGTTATTGAAGAAAAGAAATGTTCTTTATTAACCAAAAAAAAAAAAATGACTTGACAATTTAATCAGCAAGTAAAAATGGGCAGTAAAAGAATTTTTTATATATTCTAAAATAATAATTGATTTAATTTTTTCATTATTTCATGTCTGCTACGATTCGGGGCTGGAAACTATTTTTTTCTTTTAAATTGCGTCATAATAATTTTCGTTTTTAGGAAACCAAATTAATTGAATAATAAACAAAAACGTGAATTATTTATGACTAGACAAATCTTTCTCGACTTTATATGTACTAGAATTTTTTCAACATGCGGCAGAGTGTTTAAATCATCAAAGTATTTAGAATTGTTGAAGATATCGCTAATATCTTTTGCTGAAATTTACACTCTACTCTCCCAGCTGTGTTTATATTTAAACTGCTACTAATGTGCATTATATTTTATCAGCATTATATATATATATATATATATATATATATATATATATATATATATATATATAGATAGATAGATAGATAGATAGATAGTAGTGGTCAATATATATATATATATATATATATATATATATATGTATGTATGTATGTATTTCCATGAGGATAAAATCCAGGTAGAGCTCTATGTATAGGACAGAAAAAGAATATAATATAAAAGGCTCAAACACTAATATTCCATGGTTATAATTCATTACATTGGAATCGTAATCACGATCCAATTCATCAGACCTACAAATCCCAAAGAGCTTCTTTTTTTTAATTTGTAGGTCTGATGAATTACGATTCAAGTGTAATAAATTCTAACCATGGAATATTAGTGCTTGAGCCTATTATATCATAAAGCATAATATTTTTTTCTAAAAAAATCCACATTACAACCAAAAACGTTTGCGGCGCCTCTCTTCTCGTCTTTTTAATATACATACTTTTCTCTCATTGGAACCACTACAACCTCTTTCTGTTATATATATATATATATATATATATATATATATATATATATATATATATATATATATATATATATATATATATATAAAAACTTAAAGACAGAATATGCAAAAAAAAAATATTGCATTTTGATTAAATAAGCATTTGTTATTTTAATCATTAAATTGTATTTTAAGATAGTGGGAGTATTTATATGATAAATAAAACTTTTAATTTTTCAAAAAAAAATAATAAAAAATTTATTGTACTAAGCTACGTAAACTAGTAAAACCAATTGAACTTTGTGCCCCCTTACCTGTTTGCACTTCTCCCAAAAAATTAGTTTCGATCGGTCAATGTCTGGCTATTTTAGGGGGTGTGACGGGCGGACGGATTAATGGCAGACACAGAATTTTATATATAGATTCAACCTGATGGTATCGGCGCTCCATGAACCATTTTTAAGAAAAGTATTAACTATAAAGACACTCGTATTTAGAATCGAAAAAGAGTTTAAATTTGTAGGACATGAAGAAAGCGTATTTGGAGAATTTGACACACACTGGACCGAGAGAAACATAGAGTAAACTATCTAACAATCTTGTGAAAATACATAGCAGAAGAGGGGTAGGGAGATAGCACAGGAGACTTAAACGTTGCTTAAAGTTAAAACGATAGGAAGTTGTGGAGAGTCATGAGCACCCACGTCAAATCACGCTGAAACACCGGTTCTCGTACGATCACCGAAGTTAAGCATCGTAGAGCCAGGTCAGTACTTAGATGGGGACCGCTTGGGAACACCTGGTACTGTAAGCCCCAAAGTCCAACCCTTACCTCACAGTCGGTGGGGGTGTAGTGTCAGAGCTATGTCAGAGCTTCGTTCCTGGTAGGGCCACCCAAAGGCGGACAGGTCTGACACACACGCCGGCTAACAAGGGCTCTGGTGAAAATCCAAGGAGCGTCTGCATCGGTAACCGGCGGCTTCTGGTCGTTCCTGTCTCTGCGTCTGTGGTGAATGCCGCATCAGTACAGTACAGTACAGTAGTACGTCCTAAATGGACAGACCACCTAAATGAAGAAGATCACGTCAACAAGCAAAGTTGCAATATTTATTTACGTTGCTTTCTACGATCGAGATATTTATTAAACATTACTTAGTATGGCAAAACGACAAATAATGGTGTTGGAAAGATTGTATTTCGCCAGTCTTCGAGGTGGGAAGGGCTGATCTATTTACCTAAAAATCTACATTTGCTATATCAATATTTAATAATGTTGTTTTAGTAGTTCATGAAACCAGTCAGGGTGAAGTGAGTATTGGAAAATTGTATTCGAAGAGTCTTTTTTGTTTTTGTTTTTTTTGTTGTTGTTGTTGCTTGTTGTTGTTGTTACACTTTTGGTGTCTGGCAGATTGTAAGGCTAAAAAAAGCAGATAGAATTTCATAATATCGACATTCGAATAAATAAACAAGTACAGCATGCAAATATTTTGAAACCATTTTGAATGTTGGAAGTCAACTTTTGAAATAAAAGTCGCGTTGAAACACGTTTTGGTTTTACTTCTTCTATTACAGAAATGTGGTTCCTGCAATTCTCTTGATGTTTCAGGCGTGACTTCGCATCGATAAGTCAATACAAGAAATTCTTTAGCAAAAATAATTTTATAGTTTTTTTTTTTTTTTTTGTTTGTTTTTTAAATTGTTTATTTTTTTATTTATTAAAATATGAATGAACAACAGAAAATCATAGAAAATTTTTTTGTTCGCCACCTTTTTATCAGTTTCAGGACATCCTCAATTGAAATACACTACTGACGGCACGGAATCAGATGAACATTTAAGTGTTGTTTTGTTTTTTTTTATCTTGTGAGAGAGTTATTATTTTTTATTCTATCTATCTATCTATCTATCTATCTATCTATCTATCTATTTATCTCTTATTCTCCGTTTCTATCTATCTGTCTCTCTCTTATTCTCTGTTTCTATCTATCTGTCTCTCTTTCTATGTTTCGGTTTCCCTTACTATCTTGGATATGTTAGGATGATCGCTTTTACGATGGTAACCAATGTTGGGTGATTTAATGTCGAATGCTGTGGGGTCCACTCACTACTATTGGCCAACCAGAAGAAGCATCCCCTACTCTCCTCTCTTATCTTCTTTCTATCTGTGTCTCTTTCTCTGTCTGTCTGTCTCTCTCTCCTTTCTTTCTCTCCCTCACTCTCTCTCTCTCTCTCTCTCTCTCTATATATATATATATATATATATATATATATATGTGTGTGTGTGTGTGTGTGTGTGTGTGTGTGTGTGTGTGTATGTCTGTGTGCGTGTAACTTCCAAGAACATTTAAGGAAATTTTTAGTTGATAATACAAGGATCCTTTTCAGGTCACATAGTCGTAAACAGTTCGTCATTAGGGAGGCTCTGTTTATTACACACAATTCTCACACTATCAGTCTTACACTATTTAGCAGAGATTGCGTGTTAAAAGTGTTCTAAAAATAGAAGTCTTGCCCCGGTCAACTGGCCACGCAGTGCAAGTAACCGCTAAGAAGCACACAAACAGCTAAAACTCCACACTGTAAAACTACTATGTAACAGCCACGCACAGAATTTCACCATTCAAAACACATCCTTGATAATGGCTAGAGAAGTAACCGAAAGTGCTCGGAACAATTATAACCATGGACAATTCCAATATTCTTTAACTGCAGAAAAACGGGAAAATGTCAGATTGCTGGAAAAACACAATAAACACTGCGAATTTTTTCTAAGCTCTATACTAAACATTAAACCTAATGAACACAAAACGATCAGCTTTAAAAAAGGACTCGTAACTGGAAAAACCGAATGAAAAAAGAATGTTAACAACATATACTTTTTCACACCCGACCCAGTCCTGCGGAATCAGAATCAACGTTGAGTTTAAGCAAGCGAATTATCCAATTGAAGTAAAGTGCCATGCAGATTTAAATTTTCCCCACTTGAATGCAGCTATCGATTTTTTTTTTTTTTTTGCATGCTAGCATGCTAGTTAAGAATTCGTGTCAGTCAGCTGTTGGTTCTCACGCTGGCCAATAGAATCTTCCTGCCTCTGGCCAGTAGAAAATGGCCGCAAACTACATGAAAACTGCTGTAGAAGCATGAAAAAATCGATTATTTCTCCTATCGATGGGAGTTGGGAAATGCAATGTCGGTCTTCGCCTTCCAACTAACTTGGAGCTTGTGCATGTAAATTTTGGTGCCAATCCGTCGAAAATTTCGGCCGTGCATTCGTTACACACATCATGCCTTATATATATATATATATATATATATATATATATATATATATATATATATATATATATCCAGGTAAGATGAGAACAAATGTAGTATAATTCCACTGTACTTTTACATTTAAAAGAGAGTTCAATACAAAGTAGAGCTAAATATTATTTATTTTAGGATATTAAAACAAAAACATGTTTTGAAACTAAAATAATCGTTCATTGGACAGTAGTTAAACATCGGCCGATGTGACATATGTGTAGTGTTGTATCATAATTTTAATTGTGTATCTATTTTTAACATGTTTTAATATCCTATATATATATATATATATATATATATATATATATATATATATATATATATATATATATATATATATGAAGAAATATCGTTTTAAGCTATGCTATATTTATGGGATAAAGTGAAGTGCTCAATATTAGAGATAGAGCGTATGTAAATATAAATTGAACACTAAAGTTAATACTAAAAAAAAACTCATACTGTTTCATGTTAAACGCAATTATGAGACATAATTTTATGTGACCAGGTGAGTGCGTTTAGCATGAAACCGTCTGTCGCCTCTGAGTGTTAACTTCAATGTTCGCTTCTATATGATTAATACAAATATAATTTTTTACTCAGTTGATTTATGTTATATTCATCACTTTTTAAGTCTATAGTTTCGTAGGCATTCTTGTTGTAATTGTTCACTGAACTCATGACGAGATTTCAGAAACTGACTGCTGCTTTTCTCAATTTTCGTTATTTTTACAGTAAGTTTGACGTAATTAATTAATTCATTCGCTAACTGGGGATTCTTATTATTGGTGTTAGGCTGATTATTTTTGTTTTGCGTGTGTATGTGTGTACGTGTACGCGCCTGTGATATTGTGTGCGCGTGATTATGTGCGTATGTGTCAAATGTCATGATATAAAATTCAAAGATTTCTCACCCGACTCTGAATTTCGTAGAAGTAATTCAGAACTTCAATTGATTTACCACCGCCTGTAAAGTTCGGGCTTATCTTTAAGAAACTCAGAGTCGGGAGGTAAGACTTAAATTTTTTTCATTTTCCAATTAATCAATTTCTATTAATTAATTTTCTATTTCTAAATATTGAGCACTTTACGTTAAGCTAGTGAACACATGGAGGATTCCAAATCGCCTACAATATTTACCATCTTTCTCTCTCTCTCTCTCTCTCTCTCTCTCTCTCTTTCTCTCTATATATATATATATAATATATATATATATATATATATATATATATATATATATATTAGTGGTATATATATATATATATATATATATATATATAAATTCCCAAGAGGATAGAATCCAGGTAGAACTCAATGTCCAAGACAGAGTAAGAATATATATATATATATATACATGAATTATTCACACAAAACTAATGCAACTTTGCATTAGTTTTGTGTGAATAATTCATGTATTTGTAAATTGTAAATTGATTGCACGTTTATTGTAATATATATATATATATATATATATATATATATATGATCGAAATAAAAGCATAAAACTTAATATTACTAGACATATTAAAATATTTATCTCCCGTTGAAGCCTGAAGAGCGGGAGCGAAACCGGTTGCTTCGCCCGTTTTTAATGTCTAGTATTATTAAGTTTTATACTTTTAATTCGACCATTAAATTTTGTACCTAAAAAAAATATATATATATATATATATATATATATATATATATATATATATATATATATATATATGGTATGGATATGAGTTTGTAAGCCTGGGTTTCACGCTTTTGCGCTCATCAGACAAACTGATTTCATTTTTTTTAAAATTTGAATCTATTTATGTTGGTTTGTGTTTGATTATGTTTGGTTGTGATGGGGGGGGGTGACTAAATTCTCCACTGTGTCTGTTTTGGAATGACACTCATACAGACATATATACATATATACAGGCGTACGTATTATAGTTCACACATGCACACACATATATAGACAATGTGAAACCAGGCGCAGATATAGATATTTTCCAACAGTAGCTTAGATGTGGCACAAGGCCGAAAGTAGGGGCACCCAGTGAGGATCGAACTCACTACTCAGTCGCAATTGTTCTAGCCAGACAAGCTTGCTAACCATTACACCTCCTCGAGGTGCCCAAGAGATTTTGTAAGCGCAGCTTAAATGCGGCACATGGCCGAAAGCATGTGGCACCCAGTGAGGATTGAACTCATGATTCTAGCGAGACAAGCTTGCTGGCCATTACACCTCGGCGAGGTGCCTGACCAGACACAGATATATATCTATTTGTTCGAACGCACATACATACGCAATTGTAATCCTATTTCGGTGTTGAGGCTGTGTGTAGCGAAGTTCTTTCAAAAAGGGTATTGGCTGGGGTGTTCTTAGATTTATTCAGATCGGTTGTCTGTGTCATCAAATGGAATAAGACTTCTTCACACATACACACACATCTTTCCTCTTCTCTTTTTATTCATTATATATATGTGTGTGTGTTTGTATGTGTATGCACGCGCGCTTACACAGGTGTATGTGGTTAGTCAATGTCCGTATAAAATAAAGTAATGTTTATTCATCATTTATCTAGAAAGAACTGATGTCATAGCCATGATTGAAACATCAATGTTAATATAATTTGATAATTTGCATGATATTTCCCTAATTATACAGCGGTAAAAGTATTATTAAATCTCTTCCCATAATTTGAATTGCCCTTTTATCATTATTGTCTTCGGGCTTCTATGAACAATGTGAAAGTTATTTTCCTTTTAACGTATAATTTGTGGCCATAACCTCGCCTCTGATGAGAGAAATTAAGAGGTTCTACTATTTCGATTAACTGTTCTTGAATTTATCTAAACAATTATAAAAACTGGTTCTTTGGCAATGGTGTCAAGTTGTCATATCTTAGCGTTGACGCAGTTGGACTTTCATTTCGTTTCTCTTACGGAAAACGGGCGTGATTTCAAATCTCACTAAGAGTTTATTGTTTACTAGCGATTCGCCTTCTATTCCCTGCCGTAGATTTCCCCCCGAGTAAATCTTGTCAAAAACAAATGAAGGTGAAAGTAGTGATTTTCCAAGCGTAGCTTAGATGTGGCACAAGGCTGAAAGTAGGAAGCACCCAGTGAGGATCGAACTCACTATTAAGTGAAAATTGTTCTAGCGAGACAATCTCGCTAACCATTACACCGCTTCGAGATGCCCAAATGAAGATGAAAGTAACTGCGAGTTAAAAATAAATATTAATCATGATTATATCTGTTGTAGAGTAGTTTTCACAGTGGAGGCTTGTACTTCACTAAGTCGGCCCTAAAAGGGTTCGATGTACAAAACGTTAGGAACTTGAAAAAATAGTTAATGACGCAGCAATCTAGTTGTGGGGTTGATACTTTAATGTCCGATATCGACTGACTCACACAACTCACTGAGCTCCACTGGCGACTGCTACTACTACTACTACTACTACTACTTATTATCTGTGGGAGAGTCTTTTTACAATAGTATAACAATATCATTATTTTTTCTTTGAGTTACATGTGTTATTCATTTTAGTTGCTGCTGTTGTTAAAAGTTAAAATAAAGTAAAACAGGAAGAAACAAAGTAATGAGTACAAAAAAGTACTGAATTGTTATGTAATATTAGTCATCCTATATGGCAGTGAACGCTAGATAATCTCCTCACAGATGAAGAGGGGACTTGAACTAATAAAAATGTGGTTCAAAAAATGTGGTTTATAAGTCTACAAGTGATGAGGTTTCTGTTATTTGTTCCAGTTTTTTGTTTGTGAATCTTTAGCGCTAATCCACAGTGTTTGAAAAGATAGTCGTCGCTAAGAACTACACGTTTCATTCGCTCGAAGGAAATTTTTAATCATTGATCTCATAAACAACTGTTGGAACTGCTAGGTAACCATTCCAGATTTGAGAAGGTGAATTGAAGGTGGGTGGTTGGAGGATGCCCGTGTGGGGATGTCATTATCCTTTTTATAAGCTTCGTAAGTTTCTTTGTTCAGACTGAGGGTAACGTCTAGGAAGTTTACTATTCTTATATTTGCATTTATTTCTATTTAAAATCCAATTGTTTTTAGAACGTTTACTATTTTTTCCTAAATCTATTTTGAGTCCATTAACTTTATAGGCCCGTGCCTTTCTTTTCTAGTATTCTGGCTAGGTATGAGAGAACAGGGATACCTACCAGTTTTTTTACCATCGTATTTTCCCATTGTTACATCAAACATGTCGTTATTTGTTTTTTGTTTTTTTTTTTGTTTTTTTTTTACCGTGGTTCACTGTTGTGGAACAATAGGGATTTACGGCAGTGTTTGATTATTTTAATTTCAGCATCCGTGATTTGTACATGCTATTGTGCTAGTTGTATAGCGTCGTTCAATATATTTTCTGTGATGGACGGGTGAAATTATTATTATCAATATCATTATTACCTTTCTAGTCCCGTGTCCTTATTTTCTAGTATTCTGGCTAGGTATGAAATGATAAGGATATCTACCAGTTCGCAAACCCTCTATCATAGCTTCCCATTGTTACATCAAAACAGGTCGTTATTTTTTGTTTTTTAATTCAGAACCTGTACGACTTGTAACAGTAAATAATTACTATCCCCCAAAAATTTTGCAATCTAAAAATACATTCTAGCCTTAAATAACCTGAAAAGTGTTGATAAACCATAAAAACAAATCAATCAGAACCTATACTGGTAAAAAACTGCCTTCATACGGAATAGAAAATGAATTTAGTAAATATACAAAAGTAGAAAGGCGTGTAAGACAAGAATATGTCTTCTCGCCAGACTTACTCAACCTGTACAGTGACGCGATTCTGATAGAATTCGATGTCATTCCAGGGTTTATTACTGACGATTCCGATCTTTAGAACATAAGATATGCAAAGGTAACAGTGTTGATATCAGACAAAGTAAAGAAACTACAAGGACTCCTACAGAAGGTCGTGACAGAAAGCGAGAAGAAAAGTGTAAACGTTAAAGGTAAGAAAACAGAATGTATGGTAAGCAAAAGGAACAGCGTAACATTCATATTTACAAACTGGAGATGCCAATCTCCGAATCTAGCACTCTCTCCGATTCTAGCGCTCTCTCCGATTCTAGCACTCTTTACGAATCTAGCACTCTTTACGAATCTAGCGCTCTTTCCGATTTTAGAACTCTCTCCGATTTTAGAACTCTCTCCGATTTTAGAACTCTCTCCGATTCTAGCGCTCTCTCCGTTTCTAGCGCTGTCTCAGAATCTAGCGCTCTCTCCGATTTTAGCACTCTCTCAGAATCTAGCACTCTCACTGAATCTAGCACTTTCTCAGAATCTAGCGCTCTCCCCGATTCTAGCAATCTCTCTGATTCTAGCGCTCTCTCCGATTCTAGCACTCTCTCCGATTCTAGCGCTCCCTCAGAATCTAGCGTTCTCCTCGATTCTAGCACTCTCTCCGATATCATCTCTTTTCCAACAACTACGTCGACAAAATATAGCTACAAGACCGAATTTGAGTAAAAAACTATTGCCAAAATTGTGCGAATTTTCTAGCGGAAATTTTGGAGGTTTACAGAAACGAACCACTTTTCCTATGCAAGATGTTATCAAAGTCTATTTGTTTTATCAAGTTATAAAGTTGATAATGGAATGAAAGCAGCAACGACACATATCCTGAATCAATCATAAAAATTCAGGGAGTAGAATGAGTAAACTATTCAGTGTCTGGACCAGTTTTAAGACAGAATATTTTTTTGTGTGGGGGACAATTTAACCTATACATGGATTCATACCTTTCCCAAGGGTATTTGCGCGCAAGTGAATATATCGAACCCGACTAGAATTCGAACTCGGCTTTCTGATTTCTCATTCGTGCCTTTATGCTTTTAGCCATTACACCAACCGCACATCTAAGCTTACAGCACCTGATATTCCCTAGTGACCATCCATTTAAGTAATGACAAAGTTCACGTTGCTTGACTTCGGTGGTCGGACGCTAAACCTGATATGGCCGTTAACCGAAATTATGATCAGAAATGAAAATGATGTTAAAAAGTTTGAAAAATTGCGATTTCTAAGTGTGGATGAATCTTCGTTAGCAAAATATTATTTACCCAATTATAGATGCATGTTATACATTGGTGCGTATTATACGTTGGTGCATGCTATCCGGCGAGAAAGTGAGATTCGCCATTTTGTTCTTGACAGCCATAGTGCATACGTTGTTTTAACCATTGCGTTGTGAACGGTAACATTAAATACTTCCTACATCGGTGGTTATTTAATAAGCGATCTTACTTTTAAACTTTGAAAGGATCATGGTGAAATAAGAAACCTTTATTTATTCATTATATTTTTAAAAGCTTTTTTTAAAGCGTGCAGCAAGACAAAACATCGATGGATAACTCGCGCGGTGAATTGGGATTTTTTCACCTCTTTTAAGGAGAGTTCTATTTTGAAGCATGAATTGAAAATAAATCAGGTCATGTGAAAGGAACTTTTTAAAAACATTGACCAACTTTGATGCGCATCAAACTGCTCTTCTCTCTTTTTTTTTTTTTTTTTTTTGAGGAAATAGTGATTCAGCCAGTTGAATGAATCTAATTGCTCAAAAGATTCCTAGGCATATCCAAACAAAGCTCATTGAAAGTGCGATACTGATTATAGTTTTGAAGTTGCTCACACTCGCTTCAAAGAGACAGTGAGGAACAGGTAGCTGTAGCATTTAAACCAAATGAATCTTTTGGTAAGAGGTGCCCTGAAAGCAGCGACTTTATTTACTACAATTAAAAAACAATGCGAAACTACGGCAACGGTTATCGGCGCGAAAAGAGAAATCGACCATCCGAGTTCAAATACCAGTTTAGTCAGTTACGTTCACTTTTCCAAAGGCATGTAACTATCTGTTATCCAGGGTAGGCTGAGTTCTCCAACCAATTTCAGAGTAAGAAAAATCTAACTTCCAAAGAAGGCAAAGTGGAAACAACCCTCCTATCTTTCCCAAGAAGTCATAACTAGTTACACATAGCAAACCAGAAGTATCGGGAGAGATTTATGATCTTTTATGCCTTGGTAGGGACATGATATTAAAAAAAAAAGTAAGCTAACGACAATCTTATAGCTGGCCACTCGTATGTGTGGCTACTATGTCGGCTATCCAATCCCTATTGCAGACGCATGCTCAGGAAAATTTGTGTTTATTCAACACCCAGAAAGACGACCTGTGGTTTATATTGCAACTATGTTTAGCGGACCGTAGTTGCACTTTCTGGGATAGAGTACTAGAATCGGAGAGAGCGCTAGAATCGGAGGGAGCGCTAGAATCGGAGGGAGCGCCAGAATCGGAGAGAGCGCTAGAATCGGAGAGAATTCTAGAATCGGAGAGAGCACTAGATTCGGAGAGAGCGCTAGAATCGGAGAGAGTTCTAAAATCGGAGAGAGCGCTAGATTCGTAGAGAATGCTAGAATCGGAGAGACCGCTAGAATCGGAGAGAGCGCTAGAATCGGAGAGAGCGCTAGAATCGGAGAGAGTGCTAGATTCGGAGATTGGCATCTCCAGTTTGTAATTTGAATGTTAGGCTGTTCCTTTTGCTTACCATACATTCTGTTTTCTTACAATTAACGTTTACACTTTTCTTCTCGCTTTCGATCACTACCTTCTGTAGGAGTCCTTGTAGTTTCTTTACTTTGTCTGATATCAACACTGTTACCTTTGCATATCTTATGTTGTTAAGATTGGAATCGTCAATAATAAACCCTGGAATGACATCGAATTCTCTCAGAATCGCGTCACTGTACAGGTTGAGTAAGTCCGGCGAGAAGACATATCCTTGTCTTACATGCCTTTCTATTTTTGCATATTTACTAAATTCATTTTCTATTCCGTATGAAGGCAGTTTTTTACCAGTATAGGTTCTGATTGATTTGTTTTTATGATTTATCAACACTTTTAAGGTTATTTAAGGCGAGAATGTATTTTTAGATTGCAAAATTTTGGGGGGATAGAAATTATTTACTGTTACAAGTCGTACAGGTTCTGAATTAAAAATCAAAATAACGACTTGTTTTGATGGGAAGCTATGATAGAGTTAATTTGCGAATTGGTAGGTATCCTTATCTTTTCATACCTAGTCAGAATACTAGAAAAGAAAGCCTAGAAATGTAATTATAATAAATAATAATAATAATAATGATAATGATTACTATACTGTTCATCGTGTTGGTAAAAAAAAGTTAACAACAGCAATCAAAATAACTGCGAAACTGATTCCACCCAAGTGTTTTTTTTTTTTGTTTTTTTTTTTTAGTTTTCTTATTTTGGGAAACACATGATAGTCAAATCAAGAGAACAAGGAGGGTGATTGAGGAATAACCAAAACGGAGATTAGAAATGAAATGTTTATCTTTATGACATCAACAAAATAAAATACTCGCCAGCGACGTGAAGTAGGTAAACCACTGCTAGTAGTGGACTACTTAGACAGCATATTACCCTCACTTACAATAGTGTCTAACGTATTTATGAGGATTGGGACATACACATTAGTGTTCATTGGTACGGTATATAACAGTGATCAACGCCAAAATCACGCATAGCAGCCGTTGAATTCAAGGAATTGTGTACTGGAGCATTTTCCTGATTAATCTTGACCCCTTTCGTCAGTTTTCCTGTGTGTCTGGTCTAGATAGCCTTTCTTAACTCCCTCAACAAAATGAAATAGTACTCTCCATTGATGGGGTGACCCTTTTGAAGATAGTTAATAAACATAATGTCTTTTGTATCGAAAGAAACTGAGTCCATTACTTTCCCTGTAGATGAAACAACCTTAGCCTTTTTGTGGGTAGTTTAGGAGGGATGTCTCCACTGCATGGATTATCTCTTTGACTCTGGCACAAAGTGGTGAACCCAGCACTGATCTTGAGTTAGGAAACGTTCAGAGAAACCCGCTGAATCTGCCTCAAACAATGTTAGATTTTCCCGTCATGCCAAGTTCAATGCGCAGAATCTTCTCAACTCTCTCACGAGATATGCTAATAGCATTGGCTATTTGATTCATAGTTAATCGCTTGTCCTCCGTCACTATCTGGGGAAGATGATCAATGTTTTCCTCAGTGAGGGGAATTGCACGACGTTCAGACTTTAGGTCATCTTCTCCTCCTAGATTCAGCTACCCACTTTTTTTCATATGTTAATGTAGCAGCCACGTCAGCATGAATGCCCTTAGGGTCTAAACCCTTTTTTCTTCAGGTAACACCACGATGCCAATTTTTGTCCATTTTCAAGTGAAGACGCTACTTGTTATTTTTTAAGTTTTCTTTGAACAGTCAGATGTCAGTTTAACTGGAAAGAAACAATTAATTCCAAGATTTCAGTGCTCTAGTATCACTTCTTGATAGTAAGCCTATGAGCTTTTCAGCCCACCCTCGTATAAAGTTGTCTCGCACCTCCAGCCTGATCCACCTTCCTCGCTCAGTGTCTTTACTGCGTTATATAGTCACTTAATTCAAATGTGTGTTATTATGCTAACTGAAAAAGTATGTGACTCACAGATTAATTGTTTCGGTGTAAAGAACACTGTATACCTGGGTCTCGAAAGGTACTATCTATGAGTAAGATCGCCAACATGATAGTTTTAATAAAACACTTTCCAGAGAGATAAATTTCTATACTTACTTGATTTTAATACCTCCACTTTGTAGGGTGGTTTCTTATGCTGACAACCATATATTATGTTTTCTTACAATTAATAGTTAGTCCTTTCTTTTCGGTTTCTTTGCGATCATTTCTAGGAGTTTATGCAGTAAGTAAATACCTGTGTAAAGTTTGTATTTCTATCGGTCAACCTCTTTTTAAATATATTTTATGAACAGAAATTTCCGGTAAAAATTACAGGAACAAAACCAGAAACTATATTTCAATTGCAAGTCAGGAATGTCCGTCTTTTGTCTATATTCCTTGCTTTTTAACTTTGTAAAAAAGTATCTACTTAAATAATGTCTATTCATAAAGCCGCGTTAAAAATACAACAGAGTGTGTTTTTTTTGTTTTGTTTTTTTGTTACTCTATTGTTATAAACCAGAATAAGTAGTTTGGAACCTATGGCGATTTAAATATCATTGTTTCTGTTTGTTTTGTGTCAGACAATGCTTTTGAGATTCGAAATGTACGACCTCAGAAAAAAAAAACAACCATATTCATTCATTATTTGTCGCGTGTTGCGTTTGTATAAGTTGTAACACAATGATTTAAAATAAAAAGGAAATGTTCAAATCAGAATTAAAATAACTTAAGGCTATTACTACTACAAAACAAGATACTGTAAAGAAGTATCAATGTGATTATTGATTTGGAAGTTAACCAGTGTATTTTCGAAGGCGACTTAATGACAGTGTCGTCGATGTAAGATCTTGCTGCTTGGATGTGAATTGGGCCTAAGTTATACCTTGTGGTAAAAAACAAAGATAAGATGCAAAATAAAAATAATCAAAAACACAATTGCAATTAAAAGAATTTACTTCGAAATACCTTAGGAAAAAAATACACACACATACACACACACATATACATATATATATATATATACTTACATACAAATATATATATATATACATACATATATATATATATATATATATATATATATATATATATATATATATATATATATATATATATATATATATATATATATATATATATATACCGGATGTAACAGCAAAATAGTCCATCTGTTAGATTGAGATTTGAACCATTGTATCTTTAAAATGGTTAAATAAATCTTATTGGAATTCTCCGAAATTTTTATAACACTATTGGACTCTAGTTTGAGTAATAAAAATGTATAATTACTCTCCAAACTAAACGGAAGAATCGTGAAGAGATCAATTATAAACAGAAATGACATGTTCATCATTAATTGATCATAGTTGAAAATTAAAAGTTCATGAAAGATTGAAATAAAGATCATATATATATATATATATATATATATATATATATATATATATATATATATATAATTATTTATATATTATATGCGCGATACTTATTAGAAAGGTTTGTCTGACGATCGCAAAAGTGTGAAACCCAGGGTTACAAACTCACATCCTCCAACCAATATATATATATATATATATATATATATATATATATATATATATATATTATTCAAGGATCGTTTCCAACTTGTTCAAGATGATCTTTGCCCTCTCTAACCTTCTAACTTTCTGTCCTTGAGGAAAAAGGTACCTAACAAGTTTCACGCACGATTTCATTTTTAAGTCTTTTTTCAATGCTATTTGGACTGTCATAACTTGATGATCCCTCTTGCTGTTGTGATCTCCTCATCCAATTTTCTTCTCTACTGTTCCTTTTCTAAACTTATTCACTGTTACTCTTGATGGTCCTTGAATGGACTTTGAAGATGGAAGCCAGAATATGAATGTTGGTACGATTACTAAAGGCCTGAATGATTTTTTTCCTCTCACCATTACTCAGTTGAGAAAACTGTGGGGTGGACACAAAACAATTTTAAGCCGTTCTATTTCTAGCTGAATAACTCAAAGGGCATTTCAGTGATTCTTACGACAAATGGTGTCAAGATGGCTAAACGTCTTATCTGAAAACGTGGAAAAATGGAACTCAGTTTAGTGTTTTTTTAGATATTAAACATTTTTGTGGGGATGTACAATTATGCTGTAACACAATTTAGACAATTTTGCTGTTACACCAGATATATACAGAGGGCGCTCTTCTTATTTCTTAATACATGGCCCAGTGGATAAAAGAATTGGGTGAAGTAATCCAGTCACTTGACCCTAAGTGTTGTGAGTTCAATACCTGGCCACAACCGAGGTGAATAAAAACTTGGAGAGTTGAGTTACTAAATGGAATTAACTGAAACTGAAAAATTAGAAAAATCTATCACAATGGACCAAATAAAGGGTTTGGTTTGAAATTCCAACGTCTATGAACTGAAGAAGGCCGAAGCGTAAAACGGCCGAAACATCGTGAATATGACAATAAAGATGAAGACAACAGTCCGAACAATGTAAATAGCGAAAATTATTAACTTTTATAGAACAAAAATGAATTACCATAGTTTAAGAAAAGTATTGTTGTATCAAAACAACATGAATTATTATGGTTAACAAACTATTTAAAATTTTCAGATTGCTCTCCTTCATGTTCAATACAACGCTGAACCCCATCAAGAACACTTCTTTAAACTATTTGAAACATTTCTACGTTCATTTCAGAAAATTTATCAGAAATTGCTTTTTTTATATTAGGAATTGTTTTCGGTTCCAGCATGTAAACACGATTTTCCATTCCACGCCACAAAAAAAACACTGCTGGTGTTAGGTCTGGTGATCGTTATGGCCAATCTATTGCTCAACGTCGTCCAATCCACTTGAGCTCAAAATTAAGATTTAATCATTCCCGAACGGCCAAGCCGTGGTTAATCTTAAACTATGTCATTTATTTTTGCTCAATAAAATTTAATAAATATAATAGGTCGTTACTTTTGTCGCCCGGGTATATTAATTTTTCATGTGCCGTGTCCCTTCGGGGTGTGGTTGATCATGGCCCTCCCCAATTCCCTTCTAGCTCTAAGCAAATTTTGACTCCTTGCCACCCTTCTTTGTCCCCGCTCAGCATTCCATACACAAAAACGCATTAAGTAGGTTACTCAATGCGTCTCTATGCCTCTTTTGCATTTAAAGTCTTGTGAGTGTTAAATTCACCGAGCCTTAAATGTGTGGTCCTGAAATGTCAACTGATTTTAAGTATAAATGTTCTTTTAGTCCCTCTTTTCTGTAAAGCATGCTCATTGCTCGCATGCACAGTCCATGGTATTCTCAGTGTACGTCGGTAAAACCACATGTCTGTCATTTCTTTATCTGTGAAGAAATTGTTCAGCACTCATTGTCATAATGATAAGGAGATATGGCAGTAACAATCTTTTCCTGACTCTTAACATTCTTTCCCTATTCCTATGAGCCTTCAGCTTTCTGTGTCACATTTTTCCATCTTCTTTTACAATCACAACCCAGAGAGTTGAATGTCTGCAATGTCTTCACTCTGACGTTTCGTATTCGTAGTAGCTCGTGTTAGCTACGAATTGAAAACCTGGGACTATCTCATTTTTTTCTGGCGACTAGGCATTCTCTCTTCTTACAGTTCATAAATAGTCCTTTTTTCGAAGTTCTTGTAGGTTTGAGAAATCTCAAAATTTCGTTAGAAACTGTTGTAACCTAGAAAGCGTTACTGAATGAGGTATAACTAAAACGGAGGTTGGAAATAAAAATGGTAATCTTTATAACATCAACAAAATAAAATACTCGCCAGCGGCGTGAAGTAGGGAAACCACTGCTAGTGGGGGACTACTTAGTCAGTATATTGCCCTCATTTACAATAGTGCCCAACATATTTATGACGATTGGGACATATCTATTAGTGTTCATAAGTACGGTATATGTATAAGTACTATGCCAAGTCGATATCTATCTATCTGTCTATCTACCTATCTATCTATCTATCTATCTATCTATCTAAACCAATTCAGTATCTATCTATCTATCTATCTATCTATCTATCTATCTATCTATCTCTGCGTTGTAACCTAGAAAAGGTTGCTGAACGAGGTATAACCAAAACAGAGGTTGGAAATGAAATGGTAATCTTTATAACATCAACAAAATACAATACTCGCCAGCGGCGTTAAGTAGGTAAACCACTGCTTGTGGTGGACTACTTAGACAGCATATTACCATATTACCCCCATTTACAATAGTGTCCAAAGTATTTATGGCGATTTGGACATACCTATTAGTGTTCATAAATACGGTATATAACACTTTGCCAAGTCAATATCTATCTATCTATTTATCTCTCTATCTCTCTATCTGTCTATATATATATATATATATATATATATATATATATATATATATATATATATATATAAACCAATTCAGTATCTATCTATCTCTGTGTTGTAACCTAGAAAAGGTTACAGAATGCGGAATAACCAAAAGGGAGGTTGGAAATGAAATGGCAATCTTTATAACATCAACAAAATAAATACTCGCCAGCGGCGTGAAGTAGGTAAACCACTGCTTGTGGTGGACTACTTAGACAGCATATTACCCTCACTTACAATAGTGTCCAACGTATTTATGACGATTTTGACGTACCCATTAGTGTTCATAGGTAACATATGTAACAGAAACAAAGAAAGGAATACTGAATTACATAATATCAGTCCTCCTATAGGGCAGTGACTTCTGGGCCATCTCCTCACAGACGAAGAAAACTTGAAACACCAGAAATGTGGTTCTATATAAGGATGACAAAGTTTTAGAGGAAGTGGAAAGCAAAAGACACTTATAATTGACAACAAGAAGAGACACTTGAAATTCCTAGAGTATATAATGAGGAAAGAGAGCTTGGAAAATTTGATACACCCAGGGCAGATTGAAAGTAAGAGGGATAGATGAAACACACGCATAAACTACGTGGCGAGATTGCCTGAATGAATTGCGGGGCAAGATTTAGGAGATAACAAAAAAAAAAAAAAAATTTATATAGAGCTACAAAACAGCAGAAAATTTCGGAGAGCCATGATCGCCTGAAGAAGAAGAAGAAGGAGGAGGAGGAGGAGGAGAAAGAAGGAGGAGGAAGAAGAAGAAGAAGAAGGAGGAAAATAAGAAGAAGAAGAGGGAGTTGGAAGAAGGAGGAGGAGGAGGAATAAGAGGGAGTTGGAAGAAGAAGGAGGAGGAGGAAGAAGAGGGAGTTGGAAGAAGAAGAAGGAGGAAGAAGAAGAAGAGGGAGTTGGAAGAGGAAGAAGAAGAAGGAGGAAGAGGAGAAAGAAAAAGAAGAATAAGAATAAGAGGAAGTTGGAAGAAGAAGAAGAAGGAGGAGGAGGATAATGAGGAGAAGAAAGAAGAAGAAGGAGGAGGAGGATAATGAGGAGAAGAAAGAAGAAGGAGGAGGAGGAGGAAGAAGAAGAAAGAAGTGTCATCTGTGTATCTACCTATTTTTTAAGTACGATACTTTCGATAACAACCTGCACAGGTGCATTTTTAAGCATTTTGGAAATAATACTGCAGCCTTTAAGACACGCCCCTAAAATTGCGTTTCATATTTAAATTTCAATTATGGATATAATGATAAATTTCTCACTTTTAAATCTATCGTTCGAAATGGATGTCTTTAATTGTTGATTAAATGATTAATATTTACATTGTTATGAGTTTTGTTTTAAACGATCCAGATATATTTGTCGTTGGTGTCGTCAAAGCCTAAAAACAAAGTAAAACTGAAAACTTTATACACTATTTTGACTTTCCTCAGATTTGTTATTACAAGGTTTCGGCAATTCCGCCCGAGGACCTTCATCACTTCCAAATCCTTTCGCACGAACGCAAGTGTTCTCCAAGGCTCTATCCTGGGTCCTACGCTGTTTCTGATCTTCAATGATCTTCCTGATGACAAATGTTCCCAAGTAGGTATTTATGCTGATGACACTACCATTTACTCCTGTGCCAATAGAAAATCCGTCAGAGTTGATAAACCCGGTTTCTACTCTTGAAAAGAAATATGTGGTTAACTGAGACAGGAAATAGCTCGCAAATTTGAATGTCTCCAAAGCGTAACTGCCCTCATTTAGCCACCATAGAGAAAATTCCCTGCCCGCTATCAGAATGGTCGATGCTAGGCTCCCGGAGAGCAACACACTGCGCGTTGTTGGTCTCACGTTTTCAACTGACTTGAAGTGGAACGACTAAATCAAATCAATAACTGCATCTACTGCAAGGAAATTTGGGTCATTGTATCGTGCAAGAAGAGTCAATCTTGCCCATTTACAAATCTACTATTCCTCTGTACATTGAGTACTCTTGCCATATATGGTCTGGTGCTCCTGCTACTCATCTCGAGGTTCTTGACAAAATCTAAAGAAGGAAATGCAAATATAATCGATCCTAATTTGGCATCAAAACTTCACTCACTTTCTCGCCGACGTGACGTGTCTTCCCTCTGTATTTTCTACAAATATAGGAACTGCACTGAAGAGCTTTTTTCCTCTGGTACCCGGACTACATGAGTTTAAGCGTAGGTCCCACCCTTTTAGTGTTGAGTTAGTTAAATGTAACCACCACTTCGACTCCAACAGTTTTTTTTTCTCTCGCACTTCCCGCCTGGTGGAACTCGCTTCAGTTTCCTTACTTCCCTGATAACTACAATCTTCAGAAATGTAAATGCAACGCTAATCCCCATGTATCTTCTTGAACACCGTTCAGATTTTATCCTTTCCTCAGTCCACCCAGTACCCAGTCTTCTCTTTCACCTACACACTCTGTAACCACCCACCTGAGTACTAATAGCATTCCCACCTTGTTTGGGGTGAAATGATTAAAAAATATTTCTTTTCGTCATTATCATCACGACATATCGATTGCACGGATTCAATTCTTTTTTCTCCTGACTTTACGATTCTTAATTACATCAATTAAGTATTCAGGCAGGTAATCATCCCTTCCCATCTTTGCTGGATGTATGTTTTGAATAGGTGACCAGTGCTCGTGTTTCCAACTTTTGGTGTCCGCAACAGAACATCACATCCTTCCTTCTCCAAGACTTTTCCATGACTATTCTGCAAATTTTGTTCTCTCGCAAGTATTTCAAGTAGATGCTCACAGAACCGTTTTTATAGGATACTGTTTCTAGTATAGATTGTGTAAGGTACTTTTTGTAGCATAGATTGTGCAGGGTATTGTTGGTTGCATAGATTGTGTTGGGTACTGATGTAATGAATATGCATACACCTGTGTTCCCCCTCACAGTAATATGATTGTCTGGTGTCAGCCATAAATACAGACTAATGTGGAGGCACAAGGGGGACGCCTATTGACTACGCCTATTGACTACGCCTATTGTCTACCACTACGACGAGGACCAGTCCATTACGGTTACCTGCTAGATTGTCCTACTCGGTTACAGTAATCCAAAACTACTTTGCTACTTAGAACAAATATATCCCTTTCCGGGACATATCAGGTACTGTTTGTAACATAGATGTTTTAGGGTACTGTTTTATCATAGATTGCATAGGGTACTGTTTTTAGCTTAGACTTTGTAGGGTACTGTTTGTAGCATAGACTTTGTAGGATGCTTTTTGTAGCATAGATTGCATAGGGTACTGTTTTTAGATTAGACTTTATAGGGTACTGTTTTTAGCTTAGACTTTATAGGGTACTGTTTGTAGCATAGATATTGTAGGGCATTGTTTCTAGCATAGATTGTGTACGGTACTGTTTCTATAGCATAGATTTATTTCAGCACGTTGCATTCTTTTATATGCGCCATCAAGTATTTTATAGGTTTTTTTCCAATCGTTTCGTTAAGGCCTGTGTGTTGCTCTCATAGAGGAAGAAAGACTCGGCTACGACTTGTATGAAGTTTTGTTTGATTTTATCTGGTAAAGCAGATGTCCATACTATTGTCAGCGTGCCCATTGCATCCTATTCTTTGCCAGTAGGAATGTTCACATCACTTTTACTGCAAGAGATATTACTTCCAAAATAGAATAACTGATCGACCATTTTTAATGGCTTGCCAGACAGAAATCTGCATTGTCGACATTTATATAAAGACCAGTTTCTCTTGGTCCTTTCTCAATACTGTGGGACAATGAGTCAAACAGCACGATTTTATCTGCAAAAGAAGAAAGGTTGCCTTTTAATCTTTTACAATGACTTTACATAAAAGAATGTCTGCTTTCTGGTGAGAAATTGAGTCACATACATTTATCGTTTGGCCAAAACCTTTCTGCATCATACAGTGGGTGAAAAAGTATTTAACATCTACACAAATAATACGGTAAAAAGGGTATTTTAAAACTATTTTCAATTATTTTGATATGATTTGTACATCAACCAATCACAGGTTGTCTTCAATACATGTATTAACCAATCACATCACTCAATCGGCACTTAGCGATAACAGATCTGTCCCGCTATCTAAACATAAAAATGGTTAAAACAATTCCTTTGTTTTACGATATGTGACAGAAGACTATAAAGCGGCACAGGATTTTTCATGAATTTTTAAAATTTTCTTTTTTCATTGAGATGTTAAATACTTTTGAACACAGTCAAATTCGAAAATTGGCAATAAAAGTACATAAAATCATCTCAATTTTTCTTTATGTTTAGTTAGACAATGTTCATTAAAATACTTGAAGTATCATTCGAATTGAACAATATTTTATTGTGAAATTTATAAAAAAACGATGTGTTAAGTACTTTTATTACCCACTGTAGATCTAATACATATTTTTTACAATGCGACCGTCAACTGTTTTTTGCGGGGTGGGGAGGGATTGCTGAAAAGCAATATTGGACTCGCTACATGTATATTCATATTCAAATAAAACAAATAACTTGGCCCTAGACTAACCACGACTGATATGCGAGAAGTTGAGCGGTTATCGGTGAGGTAAGTGGAATGAGTGGATCGAGTTCAAATTCCAACATTGCGTTCACTTTCGCACAAAGAACCTTGGAAAAGGTATAAATCTATTTCTTCTCACCTCCGCAGGGCAGAGTAGGCTCTCCAACTTTCGTTGGCAACACAGTCTAAGAAAAGGAAGAATCTGAATCCCAAACCTGTTGGGCGTGAAACTGGCAACTTCAACTCGTAAAAACTTCCTTACTTATGAAAAGCGTAGCAGCTAACAGACGCGCAGTGAGGCAGTGAACCTAGTGATTTTCTATGCTTGGCTAGGTTGTGGCACAAGGTCGCAATTATGGAGTATTCAGCGCGGATCAGACTCACTACTCCGTCGTAACTGTCCTGGCAAGACAAGCTTGCTAGCCATTACACCACGTCGATGTGAACATGATTTTCTAATCGTAGCATATGTGTGGCACTCAGTGCGGATCGGACTCACTACCCAGTCGTAACTGTCCTGGCAAGACAAGCTTGCTAGCCATTACACCACGTCGATGTGAACTTGATTTTCTAATCGTAGCATATATGTGGCACAACGACGAAAGTATGTGGCACTAAGTGCGGATTGGACTCCCTACTCAGTCGTAATTGTCATGGCGAGACAAACTTGTTACCATTACACCACGTCGTAGTGCCCACATCGAGATGCCAATGTTGAAGTGCCCACATCGAATTGTCAATGTCGAAGTGATTGTGAACCTTAGGGAACAGGGAAAAACACATTATTTTGAGTTGCAAGCTGCAGTTTTCAGGCGTCGATTTTATGCTTGTAACAAACACCCGTGAAAAATGTCAGGCTATTTCAGGCCCTCTTTCTCTACACGTGATCGACTTTTTTTGTCAACTTTTACTGCACACCAAAAAAAATATGTGCCATTTATTGTTTACCAGGATAATAATAAACCGGTGATATTCCAATATTATTTAAAGAGGGGACATCATATTAAAAGAGGGGACATCATATTAAAAGAGGGGACATCATATTAAAATATTACAAGTTAACACTGAAATCTTTTTTGTGCAGACTTTTTGCAGATGACTTTCGAGCATTTTAATGGGTGAAATCTAGTATCAAAAATTAAAATTAAAATATTCGAGATACTATTAGAATTAGAAAATATTTCTGATACATTTGTGGAGCTCTCCAGCGAATGAAAACAGCGAAAGTGGTCGTGGTAGGATTAGTCGGTTTTTTTGTTTTTGTTTTTGTTTTTTTTTCTTTCTTTGCAAACATTATGTATTCATTGAGTGAACATTCAACGTCACCGTTGTTTGAAATTTATAGCATCTGTCTCTTAATTTTTTTTCCCGAAAATTGGTTTCTGAATTCATTCTCTTTTATCGTTCTTTCTAGTATTGATAGGCGTTTCCTTCCACCTAACCTTTTGTTAAAGGTATTGAGAAAAGTCAACATCTTGATTATACCAGTATCTTATACAAAAAAAAAAAAAAACGCCATCAGGCCAGGCGTGGCATGGTGTACTTATCAGTTCCGACACAATTGAGTTCGTATTAACGCAAGATTCAACTACCTTTTTAAAGAAATACAGATCTCCCGTTGTGATCTTTTGAAGCATATATCTGGGAGGGTTTTAATCAGTTAATTTTAATACATATTTAATCAATTAATTTTAATAAAAAAAATTAATATTTTTAAAATTAATTTGAATAGATTTTAATCATGTAATTTTTATTATATTTTAATAAATTTTAATATAAATATCTTTTAGTCATTACTGGATTTTTTTTTTATTCCGACTTTCTAAAACATATGTCGTGGTCAAAATTGTTTGAGTTGATATCCCTGTTCCATTTTTAAACAGTGAAAGTGACATTTACTTACTTTGATGTTGGTCCTCTCCTGGTGGGTGCAGTTAATCACTCCTACTTTTAAGGTAGTCCCTCAAGATATATGGAATGCAGGTTCGATACCAATCAAGGAGCCTATTTTCATTGACTTTCGACTTTACCGGCAGATATTAGAATTACTGTTAAGAAAAAACAGGTGTGTGTCTCCTCAAAGGCCTATACCCACTAGATATAATGTTTATAATAATAGCAAATACAAATATATGTGATGGTATAACCTATACAAAATCTACCGGCCTGGGCAAGCGAAAGTCTTATTAAAGAAAACATTTTCCTGTTTCTTTAGTATTTTTGATATAATGGAATATGCATACACCTGAGTTCCCCCTCACTGGAATATGATTGGCTGGTGTCCGTCATAAATACCGACGGACGTGTAGGTACGACAGAGTTTAAGTCTATGACGACGCCCATTGGACTACGCCATTGGCTATCCTATTGGTCTACACCTATTACCTGCGACTACGACGAGTACCAGTCAATTACTGCTACCGGCTACTACTTGGTTACAGTAACCAAAACCACTTAGCTACTTCGATCAAATACAGTGTAACCCGGATATAAGAGAGTTGTCGGGACCGGAGAAGAAGTCTCTTATATCCGGGTTTCTCTTATATCCGGGTTTAGTCCATTTTATATACATTAACACAGGCTCTAATTTGGGACCAGAGAAAATCTCTGTTACATCCGGGTTTCTCTTATATCCAGGTCACACTGTATAGCCCTTTCCGGGACATATCTATTTAAAAGACGATGAAAAATATAAACAGTTCCCAGATATTTAAAATTCTGTACTTGTTTGATTTTGACCTGTCCAATTCGTAGTTCACATCTTGGTTGTCTCTAGCTGACAACCGGACAATATCTTCATACAGGTAATGGTCATTACTTTCTTCTCACTTTCCTTTGCGATATTTGTCCAGAAGGCCACTTACTTTTATTTATTTATTTTCAATATTTATTTTTCAAAAGCTAGAAATTTTTTTATCTCTTGATTCTTGAGGTACGTATCTGAACCAGATTTAGTCTGATACATGGACACTCTAATGAAGCACACAATAAATGTCGAACTGGTTGACGAACCGACATTGCTGTTATTGTAAGCACTCTCTTTCTGATAACGATATTACTTTTTATTTATTAGGTAGAATTCTGTGCAATATATATTCTATTCCTTTTTTTTTTTTTCAGATGTATGGCAGAAGCCTTACAATGATACAACCCAAGGAGACTTCCAAAATGATTCCGTCATTCTCGTCACTTACGGTGATGGTCATTGGAGTAAGCCCTATTTTGATTGCGGGGGAGGCGATATTTGGATGATGACATATACCGTGCCATTTTTTGGATTCAAAAATGGCACATTTTACTTCAAGTAAGATCCAATTTTATTCTCTGATTAATATATATATATATATATATATACTCATGCTCCGCTTGTTTGTACCTAACATTGTTACACTTTTCTAGCGAGAATCAGATACCCAACCCTTCTCAGTTGGATCCATTCTGGCCGGGAAAGATGCAAATTCATATGAAGGATTGGTTTGGTTTGTTTCGTTTTACGGCATATCAACCTCAATGTTTTATGCCGACAATTTTTTTTTTTTTTTTGCTGATACAGTGTAACCCGGATGTAAGAGAGTTGTCGGGACCGGAGAAGAAGTCTCTTATATCCGGGTTTCTCTTATATCCGGGTTTGGTCTATTTTATATACATTAACACAGGCTAATGTCTTTAATTTAATTACAAAATTAAATTCGGGGCTTTTAGCTTCCATTTTTGAAACATGGTTAGAACTGTGTAGCGAAAAAAACATATTTTAAATCAATTAATATATATATATATATATATATATATATATATATATATATATATATAAAATTGGTTATATTGCATGTCCAAAACACACAGAAAAAAATATATTTTATATAAATTTTAAATTCTCAGCCTCTCTCAACCGTGTGCACGTGTAGTCGCATCAACGTAAACAAACCCTGTCTGATGAAGTCTTAAGACGAAATGCATCACACAAAAACCTTTTTTCTAATTTGCCATACATCTTTCCTCCATATATACATGATACAAATATAGTTTTAAGGAATGCTATATTTTGGGTAAAAGTGCTCGATATCAGGGATAGAGAATATGTAAATACAAAAGTGGATAATTGGGTCATCACCGAGTCTGCTTCATGCTTAGACACAGTCTTCAGGCCTTTTTCACGCACACTTACTTTTGTAGCATACCTACAGACAATAATGTGTATTTCCCCATTCACATAAATACAGAAGTAAAGAATGTATGTTGGTCTGCAGTCGGAGATTCGTCTTCAGCTATGCCGCGCAAATTCTCTGCCTCCGGGCAGAGAGGATCCCCAGACGAGGCTATGTCGAATGGTAGAGTCTTGTTTCGAGAAACAGCTACCCGACCCCGTTTTATACAGGGTCTACGGAGAATTTTTCGCCGGATACCCCACATTAAATTCGGTCTTGTGCCACATCAGACCTCGTGGGACGGTTGGTAGATATCCTGCAGTCGGAAATTCGTCTCCAGCTCTGATGGGTAAATTCTCTGCTTCCGATACCCAGACGAGGCTATGTGGAAGAGCAAGATGTCGTCTCAGGAAACAAGCCAGCCGACCCCGTTTTATACGAGGTCTACGGGGAACTTACATTTGGACGAGCCTACGGGTTCGGATACCCCACATTAAATTCGGTCTTGTGCTACATCTGACTGTGTGGGGTGGTTGGTAGATATCCTACAGTTGGAGATTCATTGTGGAATTCACTTGACTCACTTCTAGCAGTTGACTACTTTTTCTACGCGCTGCTGGCGAATCTTATATGTGTTTTTCGTGTCCTAAGTATTATCGGTCATTACCAACCTTCGTGTGGTTATTCTATTCAGTAACCTTCCCTAGGTTTACACACACACACACACACACACACACACACACACACATATATATATATATATATATATATATATATATATATATATATATATATATATGAGCACATATTTATCATTAATGAAAATATTCCTCCCAAACTCGCGGAAAGAAATCTAATTCATTAGTATAGACCAACAATAATGCCGGAACGAAAAACAAATGCTGTAACTGCTTCGAATAAGTCATTGTACAAACAATTGATATTTCGTTCAACTTTCAGCATACAACGCTGCGTTAGTCACCTCGGATATCCGGAAAATCCTGCGTTAGTCACCTCGAATATCCGGAAATGGACACGCCCCTTGCATCTACCTCCGATGGCAACTGAGCTACAACTGTTCCACACCGAGTGCTACAATCCCTCACTGAGTCTGGAGAGCAGTGGGTGGGAGCAAAAGAAACAAGTTGTCAACTAGAAATTATGACTAATAAGACAGGATTAAACGCTCTCAGATTATCATTAAAACTGCCAATGAAAAATTATACGAATCAAAAGCTTCAAATTTAAATAGAATTTTCTAGTAAGCTCGAAGTGAGAAGTCGTAGATGCAAGACTCACGATGGCGATAATAATGAAAGTTTATTGAGTGGAAAATTTAAGCAAATTTCTAGAAGCAGTAATATCTCCAACATCGTTCATTTTTCTTCTTCTTTTACCAGATAATTTGAACTGGTTCCTCATAAAAAAAATCTGACGCTTGGAGATTTTCCAGCAGAGCGTTGCGCCATCATTCTTATTAAGGATATGTTAAAACAATGAATATAGCTGACGTCTTTTGATGTGACAAATCCTATCTTAATTATCACGAACGATTAAAGAGCTTCCCAGGTCTTGCTTTTCCGAGCTGACATTCACAGAAAAGAGAATGTATATTCCATGAAGATGAAGCGGTATGTAACGACTGTAACGATGTCCAGCGATAGCGTTCATTCTGTAAAATAGACTCCAATATGCAATCAGAACCGTCAGCTGCCAAAAAAGAAAAAAAAAGGATAAATGGTTGCAGTGGTAAAAATAATTATGACTCCCGACAACAAAGCCGACCAGCGTAATTTACGTCTCTTTAACGACTACCTAAAGACGAGATTGCGCTGCCTTGTCCTTGATCAAGCGTTAACAGTTACACATTTGGATGAGATGTGTGCGCAGTGTACTCGTTAACGTCGCGGAAAGTAAGACTGACGTGCCGTGTTCAATTTACAGTAGTGAGTTCACTTTCGCATAAATACCTTCGAGAACGTTAGGAATTCATCTCTCGTCAACCTCACGCCATCTAGAGGGTTACACAGAGCCGCCTGAATAATTTAATTTTAATTGGCAATCGCACTAAAAGCAACCGGGTAGATATAGGGGTGTAAAACCCACGCTTAGAATAGTGATTAAATGGCCCAACAACCCACGGATATATATATATATATATATATATATATATATATATATATATATATATATATAGATATGTTGTGGATTCCGAGATGAAATTCGGGCTCAATGAATGACAAACGCAATAATTAAATATAAGAAATAAAATGTATTTACACAATAATACAAGGGGTAATACTGTTAGTAAATCGAGGAACGCGGTTAGTAGCAATAACATATAGATATATACAGTCTCGAAGTAGGACTTCCTTAGAGTCTACGTGCTTGTAACTGACTTCTACAAGCAGTTACCTCACACTATTACTCTACCTCAAACTCAATCACAATCTCAGTCTTCTTACTCCTCTACTCATTCCCTACTCAGATTGACTCTGGGTATTTAACAGCAGCAGTCCAAGTAACACTTTGGTCGAGTCCACTTATATGAAAAACGGGAGGACCTCATAACAATATATATATATATATATATATATATATATATATATATATATATATATATATATAAACGGCATGTTGTTTCATGCTAGACGCAGTCGCCATGCGGCCTTACAACTGCGTCTAGCATGAAACAGACTGTTGTCTATGAGTATATTTACATTGGCTCTATCTCTGATATTGAGCACTATATTCCGTAAATATAGTACACCCTAATACTATATTTTTTCATATATATATGTATATATATATATATATATATATATTACGATAAACGTGCAATCAATTTACAAATACATGAATTATTCACACAAAAACTAATGCAAAGGTTAATGATTTAAATGGCGAGACATCCATCATCGCAAACAATTCAAATAATATACAAAAACCTCCGAATCCGTTATGAATGAAATGATCCTTTTTATATAAATTTCTGCCGTATTAGTTCTTATTTTTTACTACAAGCTTTCGTCTGTTCCTACAGACATCTTCAGGTATAGAATAGATGTTGTTCTTTTTTTCTCTTAGTAATAAGAGGACAACGAAAATATATGTATTGTTGTATCCGAAAATGCTATTGAAAATGAGTTATTGTTTTTGGAACGCGCAGAAGCAACGCTGAGTTTGATTTTGAATTTTTAAAGGTTGTGCGTTCATATAAAATATGGTGATGAACAAATTTTTTTTTACTGGTAAATTTTTCTGTCAAAGTGGCATGAACTATATTGTTCAATAATTACAGTAATGTCGCACTTATTATCCAAAAGTCGCACTTGGATCAGTTATTTAAATTACGATAAACGTGCAATCAATTTAAAATACATGAATTATTCACACAAAAACTAATGCAAAGGTTAATAAACAACTATGGATAAATAGCAGGACAGACTTGGATGTCAAATGCTCTAGGAGAAGGTCAATTAATTTAAAACCTGTAGAGGGTCGTTTGGGGACCTTGTGGCACGTAGTGCACCAGGTCTCTCTATTCGGCCCTTCAAAGAGCATGGATGGTTCTGCACAAAACCCCCCAAAATCAAATCATATGTGATGGTGTCTGGCTGACGGTACCTAGGATCTGAGCTGTTTGATATATAAATGAAATTAGAACGAATTAAATATTGAAACGTTCACAAGGAATATATATGTGTGTGTGTGTGTGTGTGTGTGTGTGTGTGTGTGTGTGTGTGTGTGTGTGTGTGTTTGATATGTAGAAAAATAGGAAAGAACACGTTAGGTAAATAATCCGGATTTCTTTAGTATTTTTGTTTTTAGTTTTAAAAAACAGTGCTCCATACAGAAGTAGAGCTTAAATTATAATTAATTTTAAAAAATATGATTCCTTTTAATAATTATATTGAGGTTTTCGGCTCTCGTTTTTGAAACATGAGAACTCTTATGTAAAGCGAAGGAATCATATTTTTTTAAAATAATTATTATTATTATTATATATATATATATATATATATATATATATATATATATATATATATATATACATACAAAATCCCTTAAGGAAAATCCTGGCCGAAAACACAAGTCTAAATCAAATTACCTGAAGAGAAGTACTTTATATAAAACATCTCGCTCCCACTGTCAACCTTACCTTATTCAGCAGTGGCAATGTGGTGTTGAAAGTTCTTTAACAACAATAGAAATATGACCATTTGAATTGCAGCCAACATGTGAATCTCGGGATAACCTCTCCTACTATTATTCAAAACAACACAAAAACATCTTATAGAATCAAACATGAAGAGAAATTAACAACACCAAAATCAAACCATCTTGAAAATGGCTAAAGTTGGCCGAAAGGTCTTGCGACAATGGACAATACAAACATTTTTTCACTCCTTTACTCCTCCCAAACGGAAAAATGGTAGAATGCTGGAAAAACTAAATAAAAAATTAATAAAGTTTTGCTTATCTGTCATATCCAACGAAACAAGTTTGAAAAGAAGGTTTCTGCCCAAATATATATGAATTATACATTAATTATATATAGAAAATTAGTCTGAATTATATATATATATATATATATATATATATATATATATATATATATATATATATATATATATATATATATATATATATATATATTGTGTGTGTGTAGTTAGGCAGCATTTTTCCATTGATGCATGTTTCATTAAATAATATAGACAAATTTTGTCTATTTTATGTAAATTCTTTTCATATCGTCTGATAAGCTTAATAACATTATCATTAAAAGGAGAAAGAAAATCACAATATTGATACATATTTTTTTCAATCCTATCTAAGCTTTCGTCTTACATAAGCCATTATCGAAATGACAATTACATTACAATATATTAACCAATACACGGACAAAATAATAATGATAGTTTGTTTATGTTTACATGGATGATTTATCGCGAAATTTCAAAATTGTTTTTACTTTCATATTTCCCGTTGTATATAATATAAAATATAGCTTATTTTCTTCCCCTAACTTAGAATAAAAAAATAAACCAACCTGAAGCTTTATCATTATAAAAACATAAGAACCAGATCATACCAAAGATAGAATATTTCTGCCATATATGTAGTGGAGCAGCTAAATCATCCCTTTTCAGCCTTGACAGAGTAGTAAAGCGCCTACGCCTCCTTGTAGGTAAACAAATTATTTTACAACCTACAACCCGATTCCCACAGACGAAACGCTGCAAGCCTCTGGCTATTTCCATGGAATATATGCTAACGGGCTACATTCCCAAGTTCCACCAGTTCAAAACTTCAAAGCTAAGATCCACCAAACCATGTATACATGGGTGAACCTCCCTCAACCCATTCGTATTCTTTTGGGAAGATGGAGTACAGCTTCTTCCCAAACATACTCCCAAGAAGTCATTTTCCTGACCACTACAATCTTAACATCTACAAGTCTAAACTCAACCGCTATCTATCCTACATATCCTCATAATATTTTATTCTTGTGATCCTAAAACAACCTTGTGCTTCCCACACGTTGACCTGTCTAGCTAATTAAATTAAAACTCACTAAACGAGCTAATTAATTAAAACCAACGCCAGCATAATTCTACGCGTCATAGGACCATGCAATTACCGTAATTCCCTATGTATAATACGCATTTTTTCTGAAAAATAATAATTAAAATTAGTAGTGCGTATTATGCACAGCTATAAATAATCTTTAAAAAATTGCCGTTTCATAGGTCGATTTAAATTGCGAAATGACTACTCACCACAAAAATACGACAATCTGACACTAACATTCTGCGATGGCAACCCCATGAGGATGTCAAATACAATCATATGTACCTAACAATACTTACAAATGTAAAATAAAATAAAAATTATCATAAAACGAAATTAGAATAATATTATTCTGTTGTAACCGAGTGATGGTTACTAAATAGAATAATCAAACGAAGGTTGGTAATGAACAATAATATTTAGGGCACAAACAACACATATAAGATTCGCCAGCGGCGCGTATAATAAATAGTTAATTGCTACAAGTGAGTCAAGCGAATTCTACAATGAATCTCCAGCTGCAGGATATCTACCAACTGCCCCACACGGTCAGATGTGGCATATGGCCGAATTTAATGTGGAGTATTAGAGTACGTAGGCTCGGCCAAAAATTCCCCGTTGACCCCGTATACAACGGGGTCGAGTAGCTGTTTCCCAAGACGAGACTCTGCCCTTCGACATAGCTTCGTCTGGGGGTTTAAAACCATTTTTTAATAAGATTCGGAAATAATGGCTGTAATGAAATTGGAAAGATACAATTTATAGGCTTTGATTACCAAACAAGAGGTGTGTACTGTGCGTGAGTAGAGGCATTTTCCCACAGTTTCAGCACAATTTTAGGGGTGCGTATTACTGATGAAGTCGTATTATACATGGAGAATTACAGTAACTCATATACATCAAACTACTTAATCCTGACGAACAGAGAGTTGACACGATGTAACAATATTTTTTTAAATGAAGTTACTTAAAAGTAAACGCTTCTCATGCCATCTAACTACTAAAATTAGGAACGGCTGTTTTGGCCAACCCAAAATATATATTAAAATTGCATGTAGCTGTCGTCCTTGATGCGATAATTATCACCAGTGATTAAAGAATGAAGAATTTTGGGGCATTTTCGGCCGATATTCAGAAAGAGGAAACCCTGTGTAGACGTTACAATGATATTCTGTCGTAGCCTTCATTCCGAAAGAAAAAACCCGAACATGCATTCGGTATGAATCACCTGCAAACGAGCGTTTGTAATGACAAAAATAATTAAGAGCTGCCGATAACAAAGCCAACTAGACTAATCAGCCATTTTGTAACGCCTACCTAAAGACGAGATCGCTCTGCCTCGTATTTGTTAAGATGCTAACAATTAAACAAATGGCTTCGCGGTTTTCCCTTGTAGGATTTGTACATTTGTTTTTTCGTGTTGAATCTGAGTGTGCATCGTTCGGGCATGGAAGGTGATATCTTCTCCAGAAATATTCAGTAATTGACGATAAACTAATTAGGACAATAGCCTATTGTGTTAAAGCATTGACGAGTTCAATCCCTGGACGGGATTAGTGCCGACGAAGACTTAGTGGAAATAGATCTAGCAATAACTGAGCCGTACTATATTTTTAAACGTGTTTATCCCAAGCAAGGCAGTAAAGCCACTAAGACACAAAGAATTCATTCTGTGAAATATATGATCTCGTACCACTCATAAAACGTGTTAATTCCTTACGAACTGTGGGAGGAAGAAAAGAGCTTGGGACCAGATTCTGAGCAGGTGTCACCACTTGCTGTGAATTTTATTCTTGTCTTCTGCTGTAATTTGAACACTAACCTCTGGCCCAGATGTAAAAAAAAATGCAACAAACTCAACTACGAACGCTATACTTGTGTCGATGTTTACTCGCTTTATCATAGTAGGGCGCACGACTGGATGAAGGAGAAAAGACCACAACGGGAAGATTGTATTGCAACAAATTTTAAAATGGGGTGAGCCGGCCACCCTTTCATGAAAACCCTCATTCAAGATTCTTATTTTTACCTTGTCTCAAACACCAACCTCTATCCTCAATAGGAAATATAGTCCTAGTTGGAGCATAAAACAGGTTCTGTGATAAACAGCTGGAAGACAAAAAAAGTGGTGAATTTTCTGTCTGAATTCTTAGTGTGAGGGGTTATTATTATTATTATTATTATTATTATTATTATTATTATTATTATTTACCTTACTTACAGTCGAAGTGATATCCTTATTTTTGTTATTATTATCACATCTTCTGGTAGCATAGTAATTTTGACTTCAATCCTTGAGTCGGGCAATATCACCTCAGATTCAACTGAAAAGTATTAGCAACATCTGAACAGCCCCCCCAAAAATACGAGAAAATATATCATAAATATGTACATCAGAACGGGAACAATCTACCAAGTGTATTAAAAAATGGTTTCAGTTTGAAATACCCGGCTTGACAGACACCTGAAGAAGTCCGGATGGTACAATTTTGAAACGACGTGATAACAAAAAAAAATAAAGAGCATAATTTTGATACTAAAAATAGTGTAGATAAAAATGTAGAATTTCCGTATAAAAAGTAAAATAATTGTCCAAATAGAGGAAACACAATCGATAAAACAAAATGCTATTATACACAAAAAGTTTCGGTTTATTTTGTTTTCATAGTGTTTTGACACTAGTTAGGAGATTTCCCTATAGCTGGGACTCTAACAGATGCTATCACCCCGGATAATGGAGGATCTGGTTTGACTTGCTTTATTTTGTTTTATGGTATATCAATCTCAATGGATTATTTAAAACCGATAAGATTTTTAGTATAGGCTCGTATGAATAGAATATGTATTTTTAAGAAATCAGTTTATAGATCAGATTTTATTGGCGTATTTTTGTAAAGACAGATTTTGTCGAGTCAAATGTATTGCTGGTATTTTTTTCAAAAATGTATTGCAAGTATTTTTGCTATAAAAATATATTTTTATACTTTCAAGGCGTTTGGGGGTTAACTATTTTCCCATAGCTAGGACCCTAACAGGTGTTACTTCCCAACCAGAGGCCTTGCTGCTGAATGTAGTCTAAACACTGGAAGGAACAAGCAATAAAAATGTGTTTCATAGATTATACAAAAGCATTTGATAAAGTACGACTGAAAGACCTATTTGAACTGCTAGGAAAGTTATTCGAATAATCTGGAGAATTTACTCAGAATAAACCGCTTACATATGGATAGAAAATGAATTAATCAAGTACACAAAAATTGACAATATCTTAACAAGGATATGGCATCTCATCAGATTTACTTAACCTTTCAAGCAATATAATAGATGTCCTATCAGTATTTATTATAAATGAACACAACCTTAACAATTTGTGATACGTAGATGGCTCCAGGTTGATGAGACACACTGAAATAAAACTGTAGAAGCTATTAGAAAAGAGAATTAAGGGAAGCGGGAAGAAAAGTCTATGAATTGTAAGAAACATAATTTATGATTGTTACCAAGCGAGCAGCCCATGATGCAAAGAATGTTTTGGAGACGTCAAAATCAAGCAAGTACAGAAATTTAACTGTGTAGTGTTATAAAAGATGACGGGAAAAAGTGATACCAAAATCCGAAGACGCATTGGAATATTGAAAGATGCCTTTCAAAAACCAAACAAAGTATCAAGCAAGAAGAAAATTTTGATAGAAACAAAGAAAATATTGCTTAACTGCTACGTGATAGCAATCCTTCTAGATTTCCTTACAAAAGAAGAGGAAACTTCAGATGTGATTCTAATGATTAGAATACCCACAGAGGGAACATGTGAGTAACAATAATTTTTTTAAAAAAATTAAAACTCATCAAAAATAGATTTCATTAAATCAAAAGTGCCTTTGTTTGAAACCTATTTGAAACCATAGAGATGAGAAATATTATATCAGTAGCTCCACGTAAACTACTATAGCGCTTCTTACATGAGATGTTTCAGCACAAATTGTTTTTTTTTTTTTTTTTTTGGAAACGACTCATCTCAATTAATTGTCACTGATTACAAGTCAAAACAACCTGCTTTAAAACTAAGACGTTATTCACTTTGGCATTCATTCGAAGAACTGTCAAATTTTGCTTCAATAATTTACACTCGACAAAGGGAACATTTGTAAGGTCTTAAAGAGCAGTATTAATGATCAGATATGATAAAAAATAATCTGTAATGGGCAGGTTGGAATGATGGAAAGCGGTTCGGATTGATGAATCGGAGAACCGAGTTCGAATTCCAGTCGAGTTCATTGCATTCACTTACGTGCTGATACCCTTGGGAAAGATATGAATTCATCTTTTCTCCGCAGTTACTGGGTAAATAACAATACAGATTAGGCCCTGTAGCCTTAGTTGACAACCAAACTAAGAGAAGGAAAACTTTGAATTCAAACCATCCTGAAGAGTACTGGGCTCAGTCCCATTGCCTTAGCTATAAAACACCAGTAGATATGGTGCTCCTACAGTCCTAAAGGGATTCGTGATCGTAAACGGATCCATTCCTTCGAGGGAAAATCTGAAATTTCCCAAGTAGAATAATTGTATGTTGAAATTCTTAGGGTCAAACGAATTTCCTATCCTTGGTTTCCTTTTGTTACAGGATATTGGCATAATTTTAGAATTTGCTACTGCCCACACACACATAATCATACATGGGAACGCACAAACACACACACACACACACACACACACACACACACACATATATATATATATATATATATATATATGTATATATATATATATATATACAAATGAGGGAAAGAACAGATGGAGTAAATTTCCACTGTTCGTAACATTTGCTTTTAAAAAGTGCTCAATACGAAGTAGACGAATATATTATCATTGTTATTGTTATTATTATTATTAGTAGTAGTAGTAGGGGTAGTAGTATAAGAGATTATAATAAAAATACATGTTGAAATCGGTACACAAAACCTTTTATGTTTCAGTACTTTCATTGTACTTCTTCAGGCGATGGTAAGTAACTGGTACAATCAAAGTATTGAAACAAGAAAGGTTTTGTGTAGCGATTTCAACAGGATTTTTATTAACAGAATATAACAAAATTATATATATATATATATATATTATTCCTCACTGTTTGATAAAACTCCCTGTTTTATTACCACCATCACTGCTGTGCGCTACTTTGTATATATATATATATATATATATATATATATATATATATAGAGAGAGAGAGAGAGAGAGAGAGAGTAATTGTTCGGATGAGCTCTTCATTATGGTACCTTTGATCGCAGTACGAGACTGGCATCGAGATCTCATCAATCTACGGTTAAGCTGGCTAAATGTAACCGCCGTAAGTTCTATGCTAACAGTTTCTTATCTCGCACTTCTCGCTTGTGAAACTCCCTTCCAATTTTAATCAGCAAACATTTAAATGCAATGTCAATCGCTATTTACTGTTCTCCTGGCTGCTCTTTTCTCTTTCTCCTCATTACACTAATGTTTCTGTTTCTAATTCCTCCACATCTTGTAGCCCCTTGCATGTTAGAGGCTTTACTGCCTTGCTTGGCGTGATACCGAAAAAACACGATAGATATAAAGGATGGAACGGTATTTAATACTTGCTCATCTGCAAATTAGATAGTAGGTGAGATATGTTGGTATATTTATAAAACGTCATCTATATATTTAAGTTAAATTGAGATTTCTAAGTAAGATATGCTTAAATGGACCAAATTGCAAAAATTATAAGGATAGACATGTAACTACACCAATTTTTATTTGTAGAAATTGTTGTTTAAAGAAAAGAACCAATAACTAGTAATTAGCAGTTGCATATGTACGACTCTGTTGACCGGTAAAGGATTTTCTTTTCTTCATGCTAGACCGCAACATGGGAACAACATTTGTCTCGCATTTATACTTATTGCATCCAGACATGACTTCTCTTGTACGTAAACAAGAAAAGTTAATTAAAGATTAATATCAAAATAGGCGTTCTATGGTTTTAATCAAACTTCCATAAACGCGCAAAGACACACACACACATATATATATATATATATATATATATATATATATATATATATATATATATATAGAGAGAGAGAGAGAGAGAGAGAGAGAGAGAGAGTATGGAGAAGTAATCTGATTTTTTATTAATATCATTGACGCCCAGTTGGTCAACATTTGTTTATTTATATCGCCTCCATATGCGATACAATTACGTTGTTACAAGTCAAACTAAAACAATAAATATTACTTCTGGCACGAACACTGCTCAAAACGAGGACGGATGTCCTTATAAAACATATTCTTAAGCACGTGGCCTGCTTCTTTTCGGCGATGCTAGAGATCAGTGTTCAAGCGCAGGCAAAGAAAAAAATTTAAAAAAAATAAGATCTTGAATACTGATTTTTTTTTTTTTTTTAAATAAGTAAAAAATATTAAACATCTAGGAAGTGTTTTTTAAAAAAAGGACGGGAAAATGCGTCAACGAGATCCGAAGGCGCATTGAAATAGCAAAAGATGCCTTCTAAAAGCTAAGTATTAAAAAACAGGAAAATTTTGTTAGAAAGAAAGAATAGGGCGCAGAAGTAATATCCTCCAATATGGCAAGGAATTCCGACCACAGACGGAGTGGCGTGAGACAACAGAAACCTGGTTTTATAAAATAATGCTGAGAATACCATAGATTAAACATATGTGTAACTAGCATGTTTTGATGAAAAAGCTAATCGGAGAATCAAAAACAGATACCTTATATCTGTACAACACATAATGAAAAAAGAAGACTTGGTTAATGTAACACTTAAAAGATATACTGAAGTTGAGATGATCATAGAAAAGCGTCGAATAACCTCCCTAACGAGTTTTTGCAGAACAGGATATTGAAGGGCATGTATAAAGACAAAATTTAATCAGATCTACAAATGACAGGAAGTTGTGGAGAATCATGATCGCTCACGTTCTGAAGGGATACGGCACAGAGAAGAAGAATCCAAATTTAGTATATATCAGGACACTACAAAATGTATTTAGTCTTGTGAATATGTGTTTATATTCTACTTTTTTTTGTATTATATCTTGGCTTCCTGAACAAAGAAAATTATTTTATAGCCTCTCAGATGATTAGTGGAACATTTTATGGGGAAGCATGCTTTCCACACGAAATAAACATTGAAATTTCTCCAAAATCGAATCGATTAATTAAAACACCCGATTAAAAATTAATGCTGCCTTAAAACCACCTATATTAACTTGGCAAGTAGATAAAAGGTTTATATGTAGTTTAAAAGGAAACAGTCTTTTGATACGTTATTTAAGATCAAAGTTATTCATTTACGGCACCTTCTCAGCCAAACACATTTTAGATTCTATGATATTAAGTCATCACTATAAGTGTTATTTGCTTATTTTCGTAAAATGTAAATGGAAAGATGATGTTCTGTAAGATTCTGTAATCTACCAAAATTAAAGATTATAAAAAATATGGTTAGATTATCTGATGCACATTTGTCTGCATTTCATTTCAATCTACTTTAAATTTCTCTAATAATCTATACCATTTGATAAGGTGCGGCACAAAGATCTATGTCAACTCTAGCAACACTTGATTTGGAGGGAAAGCTATTAGAATAATATATTAGATGTGGAAATAACAACAAATAAAAAAAATAAAGGTATCAGCATTGTAACAACAAAAAGGATGTTCAACTACTATGCAATATCTGTCTTCCTATATGGCAGTGAATTTTGGGCAATTTTCTTACAAAATGAAGCCGAGATGCGGTTCTACAGAAGCATAGCGAGAATACCATGGCCAGAGTATGTGAGTAACGAGGAAATTTTAAAGAAAATGGAAACGAAAAAATATATATATATATATTTAGAGTCAGATAGAGACAGTTAAAATTTCTAAGACACATAGTGAGAAAAGAAGACTTGGAAAATTTGACACTCACAGGACATACTAGGCAAAATAGAGAGAGCGAAACAGTGAGTAACCTATGTAACGAGTTTGTGTAATGGCGGAGTGCAAAACAAGGAGTGAAAAGGAAAATAAAAAAAAATCATACACTGCAAAGATATACAAAGGATTGGTCGTTTTGGAGAGCCATAATCACCCATGTCTTGAAGAAAAAGAACCTATACACGAGTAGTGTTCGTGATACAACGCACACATCGTTAGATGACCAAGTAGTTTATGTTATATTGAGAGACAATGTGATAATATATACTTGGACGTTTCCTACAGATTTCACCAGATGTTGTATTTTTTGACGAAGAGCTTCTAAAGCATAAAGTTCATCAATCAGTATCAACATCATCATCAGTCCCATGATAGCGTGTGGTTGTCTGGTCGATGCGCATCTGGTCACCTGATCAGTTCACTTCACATACCTAGGTTGAAAGACAGGGAGGAATTCATTCATACGTAAAAAATCTAGAGAAACCCATCCCTCTACAGATCAAACTAAAACCAATATCCTTAAAGGCTCGCCTAGATCACGGACACGTGGTCGTTGATTCCATTAAGTGAACTCTCAATCTTGGACGTTGACTTCAGTCTAGGAAGCTCTCCGGTCAGCGACCACGTGTCATCAGCGCACTTGCTGCATACATGGCTATGAAGTCCAGTCCACCCACTGGCTCAGATGACCTCTGAATCCCGTATGTCTTAGAAACCTATAATTAATTAATTAATTAATTTAATCAGCTAACGCATTTTGCGCCTCTGTGGTCAACACTCCCCTCCAACTCACAGTTTTGATTCATGGTGACCTTCAAGACAGAATAGTGCAATGGCTTGGTGGTTCCATTTGCGCTGAGGATGTTGAGGTTACCAGGTCTCTCCTCTCGGAAGTTAAAGGGACAAGACCTACAAGGTGGTTTGAATTCAGGGTTTTCCTTCTCCTAGACTAGCGATGTTATATGAAGGCCTTGCGCTGTCCAGACCCCATTTCTCGTATCGGCCGTACCAACAAGATCCAAAGGAAAACAGAGATTTGAGGACGGCTTGACTGCAGGAGTTGACAGAAAGTTGTCAGTGTTGCTAGTCAACCTCCTTTGGTATCCCCCTCTGGACTTTCAGATTTGGATTTAATTCCATATCCTTTTCTGTGTTTTGGATACACCGCAAGGCAGCAGAGGTTAAAAAAAAAAAACAGGGTTTTCTTTCCCCGAGATGGACTGCATTCCTAGGTTGTCGAGCTCCATCAATACGAAGCAGTTGGTAATGAGGCGTCAGTTGTCCGACTTCACCAATTCTCCGGCTTGTAACTGGACTTAGTTGTCAGAAGCTATTTGAGAGGCATGCCATGGAGGCATTTTATAGACAGTGGAAGCTTGTCCCCACTATCACCTTCGGCTATGAGAACCTTCGGAGCATAATATACTTATATAAACATTTATATACATAACGTGTTTGGAAGGTCCAGAAAATTATAATTAATAACTTTTGTTTCTTTTTGAAGAAGCTTATGATTTATCTTCAAGTTTCGTTTTAAATTTCATAATTAATCAAGATTTTATGGTGGGAATTAACGAGTTAATGTTTACATGTTTTTTTCTGTGCTAAGAAGAAAGGGAAAATAAAAAGTTAGTGTTATGGTCCAGGTCCTTGTACCATGGTGATGGTCCAAGGTAGAACCAATAAAGAAGAACTCGAACACGGATGTGGAATAACACAGATATATTACAAACAGGAATATATACAGAGAAGTAGAAAGTGTTAGTACGAACAATCAGGTTTAGTAGGGAGAACAATGTAGTCTCGACCAGTATCACTATTCCAATGTCTTGTAGTAATTGTCTGAACGCGACTCTGTTTCGGACTGCCTCTGACTCGACTGACTGACTCGCTCGCTCTGACTAAGTGACAGACAGACAGACTCCTGACAGACTTCTGACGGACCTCGCTACAGACTTCAGACTGAACAATATTTAGTCACCCCCCCCCACGAGGGCATCGTGTGGCACAAGGACGGTTTAACGTGGAATCTCCGAGCCCGTGGGCTCAGCCAAAAATATGCCCTTTGAACCCGTATAAACGGGTTCAGGGTCGGTTTACCTCCCCGAAAGAGACTCCGCCCTTCGGCGTAGCCTCTTTCGGGTTCCTCCCCGCCCGAAGGCAGAGAGTTCAACCGATCAACCGGTCGGCCGGTCGGCCGACTTCAGACTGAACTTCCTGCTTCCTCTTGAGACGCAGTATTTATTACGTATGGAATAGTCCATTATGTTATTATGGGTAAGGTCCCATAACAGTTAGAAATAAAACTAAAAATATTATAAGTCTATAGGAATATTTAGAGATTAATCTTTTAAAAAATTAGCGTTATTGGGTGTGTACAAAAGTTTTAACCGTTTATTATTATGATTATTAGTAGCAGTAGTAATAGTAGTAGTAGTAGTAGTAGTAGTAACATTTCGCGGCTTTCCTGTTTGAATTTTGTTTTCTTTCTTTTTCTTACTGAAATTTAACAGCGTCCCTGATATGCCTTTGCCGTCTTTCCACGCAAGCAAAACGGTATAGTCCATTATCTATGAAGTATTGGCAGGGGTTAAAATACTTGAAAGGCGGGAAACATAGAATTATTATTATTATTATTATCATCATCATTATCATTATTATTATTAAAAACATTTTTTTTAATTTTTGCAGTGTCTCTAGTGTTCGAAAGAAAAGGTCTCTAGGGAGTCTTACGCCAAAAGTATTGGGTTAGCCAAAGAGTTCGTTCTGTTTATTACGTAAGTTTTCTACATAATAATCAAATGAACGCATTGACTCACTCAATATTATTAATTTTTAATATATTATTTCATCATATTTCTTATTTAAGATCAAAATGACGGTATGCGATGAAAAGTAAAAAAAAAAATAAGATGGAAGAGAATAATAACATCATTATGCTTATTACTGCCATAAGGAAAGCAGGAAAATATGATGAAAGAAAGACGAGTCATAATTTAAAAACTGACGTTGCTTCGTGTAAATCAATCGAAGACGACTTGATAACATCAATCTAATACGAAAATCAACTATGAACGCATGCGTATACGGCGACTCGAATATTTCCTTTATATCGCGTCAATAAATACATTCCTATTATTTATATATTTCGGCTTTTATTTTAGCTTTGCCGTTTCCTTTAAATATTATGAAAGTCAAATATGTGTTTGCTTAACGTTATGAGATATAATAAGTGATTTAAAAACATGAATATATTCAATTATTCATAGAGTAAGAGAACTTAGAAATCAACGAGGATTTACTATCGACGACCACGATCTTAAAACATGACACTGTTGATGGCGGACGCAGAAGGAAAGCTGCTGTAACGAGAAAAAGTAACAAAGAAAAGCCAAAAGAAAGAACTATAAACTACAAGAAGACAGAATGAAAACTGTCTTCAGCACGAACGTCTGCTAAAAATGTGGGCATCGAGTTGGACATATCAGAATCAAACGGGTAGAGAAATTCAACTAGCTGGGTAAGAGACTACCGAATATGTAACACAGAAATCCGAATAGCGATAGATGCCTTCTAGAAACTAAGCAAAGTATAAAGACATAGAAATATTTCGTAAGAAACAGAAAGTGTTGAACTGCTACCCACCAGTATAATAGTGGATGCTAGACGATTTCCTTATAGAGCAAGAACGAACTTGAAGAGACAATTATACGACCCTACAGATGCATGTTGAGAATAGCATAGACTGAATATGAGGCCAACTGAGAAGTTTTCCTGATGAAAAGGAACTAGAAAGAGACTTATACTCAAAATCTGAAAGTGATAATTGAAATTTCTGAGACATATGTGGAAAGAAGGCTTGGAATACGGCCTACATATTTTCTTTCTTCCTTGCTGACTTGTTGGAACACAGCAAACACACCTCCAGTCAATCTGAGTATCAGGATACTCGCAATGTTCTTCACGCCGAACAGATCACATACTAATTCAGTCTTTTCCAACCATTCAACGATAGTGAAACCCGTTCTGAGCCGTCAAATTCGGCAATTAGCCTCAGGCAAGAGTGTATTGAGGTTGGGAAAACACTCGCTCTCCCAAAGACTACGGGGTAACAGGCAGAGAAGTGAAACAGACGGGAGGAAAAAAAAAACAACACTCTCTCAGAAATTGTGGCAGGCAACATTAGGAAAAAAACTGTTGAAGGCCCCGACTTCACAAGACACCAAATCTCGCCCATGGCTGATTTTTATTGACAAGAGACAGATGACAGAAACCCGGATCTATAAAAGTTCCAGAAGGGCCTCTATCTAAACATGCAGAACTGATCCGTTACTAACAGAGAAAACCCGGATGTAACTGATTTTGACAGACATGGCCGCATGCGAGCCGGGGCCTCTTTTGTGTCTGCAACACTCATGGGGTATATTGGAATAAGGAATCTCATGGGGAAACAACGAGTAACCTACCTAAATCTACAAGAGTTAGGAAATTATAGAGTCCATGGTCGCCCACGTCCTGAAATGACCTTCTTCTTCGATGTGCCGTGTCCCTTCAGGACGTTGATGACAATGGCTCTCCACAATTTCCCATCCTTTGTAGCCCTCAATAGATTTTGCATTCTTATCTCTACTAAACCCTGTTTTAACACCCATTTACTCAAGCTTGCTAGATAGGCTTTGTGCTATTTTCGTCCATCCCGCTCGCTAGGTAGGCTATGCGCTATTTTCGTCTATCCCGCTCGCTAGATAGGCTATGCGCTATTTTCGTCTATCCCGCTCGCTAGGTAGGCTATGCGCTATTTTCGTCTATCCTGCTCGCTAGATAGGCTATGCGCTATTTTCGTCTATCCCGCTCGCTAGATAGGCTATGCGCTATTTTCGTCTATCCCGCTCGCTAGGTAGGCTATGCGCTATTTTCGTCCATCCCGCTCGCTAGGTAGGCTATGCGCTATTTTCGTCTATCCCGCTCGCTAGATAGGCTATGCGCTATTTTCGTCTATCCCGCTCGCTAGACAGGCTATGCGCTATTTTCGTCCATCCCGCTCGCTAGGTAGGGTATAAGCTATTTTCGTCTATCCTGCTCGCTAGGTAGGCTATGCGCTATTTTCGTCTATCCCGCTCGCTAGATAGGCTATGCGCTATTTTCGTCTATCCCGCTCGCCAGGTAGGCTATGCGCTATTTTCGTCTATCCTGCTCGCTAGGTAGGCTATGTGCTATTTTCGTCCATCCCGCTCGCTAGGTAGGCTTTGTGCTATTTTCGTCCATCCCCGCTCGCTAGGTAGGCTATGCGCTATTTTCGTCTATCCCGCTCGCTAGGTAGGCTATGCGCTATTTTCGTCTATCCCGCTCGCTAGGTAGGCTATGCTCTATTTTCGTCCATCCCGCTCGCTAGGTAGGCTATGCGCTATTTTCGTCTATCCCGCTCGCTAGATAGGCTATGCGCTATTTTCGTCTATCCCGCTCGCTATGTAGGCTATGCGCTATTTTCGTCTATCCTGCTCGCTAGATAGGCTATGCGCTATTTTCGTCTATCCCGCTCGCTAGGTAGGCTATGCGCTATTTTCGTCCATCCCGCTCGCCAGGTAGGCTATGCGCTATTTTCGTCTATCCTGCTCGCTAGGTAGGCTATGCGCTATTTTCGTCTATCCCGCTCGCTAGATAGGCTATGCGCTATTTTCGTCTATCCTGCTCGCTAGGTAGGGTATAAGCTATTTTCGTCTATCCTGCTCGCTAGGTAGGCTATGCGCTATTTTCGTCTATCCCGCTCGCTAGATATGCTATGCGCTATTTTCGTCCATCCCGCTCGCTAGGTAGGCTATGCGCTATTTTCGTCTATCCTGCTCGCTAGGTAGGGTATAAGCTATTTTCGTCCATCCCGCTTGCCTTTAATCCATCCTGAGAGTATCAAGTTTTACAAACCCTCTTTCCTCATTATGTGCCCTCGAAATTCCAATGCCTCATACTGATGTTAAGTATAAGTGTCCTTTTTGTTTCCATCTTCTCTAAAATTTCGTCGTTTCTCACATGTTCTGTTCATGGTATTCTCAGAAACCTTTTGTAGAACCACATTTCTGTTACTTCAAATCTCGTCCTCATCTGTGAGGAGATTATCCTGCATATACTGTCATATAAAAAGGACTGATAGCATGTAACCCTTTTCTTTGTTCCTAACGATTTTTTTCTGTTTGTTAATACTTTGCTTAGCTTTTGGAAGGCATCTTTTTCTATTCCAGTTCACCTTTTTTGGTGTTGCACTTTCTGTCTTCAGACTATCCGGATATTTAAACTGTTGTGCTTACGGCTCATGAAAGAAGAAAGAATTATGTCGGCATTTCTGCGAGATATGATGTTAAGGAAAACGAGCTTTATTCGCAATTAATTCGATGAAGGTCACGTCAGTTATTGGACGATGTTTTAAAAGTATTATTTTAAATCGATGCTTGTATAAGACTATGCACTTACCATTTCGTTGGAACTTTCATATACCTTCTATTTTTTTCTTTTTTCCTCAGAGGTACAAGCGGAATTGACATCGATCTTGAGAAAGTGGACATCAATCAATGTCCACAGACAGATGGATCATTAGAGACAAATGTCTTTGCCGGTTCTCACCGTTGCCGGACAGAAACAACGAGGGTAGGTGGGTTTACTCTTTCATGAATGCTGTTATCTTTGATTCAATCAATTTTCTCCCGATGTGATTTTTTTTAACCATACTTTGAAACTCTTTTCGAAATTTGTGTGACGACAAATTGTTCACTTCTGTAAAACGCAACTGCTTTTAAAAACGTGTCCTATTCGTCATTCGTTTAACTACAAGGACGTGCTGAAAAGTTCTCGACCTATTTTCCCAAAATCTGACCAAAAGAGCAAACATCAGAACCATCGAGAGGAACCTTCTTTAGCCGGGTTCAGAACTGTTCTGCACCCGTTTGGAAAAGTTAATTTCTCTTTTTCATTATTGTTGCTATTAATCATTTGGGGGAAAAAAAATTCCGTGTGATTCGTTTCGTCCATTAGGACTTCAACAGACTAAATTTGTTATGTTGTTGCGACTACATAATAAATAAAACGGAAAGCGATGAAAAGAAACGCTAAAATGAACAAAACAAGGAACTCAAATTGTAGCTGGCCGTCTCGGAAAGTTCATTAGAAGTTGACATAGACGGCTCAAAGGCACGTAGCAGATCAGGTTTCCCAAATAACTTACTGGGCTTTGGGATCATCTGTCGGTAAAATAAAATATAAATAAAAATAAACAGTCGTTGTTATAAGTTACAAAACTTAAGAACACATTAGATATTAAATATTTGAAGAATTTTTAATCTGTTTTATATAAAAGACAATATTGTAATGTCTGTCTTTCTGCTACAGAATAGTCTTGGATAAATACATTAATGGGGGAATTGCATGACAAAATCGGAAAAGTTTGACGCGTTTCGTCCTTTAGGACTTCATCGGACTAAATTTGTTGTGTTGGCGCGAATACACATGCACACAAACAAAGGATGCTGGGAATTTTTAATTAATTTCATATATATATATATATATATATATATATATATATATATATATATACCCAAGTATATAATTGGTGTATACGGAATGAATTCCAATATCCAACAATTACTATTCTTAAAAGAGTGCTCAATACAAAGTAGAGCAGATATAATTATTTATTTAAAAATTTATAACATAGATATGTTATAAAATCACTACAAAAATGGCCATTTTGTTTCAACATCATCACTTGATAAGACACCGGGGGGTGTTGAAACAAAATGGCTATTTTTGTTGTGATTTTATAACATATCTATGTTATAAATGAATAATTATATATATATATATATATATATATATAGGTAGGTAGGTAGGTAATGAAAAGTTTGGTAATGCGTATGAATAATCCCAAGCTGGATGTAATCCAGAGAGCTCAATATCAAACCAGAGCGAATATTAATTTAATTTAATTAAAATTAGAAAACAGACAACCTTAAGGGCTCATTGATTATATTTTATTTCCACAGGAAGGTGTTTTTTCCGAGTTCTGTGAGATGACTTATTAAATAATACAATGTCCGGTCCTTAACCCACCCCCTTACTCTAAAATATTTAAATAAAAATATATTTTAAAATTATTGCTATCTATCCCTTTCTTCTCTAATTTTGACCCTATCTATTGTCCTCCTCCACCACCTCTCTTTCTATCACCTTAGATCAACTTAAAACTACCCCTCAGAAGTGTATAAAAATAATACGTAAATTTAAAACCATATTTTTATGCTTGGAAATGTGATCTGATGAACCAGAAAAAAAACACCTTCCTGCGGAAATAAAATATAATTAATGGACCATTAATTTTCATGCCGGGCGCAATCGTCAGGCAGCCTGACGATTGCATCCATCATGAAACAGCCTATCGTCTCTGATTGTTGACTTCAATGTTCACTTTTATATTTAGATTCACATACGCACTATCTCTGATATTGAGCACTTTATCCATAAATATAGCACATTTTAAAACTATATTTCTTTTTTTTTCCTCTTTGATCAGATTAGCGTTTTTCATGTTATAATTGTAGTCAGTCTAGTTTGTTAATCCTTCTGTTTGGTTTTCTTCGGACGAATTTTCTCATTTCTGTTGTTGTTTGTTTGCTCACTACGTTTTGGCTCTGTACTCTCCGGCCTTCCTCAGCTGTAGTTTGTGACAAGGGTTGCTGTGGCTAATGTTTACTTATAGCCATTATTTTGACGACGGCTATTGATATTTCTTAAGTCTGGTGCAATTCGGTGCACGACTAAGCGTCCGTGGTGGTGGAGGTTCAGGATGAGAAGTAGGAAGATTTTTTTGCCTTAATATCACAAATGAAAAGGACTTTTCTACATTGAAAATTACCAAAGTTCTAGCTCTTACAATGGTCTCAATATTTATAACTTTCACTAATGAGAAATAGTCAATTATCTAAGCGTCTCGGGTTAGGTAATAATTAACGGGCTTAGTCTGTTTCACCATTACATTTGAGTTTAGCGTCCCTTACAAAAATCGACATAACATCACTCAACAAGGGTTGACATCCTTTAAAATCAACCAACCAACAATTTTTATCATCTGGCATGGCTTTAAGTGAATGATATATCTTTTTATATTATTGTTGAACCCATACAAGGTCCCTGAACCACTCAAGGTATAGAGTTATGGAAGAAGGTTGAAAGAAATGCAGAAAATGGAGATATATATTAATATACATATATTAATTAGATCAGAATAGTCAGTTTTTAACAACAAAAATAATTTTAAAAATTAAAATACCTTAACAAAAAATATTAGACCTTAACTTTAAATGAACGTTGCATTTTCAAGCGATGTTTGGAACTTCAAATGATTGAGATGCTTGAGAATGAAACGGTCATCTAAAGTTATATATATATATAGATAGATAGATAGATAGATAGATAGATAGATAGATAGATAGTGTTGTGGCCTTGTTAGGGCCAGAAATAAAGACACGAAGAAAGGAAATGAGTTAAACAATTATATTAACAAGAACAGTAACACAAACATATACAAGCGAAAGTGTTACAGCAAAAATGTTCGTTCCGACTGTCAGAGCTGACTGCTAAAAACTTCCTTCTCCAAAAGGCAGTACCTGCTCCTATTTATAGCTGTCCATGCGTGCGTGGGTAAATTACCATAATAGATAGATAGATAGATAGATAACGGTTGACCCTATACTTGAAGAGGTTAGGACCTTAACGGTTCGAGAAAGATTCTCTCTGGAATCTGCTACACAAAGTAAGAGTTCCTGGATAAATTCTGTCGGATTGTGACGTTCTCTTTATATTTGGAATACGAAGCGAATGGGGATGATTCGACTCTGTGTGCGTGGGTCCTAGTTGTAAAGGTCGCAACTGATGCTACTCCAATATTAACCTCTCTGTCTAGGGTCAAACGTTATCTATCCTACATATCCTCATAGTATGCAATTCCTTCTCCCTCTCTTTACGCCGTTACAAAAACCTAGTTCAGTAACTATCTATCTTGAGTGGCTCTTTGTCCTTGTATTGGATGAACATATAGAAAAAATTAAAAAGAAACTGCTGTCATCCCTCGATTAATGCGAGTTAGATTAATGCGTTTTCGATTAATGCGCTAAAAGTTTTAGCAACCAAAATTCGATTAGTGCGGTAAAAACATTCTTCAGTTTAACCATAGTAATTGAAAATTGATTTTTTATAGTTACCGGTGTACACATTAGCCGCACTTACCAAGGTATTCCTGTATTTTCCTCGCTGCTGAAGTTTTCTTAAAGTTTGTCCACGATCTGCTACAGTTGACTGCTTGCACAAACAATAAAGAGCTGAGAAATTTCAAATGCCATTCTCGGACATCGGCGACCTTTCAAGAAGATACCACTTGATCGAATGTCAAGTAAAGGTATATGCCATCCGTCAAGTGTGAGCTGAAATGAGGGTGAACAGAAATAACTTAAAATTGCATTTTAAGTGATAAACTTAGGCGACTCACCATAGAGTTGGAATTAGCATGCTCCAATCGCAAACTATTATTACAGAAGAGAGTTCGATTTCTGCTTAGTGCCTTGAATTTGTGTCAGACTAAAAAAAGCTTTATCAAATAGTATGAGTAGAATGATGGTTAATTTAGTCTAACACTAGTTTACTATTGAAATTGTAGGGATATTGTTACAAATGAATATGAATATTGTTATTGTTACAAATGAATATAATAATAATGAATATTGTTATTGTTACAAATGAATATAATAATAATAATAATAATAATAATAATAATAATAATAATAATGAAAAATATAAATAAAACAACAATATTTAAACCTTGTTTAAAATAAATTAAATAAAAAAAAATTATAAAATTATTCCCAGCATGAAACAAAAACCATTCCTGTCGGAAATGCGGACATCCCACCAAAGATGTCAGATTCAATCTCTTCGCCTAAGAACTGTCGGGGTGACAACACGTGTGTAACTTCCCTCCGTGTGAGGACTTTTCATATTACGGAGTAACTTACTCCCTTTTATAACATGGACACTATCACAATTGTAACGTAAAATACACACGCACAGATACATAAAAAAATTGTATGAAATTATCATACAATTTGCCATGCCTTCTCTGAATTGTGTACATTTATTTTTCCTGTTTTCATCTTCGTAAAAACAAGCCTAAAATTTTACTACCACTACTCCTATGGTGTATGTGAATACCCTACAAAATAAGTTTGATCACCCAGACGTGTGACCGTGTGACTAAATTATTTTTTAAATACCTATTAAGTATTCCTGCATCAGGGGAAGATAACCATTCCAATTTAAGACGCTTTCGAAAGAGAACATCACATTTGAAATAATAAAACTCTCTGTATTAAAAGTATTAATTGCTAGTTTAATTATTAATTGCCTGGATTGTATTTTGACTGGAAATGGGCGAGCAGAAAACTGAGCAGTACTAAGAATAAGAACTATATATCACTCGACATGGGCGGTAGAACGAGAATTATCTAGCACTGTACATTAGAGTAAAAGTTCTGTTCGAAATTCCCTAATAGTTAATCGGATCAACAAGCATCTGATGAAGTCCAGATGGCACAATGGCCGAAACTTTGGGATAACAACAAAGATAAGGACAATATAAATCGTGTATGAATAGGAATCCGACAAAATGATAGGATAAAGAACAAGTAGGAAACAGATCTTAATCTAAAATGTTTCACTTTATTAAAGCTCCGTCAGAGATCAAAATAGAAATGATGAAAAAAAATGATAAAAAGCAAAGAGACGCAGATTAATGGAATGTTGTGTTTGGTTATTTCTTATTGGTTAGATACGTGTCACGTGTAATGAAGTAAAAAAATAATATTCAAATAAGTTTATCCAATCAAAACATCATATTGTATCTTACTAGTTTTTACACATCGGTCAAGAATGTATGCTACGCATAATATATTAAAATGTTAATGAATTATGTTTTTCATTTTCTTTCGACTTTCTTAAGTAATCATTGTAGATTGAATTAAGGGTTCAGTTCGAATTCCTTGGTGGCGGTAAAGGTAATATTAGCCATTTCCCAATAAGGAAACATTTGACATTAGTTAAGTGAGCGGCCAATACACTTTAGGTTGAAATTTATAAAATCGTTCTTGCTATGGTCCGGTTCCTTGTACCACGATGATAGTCCAAGGTCGAACCAATAAAGAAGAACTCGAAGGCGGATATGGAATAACACAAATATATTACAAACAGGAATATTTACAGAGAAGTAGAAAGTGTTAGTACGAACAATCAGGTTTAGTAGTAATTGTCTGAACGCGACTCTGTTCCGGACTGCCTCTGACTCGACAGACTTACTCGCTCGCTCTGACTGACTGACAGACTCCTGACGGACTTCACTCCAGACTTCAGACTTCACTCCAGACTTCAGACGGAACTCCCTGCTTCCTATTGAGGCACAGTATTTATTACGTATGGAATAGTCCATTATGTTATTATGGGTAAGGTCCCATAACAGTTCTCTTATAACAACTTTGCAGGAAAACAGGTTTCTCAAATCCTGTAGATGTTATCGCTCTTTCCAGTACTGAGTGAGATTTCCTTCTTAACATTTTATTTGAAATAGTGTGGAACATCAACATCTTGATTATGTCATTATTTTCTCTTCGAATTACATGTGATATCCATTTTAGTGTTTGCTACTGTTAGTTGTACTCAAGTGATGCGGTTTCTGCTATTCAGTATAGTTATCGACAAGCATCTGATGAAAACCAGTCGCACAATGGCCGAAACGTTGTAATAATAAGAACAAAGATGAGAAAAATAGTCCGCGTGTAAATAATAACTCTTCATCCCAGAAATTAAAATAAAACCTATAATATATTGAAATAATAATGAATTACACTAGTCATTCTCTGACATATATATATATATATATATATATATATATATATATATATATATATATATATATATATATATACAATTTAACAGAGGGATTAATACAAAGGTGATATCAACATGTGTTGTCCCTTACTAATAATACTTATGAAAATAATGCATCACTTTCCAAATATTTTTGGAGTTTGAAAGATAAAAATAAAACTCCTAAGGTGAAATAGAAAATTTTAAAAATGTCAAGGACATGTAGATCCTTACTTGAAATCTGTTTTCTGTGTTTATATGAAAAACTGAAAATTATCAGGTTCTTTGATAAGAATGCTTTATTAAAACAATGATCCGAGTTAACGGTAAATTGTAAACACAGTCTACCGCTTACATTACAATTGAGTTAGATTTGGAATTTGACAATGCTTTTTCTTATATTTTCGCTGAATTGTGTTGCACCATATATGGCTTATCTTTCTATTTGTAAGATTAATTTGGATTTAATATAATTTTGTATTGATTTCCTGGTAGTATTAGTAACATCTTGTAGGGATGTATTGGCATTTTGGTTGGTATTTTTAACACTTTGCATTGATTGGTTATTGTTATTAACATCTTATATAAAGAATCTTTAGTTAACAGTTGCATAATGTTTTACCGAATAATTATATACGTTTCAATTATTTACTGGTTTTTTAAAGAAAATATTTATTTATCAAATATAAAAAAATATAGGAAACTTACAAAGCATATAACTTGTTTAACATTTTGTTAAATTACAACTCCATCTCATTTTTCCTTAGGAAATTACATTTTCTGGTGTGTACAATATGTATCGATTAACATCCGTTCCTGTTTGAAGTCAGAGCTGCCATTGATTTAAAATCTGCGGGTCATGACCCATTATTGGAAAATAATTTTTAATTTTTGTTTTTTCGCTTAGTTTAAATTTAACATAAGTCATATTCGATTAGTTGATCTCAGTAAAGCCCAAAAACTTTATAACCCCCACCTTTTTTTCGTAAAAGAGGTTGTATTTTGTTTTTAAATCTAAATAAATCGTCCACTCGCCAGTAATTTATAATCGCCTGATGAGATGCATTTGAAACGCATCGAAACACAACTGCACCTGTGTAGCGATTTTGGCATGTTTCGATATAATATCTTAACATATATATATAAAAGTAATTCATCGAGTCTAGAAGAAACCTCAACAGAATTCAGAAAGCACTCGACGGCCGTTTCGCCCTATATTTGGGACTCATCAGCAGTGCACATCGACTACCGAGAATTGAAATCCTGACAGTTACGTTATCAGGCAAGCGTCATGCCACTTCGTCACCGAGGCCCATTGGTACAGTTGGTATGACGTTTGCCTGATAATGTAACTGTCAGGGTTTCAATTCTAGGTAGTAGATGCTCACTGCTGCTTTCTGCATTCTGTTGAGGTTTCTTCTAGACTCGATGAATTACTTAATTATAATTATCTTAAATCCTTCTAATAATTTCTTTCACTTGTATATCCTTATTTGAACCGGCTTTTAATGCTTCGGATAGAGCGGATTGGGGATAGTAGTGGGGGCTTTTTTCCTATGGGTAAGGGAAACTCGGGTAAGTTTCACCACGGAATATATGATCGGGCGGCGCTATATCGAGTCTAATTCGCTACCTCTTCGTCACCGAAGCCCGTTTTTACAGTTGGTATGACGTTTGCCTGATAACGTAACGGTCTTCAATTCTCGGTACTTGATGCGCACTGCTGATGAGTTCCAAATATAGGACGAAACGGTCGTCCAGTGTTTTCTGCATTCTGTTGAAGTTTCTTTTAGACTCGATGAATTACTTAATTATAATTATCTCAATTCCGCCTAAGAATTTATATCATATATATATATTTATGTATATATAGGTGACAAATGTTTCGTACGTATTTTATCAATAAGTTTAATTAGTCTACGATTATCTCTTTTCATTGTAATTTCATCTTTTTGAAGTTCAAGTTCATTTTTTTCTCTAAAATATGTCAATGACATTGTTATTAATCTTGAGAATTAGGGGTTTATAATTAGGGGAAAAATTCTTAAGGAATTAATTATATAAAGCAAACTTTTTTTTCATAACGGCTTCCATAATTATCATGTTGACTATCAAACTAAACTTTACATACACAATAATAATAATATGACAAGGTAAGATTAATAACAACCAAATTAACGTATTCTACAGAAATCAAGTTCACTACAAGTAGAAAAAGGATTAAATTGCAATAAATAAAGATAATTCTTAGATATATTAAACCTTTGTTGAAAACACACACCTAAAATGTATCATTTATTATAAAAAATGTAAAACTTCGTAAATTGAATTTTATATTCATATATACAAAAAACAAAAAAATTGATTTAATAGAAATAAATCTCATTTATTCATTTTAATGGGTTTTTTAATGTTTTTATTTTTATTTTTTTTATTTTTTGACAAATTCGCAAAAAGAACTGATTGTTAATTTCTGGAAAGAAGGTAAAACTTACAGGATAATCTCAGACAACCTGAATATTTCATTTACTACTATTAATTAATTCATTGCAAGGTATAAAAACTTAAATTTGTTGAAAATTCAAAGAACATGGACTCCACGGAATATATCTTCAAGATCTTTGAGGAAATTAATGCGTCAAATTAAACAAAATCCAATGGTTACATGTCAAGTGTTGCAGGATGATTTGCTTTTATCAGGAATCTGTGTCACTAAACGGACAATAAACAATGAAATTCATTGTAACAATCTAAAGTCACGCTCCCCTCGGAAAACTCCACTGCTATTGAAAAGACACAGAGACGCCAGGTTGAAATTCGTTCGTGAATATAAGGATAAGAAAAATCATATTGGCAAAGAGTATTATGGACAGACGAAACCAAAATTGAATTGTTTGGACGTAATTCTAAAAATCATGTATTGAGGGAAGATGGTGATGCCTTCAAACAAAAGGTACTGGCAACATATCTATAATAGATGGTAGAATGAATGTCACAGCATATCAAAATATTTTGGAAGCAAATTTAATGATTTTGGTAGAAAATCTTGTACTTTCTCTTGATTGAAACAAGTTAATGACACTAAGCGCAATCCAAATCTATGAAGAAATGGCTTGCTAAAAATAATGTAAATAACCTGAAATGGCCAAGTCAGTCCCCAGACTAAACCAAATCAAGAATCTGTGACGTTATTTGAAAATTCAAATCCAATCGAGAGCTCCAACAAACATCCCGGATGTGAAGACCATATGTGAAGATGAATGGAACAAAATACCAACTAAAATTTGCAAATCGAGAACTACAAGAAGAGGTTGGTTGCTGTCGAAAGGAATAATGGCTATTCTGCAAAAGATTAAATGAAGATTATGTATTCTTTTTTGTATTGTACAAATACTTTTTTCACCCATTAAAATGGATAAATGGGATTTATTTCTATTAAATCATTTTTTCTGTTTTTTGTGCATGTTTATATGTATATATATATATATGTGTGTGTGTGTGTGTGTGTGTGTGACGGGAGATTTTTATTACATTAGCTGTTGGTAGAGAGAACTTTATCTTTATGTTAGATGCATTTTAGGAGAGTTAGGCATTTTTCAACTGGAACGTTTGTATACTGCACTAGTCATGAGTTTGTTCATTTCCGTTTCAAGGTAACCTACTTAAGAAATGCATAGCCAGTCTGTATCTGTGTGTCTCTCTCTCTCTTTCTCTCTCTCTCTCTCTCTCTCTCTATATATATATATATATATATATATATATATATATATATAAAATATGTGGTGCAGTTCAATTTATATTGCAATGAATCATTCATACAAAAATGAATATATCATTAATTTTACTAATCTACTTTTTGTATGAATGATTCATTGTAATATAAATTGAACTGAACCACATATTTGATTTAAACAGAACTGATCCGACGTGCAAATTTTCGGGATAACAACTGAAAAATTACTCTATTTATTGAACAATTTATTTCATGCCACATTTACTGATAAACTCCTACAACAACAAAAATTCTCAAATTACCATATTAGTAAAAAAAAACGCACTCTTTTAAATTTTCAAAAAAATTCAACCTTAGCGTTGCGACTGCACGCTCCAAAAGTTTGTATCCGTTAACAATAACATAATTAAAAAAAAGAAAACATATTTCGATTCGCATTATATTTTTTCGTCTCGTGTGCAACCTGAATTTTACCAAAAACAAAATAATTTCCATGCTTGAAGATGACTGAATGTACAGTCGAAAGTACTAGCAGATTTTTAAAAAATACCTTATACAGCTTATATTTTTTAAAAACAAGGATCATAACATTCATCGAGTGATTTATAGGTTAACGCAACTTTAAAATTTGGTTAGCGAAGGGATTTCGCCATTTTATATCATTAACTTTACTAATCTACTTTTTGTATGGATGATCCATTGTAATATATATATATATATATATATATATATATATATATATATATACAGGGGGATGCAAAAAGTAGTTATACAGCCTTGCCGACTAAGCAAATTTTGAACAGTGTGAAATCCAATCCTCCCGTCATAAATTGATCGGCATGGCTGTTCGGTGGCCCAATCAGTGTTTTGTTGCGTCGGATCTAACAGAGGTTTCTCTCTGCCCAGAGAGAGGTAGGTGAGAATCCTGCAGGAGATCGCATACCTCTCTTTAATAAGATTTCTCAAAAATTCAAGCCGGTAGAAGGAAGACAATAAATAAATATACTGTTTAATAAATAAACGAGGTATCTACTCGAATATGATTATCCAATAAAAATAACGTTTAAAATTATATATATATATATATATATATATATATATATATATGTGTGTGTGTGTGTGTGTGTGTGTGTGTATGTATGTATGTATGGTTTTTTTATATACACAAAACCCTTTCAGAAAAAAATAAAAAATAAAATAAAAAAATAAATAAATCTCCGTAGACACTTAACCAGACTAGACGATGTCATCTTCCGCTTTAAATTTAGACACCCCAACCTTACCCTGACTTGACGTCTTTGAATGTAACTGAGATATTGATACAAATTATTAACCCTTACGTCCCTTTACTTTAAACAATTGATCTAGCCGTTACCATAGTAATTTTAATTTTAATAATGAATATGCTTATAAAACGCATAAATTTCAGTTGGAGAAATCTCCAAACTGCCGACGTTGTAGTGGGGAAGTCGAGACCCTAGGTCACGTCTTCTTTCATTGCAAGTTGGTAGCTCCGTTGTGTAAGTTTGTTGAAGGCCTCATGGTTCGCATGTTGCACGGAAAGTTATTTGTTCTTGAGGCCTCTTCTGTTTGTAGCAATGTGGCACTGCCGTTGACGAAGGCTGAACTTTATGTGTTCCACTGCTTGCTAGGAGTTATGAGAGTCGTGATTTGCTCGACACGTCAGAAGGGAATCTATGGAGGTGAGAAGTTCACATCTTCCCATCTGATCTTGTACTTTAGGCATCTGCTTAAAGTCAAGATTAGGACGGAAAGGCGGCGACTCTCTTCATCAGAATTCAGCAAAAGGTGGGTAAATCTTGCGCGACTGCGTAGAGTGAAAGGGGTTGACCTGGAGTGGCACTTGGATGTCGGTTAGGTACAGGATTTTGTCCTATCAGGGTTGAACAGTGGCAACACGCTCCGATATTAGGCTAGTTTAGGTTTTTTAGTTTGAATCTTTAGTTTCCCGTTTACTGGTTAACTTAGCTAGGGTATGCATGCACATTGGCCCCTTTTATTTCTGTCCCTATTTTTCTTTTGTTTAATTCCCCATCCCCTCCCTCGTTAGGTGGTCAGTGATGTCAGTTCTCTGGTGGATGCGGGATGACTTTCGTTTCGTGTGTGTTTTCGTATTTGTTATTGTGTCTAAATGAGTGCGTGTTTGTGGGCGTATTTGTTTTGTTTTTTTTAGAATGGTATAATCCCGCAATTATTTCGTCCAGTTAACTGATGTTTCTGCCACATTTAGGGATTGGGGGGGGGGTATTACTAACCCTATTTTGTTTTGTTTTACGTAAATAGTATTAAATCACATTGTAAATAATCATTGGGGTTTTTAAATTGTTGTTTTATCCCCCCCCACAGACTTTGAAATGTACATATGGGGACTAGTTAGGATTTCATAGAGAATTTGAGGTATTATGGTGGGCGTAGTAATAAAGGTAGGAGTGAATGTGTTGTTTTGGTGATAGGGATATTGTTGGTATGTTTGGGTTCGTGTCTGTGACTAACTAAGTTTAGAATTAAGACAGAAGGAGACCGTCCTTCCCCAACCCCCTTTTTGGCCTTGTACAACATTTTGTACTATTGTACGAATAAATAACTATTCAAAAAAAATTTCGCTGGAAGATGGAACAGAACTTGGTACTTTAATTCAATTTAATTTAAATAATTATATTCGCCCTCTTTTCGGCTCTTGTTTTGAAACATGAGAATTCTTATGTAGCGATGGAATCATATTTTTAAATAAATAATTATATATATATATATATATATACTACCGTCAAAAATGTTGAAAATAATTATGTGATTGCATTGATTATAATTTCCGCACGAATAATATTGACATATTTTTGTTGCCGTTAAGACTTTTAATTAATAATATTCCAGCTTCTAAACTGATTTTGTCTTCGGCCATTGCAGAATTTTTTTTAGGACAAGCATTAATCAATTAAGAACGGCGCGTTTGTGGAAAAAAAAAGAGAAAGAGTGAGATAGTAAGCCAGTGTCTATTAACATATGGATAAGAGAGAGAGGGAGGGGGAGGGAGAGAGCGTGTGTTTATATGAATGAAAGAGCGTGATGTATGAGTGACGAAATTTTCGTATGTGAGAGAGTAGATATGTTGGCGTACGGGAGGAGGAGCATATGACAAAGAGAGAGAGAGAGTGAGAGGTGAGGGGAAATGGTTGCTATGTTTATGTACCTAGGGGAAAGATCTTCCTTCCGAGTATTATCTACCAGAACAACACATCGCTAAAGTATCTGATCTACGAGTTGAGAAAATTGACTACATTAAAATATACATTAAAAATAGATATATACGGAATAAGAAGTGATCTTTATTTAATAAGCTATAATAATATACTAAACAAAAGGCATATGATAACAGAACTAAAGGAAACTATTATTTTAACTAATATTACCACTGTCTGTAGACATTTTGAATATAATTCAAAAATGAAATAAATAAATTTGGGGAGTTCGATCGTATAATTTTCCAGCAAATGAAATCCAGATGAGATTGTAATGTTTGGAGAAGGACACCTTTCAATTTTTTCGAGTGCTTATTGATATTTTTCTTTGAGTCAGATCTCATATTTTAGAAGAATCATGCATGTAGATCATATACTTAAACTGTATCGAGAAAGCGTATGAGTATAAGATGTTACGTGTATGTTCGTACGAAAGAGAATATAGTGGAAGGTCGGTCCACGAATTTAATTCGTTCCTGAAGGCCGTTCGTAACACGAAATGTTCGTAAACCGAAACTATTTTTTTCCAATAGGAACAAATGTAGAGAAAGAAAAGTCACAGTACAATAAAACTGGAAAAGAAAAACAGAACACAGCACACGAATGTATACAACACGGCGGTCGAGTCAGAAATTATTCCGTTCGGGTTGACTCGGCTCGGAAATGGTTTTTAGAGAACCGAAATTTTGTTCGATAACCGAGGCATTTTCAACTCGAATTTTCTGTTCGAAAACCGATTTGTCCCACATGTTCAAGAACCGAGGTTGCACTGTTTTTTTTTTTTTTTTTTTTTTTTTGTGTGTGTGTGTGTGTGTGCATAAGTGTGTGTGTGTGCATAAGTGTGTGTGTGTGTGTGTGTGTGTGTGTGTGTGTGTGTGTGTGTGTGTGTGTGTGTGTAAAAAACAACAACGATAAAAAAAATGCGCGCGTAAAAAGGAATGAGGTTAGAAGAGAATGGATATGGTTAGAACATGTTTGTGGGCATGAGAGCGTGTGTGCGAGGGAGAGGATGGATAATACAGAGAGAGTAACGACATGCATATGTGAGAGAGGGGGAATGAGTCAAAGGGGCGAAGAAACAGTATGCAAGTACAGGAATGTGTGTGTATGGGTGTCAGAGAGAGAGAAGAGTAAGACAGTCTGTAAGAGAAAGTATGCGTGCGTGTACACAAGAGAGAGAAGAAGAAAGAGAAAGAGTGGGGCAGAGAGAGAGGGAGAGTGCGTGTGTACGTATGAGAAAAAGAGAATGCGGAACAGAGATTGAGTGTGAAAGAGAGTGAGTTTGAAATAGGAAGAAAGGGGAAGATGGAACAGTGTGTGCGTGTGTACATATATATGTGTGTAAAAGAGAAGGACAAACTGACAACCAGAGAGGGTTTGTGCTAGTATACGTGAGAGAAGAAAGATGGAGTAGAGAGAGTATGCGTGAGCATGGATGCGTATGTGAAAGAGAGATTAAAAGAGAGAGAGAGGGGGGAGTATAGAGATCATGTGCCTTTATGCGCGCATGCTCAGTTATATTTTGTTAGAGGCTCTTACACTAAACTCATAAAACGTTGTTTATTTTACATTAACCCTTTCACCCAATAATAGTATAAAAAATAGAAGTGGTTTTATTTTTTGAGTAGATCTCGACACAGGTACAAAATATCGGTAATCAAAGCCCTTTTTAAAGGTAATATGCAGATGGGAACATCAAAGCCCTGTTTAAAGGCCATTTCGTCGGATCAGACATTTTTAACACCTTGATAATAACACGTTTTCACAAATGATGGAAATATTTAGTTAGGAAAGCAGGAGCGAAAGGAAAAAATCATTAGAAAGGATTTGTAAATAAATAACAAAAGAAAAATATATATCGTAACTTAGATGTAAACTTATGTTCAGTTTAGTTTGGTTTGTTTTACGGCTTATCAACCTCAATGGATTATGCAATGCCGACACAATTTCTATTGCTGGTAATATTTTGTTCTCAATAGATGAGATATTGCATTGGTATACTAACGATTCCGTACGACATTTATTTTGTAGAGGAGAGTTATGTGGATTTCTATAATTACATAATTTTTGTTTGTCTTCATCTCTTTTTATTTTTATATTTTCTTAATTTCTTTGGTTTTGGTCTAAGTGTTTATTCAAGATATTAGCATTATGTTTCTTAATAATTTTCTCAAAACTAACTTATATAAATAAGGAAAATGGAAAGCATAGAAAAAACAGAAGCAGAAAAATAATTTGGTATACAGCCCCATACAACCAAATGGTAAAGAATAAATTAGGACAAAAATCCCTTGCATTAATAGTTAAGCATTTTCCTAAAGATAGTAAACTCATTATTATTTTCAATAAAAATACACTAAAATTAAGTTACAACTGTACTGAAAACTTAGAGAAAATTATTAAGAAACATAATGCTAATATCTTGAATAAACACTTAGACCAAAGCGAAAGAAATTTATCAAAATATTTATTGCTGGTAATATTTTGTTTTATCAAAAATCTATTTCTGGTAATATTTTACCTTCAAAAATGTATCGCTGGTAATAATATATTCTTTTTTTTTTTCAAAAATTTATTGCTGGTAATAGTTTTTTTCTTCAAAAATTTATTGCTGGCAATAATTTTTTACAAAATATTTCTGGTATTAAGACCTATTTTTACACTCTCATTGTGTTTTTACCCCAGTTTCAGGGTTAACTATTTGCCCATAGCTGGGATCCTAACAAGTGTTACCACCCCGCATCAGGGTGGACCTGGAAACACCAGCAATTAAGAGGTGGTTCCATGCTCCTCAAAACCTCCTGATCAGAGGCCTTGCTGTTGGACGTAGTTTATCGTCTTACCCAGGACGCGGATGTAGTTTATCGTCATACCCAGGACGCAAACTTATGTTCAGATTACAATGGTAGTGGTTCTGATAAAATTAATTCTTATGTATTTCAGTCAATTATGTGCCATGCGTGATGCACGCTTAAGCGATCATGTATCTCTCGATACATGACTGACAAGGCAGATTTTTTCCTGCATTAGGTTTCCATTTCTTTCTGCGGTAAACCAGTTGCCATCCAAGACTATAGAACTTGGTCAGTCCTGCTATTTCCCCATAGCTTGGGAGAGAAGAAGAGGGTTCATACCTTTCTCGAGGGTATTAGCACGTAGTCGAACTCGGCTCTCCGACTCCTCAATCCGAGCCGCTATCCATTACTCCATCGTGAATTCCTAAAACGTCTCTTAAAAGCCTCCGCTGCATTAGCTTCGGACAGGTGCAGCTGGAATCGATATAAGAGATTGCTCCTATAATAATTTATTTTACTTAAGAGTAAAACCAGTAATACATGTTGTAAGCAGCCGGGTATTTATCAAGAATTCCCCGTGGCAAAAAAGGTTAGAAGTATCAGTTATATTCAATTCAATACTGTCGTTATTTTAAGAATTAAGGGTATACAAAAGAAAAGATTTGAAATTAACAATATCTTTCCATTTCACTGAAACAGACACTTCTTTTTTCTTTCTTATTTTCTTTTTTCACTGAAACCAAGTAGCGTTTCTGATATATTATTTCCGTGATTTCATAATGTCAAAACGAATCAGTCCATTATTTATTAGGTTTTGGCAAGGGGTAAGCGAACTAACTAAGTAACTAAGTATTAGATTGACGGCAAGGTATCAGCATTTTACTGTTGAAATGGCTAGCTGTTACCGTAAGTTCTATGCTAGCAATTTCTTCTATCGCACTTCTCGCTTGTGGAAACCTTTTTCGGTTTCTGGCTTTACAGTGAACTTTGATCATTTTTCTATTCATCTAAAATATAATTATAATCTGAAATCAAGAAAATACGAAGTTTAAATGAATGTACTTGATTGACGCAAGGCCTCACTATTTTAATGTTGAAATTGCTAGATGAAACCGTAATTTCTATGCTAACTGTTTCTTCACTTGCACTTCTCGTTTGTAAAACTCACTGCTTCCTAGTCAACTTTGATCTTCAAGAATTTAGATGTAATGTCAATCGTTATCTTCTGTCTTTTAACTCTTATTCTTTTTTTGTTTTTGTTGGATCTTTAAAGAGGTTACAAGCAGACAAAGGTGGTACTCGAGTGAAAGGAACAGCAACACGTAGATGAAAGAAAGAGAGGTTTATTGTAAAAGAGAATACATTACTGAAAGACAGGGAATCGGTTAGCAAGCTAGTAATTCCTGAAGCAAGGTTATTTACCTTACCTCCCCGCGAGGCAGGATGTGGCACACGGCCGTTTTTTAATGCCGGGCAAAGCCGAGCCCGTAGGCTCGTGCAAAAATTCCTCATGGATTCCGTATACATGGGGTCGGGTAGCTTTCTACCACTCCAGACGAGACTCTGCTCTTCGACATAGCCTGGTCTAGGTTTCTCTCTGGCCGAAGGCTGAGAGTTCGACCAGCACAGCTGGATACGAATCTCCAACTAATTGCCGAAGCAAGTTTATTTAATTTACCTCCCCGCGAGGCAGGATGTGGCACACGGCCGTTTTTTAATGCGGAGCAAAACCGAGCCTGTAATGCGCCTTAGAAGGTAAATGCGTAATTCCGTCGAATTTATTGGCCGGCCTTCGTTCGCCGTCGCCGGACGACTGTAATGCGCCTTAGAAGGTAAATGCGTAAGTCCGTCGAAATTGTTGGCCGGCCTTCCTCGTAGGCCCTGTATACACGGGGTCGGGTAGATGTCTACCCGCCCCCCATGTCAAGACTCTGTCCTTTGGCATATCCTCATCTGAGTTCCTCTCTGCCCGAAGACCAGCACAGCTAGAGACGAATCTCCAATTAATTGCCAAAGCAAGAGTATTTACCTTACCCCACCCCCTCGTGACAGGATGTGGCACAAGGCCATTTTAATGCGGGGTAAAAACCGAGCCCGTAGGCTCGGGCAAAAATTCCCCATAGACCACGCATATACGGGGTCGAGTAGCAGTCTACCACACCAGACAACGCTCTTCGGCATAGCCTCGTCTGAGTTCCTCTCTGCTCGAAGGCATAGAGTTCGACCAGCACAGCTGGAGACGAATCTCCAACTAATTGCCGAAAGAAGTTCGCTAGGTATATCCTGTGCTTACTATATATATCTACTGATATAGTCAGTCCACATAGGCGATAGGGAGTGTGGGACATTCCATTACAACAGTTTTCTTCATTTAGTAGTATTTTTCTTATAATCTCTAATACTCAGTAACCTCTTGCGTCCTAGTGACTTTATTGCTTTACTGGGGGTGAAATGATTTAAAGATTTTTTTTTTAAATAAATAAATGTAGGCGTTTGTGATCAAGTGATAACGAAGCCGAATATTGAGAACTTCCGGTCATATTATATCAACATCACAAATGAGATTGAGGGAGTCAATTCCGAGCTGCTTTTGGCGGGGAACAGACTCTTCCTTGAGCAGAAAAAAACTCGAGCGATGAATTATAATAGAATGATTTCTGTATAATCATTTGTTATTAATTCTCTTTTACGTTGTATTTGCTTTTTCTTTCTTATATTCTTAAATTTCTTTTTTTAAATAATTTCTTTTGTTTATCCGAATTCTACTTCTTTTTTATAATAACATTTTTTTTCTTTTAACCTTTTACCTTCAGTGTGATCCTATCCGAGGACTTGGGTTCCGACGAGGCTCTTACAAATGCGTCTGCAAAGACTCATTTTATTTCCCTAATGTCACGGCAAAACATCGATATTTCTTTGGCACTGATGTCGAGCATGAATATGAAAAGGCAAAGAGAGTAAGTATGTTTTTTGTTTTTGTTTTTTGTTTTTTTTTATCTATAACAGGTTTCAATAGTTTCTCTGCAATTACAACCAAAAGAAAATAAATTAATCGCACTTTAAAGCACACAACTCTTTTAATAAAAATTAGCACCTCAAAGAGTATCCGTGCATTATACGCGAAGTGAAAGTTCCTTTGGTTATGTTTTTGGCGCTGCTCTAACCGAGCATGCCTCGCACAGCCATAATAACAGCATTACCAGAAAATGAAGAAAATCATTCTAAATTTCATGAACAATTTCCTCTCTGGCGCGGTGCATATTTCCTACGGCAGGCTTATTAAGATTTAAATAATTTTTTCCGTAACAAGATTAATTTGTTCCAGGAATCAGAATTCCAAGCGGTATGGGCAGACGATATTTGTAGATGGCACAAAAAAAAAAAAAGAAAAAAAACTAAGCAGTTGAATTTTCTTTCATTTTTGTTCTTTTGAGTTTAAAATGTACACATTCGTTTTTAACTCTCTCATTTAACCGTTTGCAATAGATTTACGGTGCGCATTATACGAGAGCAAATATACAAGTAAGTAAATATGGAATCAGATATTAAAAGATCGTTTGAAAAACTGTATGCTTCTATTAAAGATAAATCTGGACAAAAACCCGATAGGAAAGCGCAGTTTTTTTTTTGTTTTTTGTTGTTTTTTTGTTTTTTTTTGTGGGGGTAGGGGTGTTTGAGGGGGGAGTATGTATTATTAATTATTTTTTTTTTATCTTTTTATCTTTTTTTTCATTCTAGTAATATAACAATAGTGAGTTTCTTATAATTTCTAACACTCAGTAACCTCTTGCGTCTTAGTGGCTTTATTGCTTTGCTGGGGGTGAAATGATTAAGCAAATGTAGCAATAGTAAGTTCATCCTTGGGCCGGGCATTGTGTGCTTGAACTCAATGTGAACAGGACGAGCAATAATTTAGCAGAACTAAAAAATAATAACTAGACGAGCACGGTCTATCTCCATAGATTAAATAGAGTTCAGTTCGGAATTCCCTCTAGGCTACCCGGGTCGACATACACCTGATGAAGGCACAACGGTCGAAACATAGTGATGAGTCCCTATGTAAATAGTGTAAATAATTGAGACAGAAAATAGTAAATGCCTCTTTTGGTATTTCTTGAGGCAATTGCTATTACTAGTTACTGTACATTGTCTTACCTAATAACATGCGACAGGTTTTATTGGGTTACATTGTATCAGCAGCGAGAAACATTCTGCATGGGTCGGTGGTGCTGATCTGGAATCTCGTCTACAGCCACTTTATCACAGACGTGCCATCGCTTCCCTCTGACTTTTCTACAAGTATTTTCATGGCAACGGCTCTGACGAGCTACTTTCACTGGTTCCCAAGCTGCATGAATTTGTGCGTGCTACTAGACTGGCATCTTGGTCCCACCCTTTCATTGTCGAAACGAGTAAACGTAGCCATTTCTTCTACTCCAACAGCTTCTTCTCGCACTTCCCGTCTATGGAACTCCCTTCCTATCGCTTGCTTCCCTGATAAATATAATCTTCAAATATTCAAATGTAAAGTCCATCGACATCTTCTGATGCCTTGACCTAGATCCCTGTCCTTCTCTTTATCCTTTTCCCAAACACACCTCTTTACTCTTACTCTCACTCTATGTAAACCCTTGCGTGCTAATGGCACTCCCAAACTGATCTACAAGCGAAATTTTTTTTGAATCTTTTTTTTGAAATTTCGCTTGAAGATGGAACAGAGCTTCATACTTTAATTCAATTTAATTCAAATAATTATATTGAAGTTTTCGGCTCTTGTTTTGAAACGTGAGAACTCTTATGTAGCGTGTTAGAATCATATTTTAAATAAATAATTATATTTATGCTCTACTTTTGTATCGAGCAGTATTTTAAAAAAATAACAAAAATACTAAAGAACTTTTGGATTATTTACCTAACGAGTTCTTACCTATTTTTATATATTTTCATATATATATATATATATATATATATATATATATATATATATATATATATATAAAGGAATTATTGAAGTCAACACTCAGAGGCGACAGGCTATTTCATGCTGGCGTCCAGCATGAAACTGCCTGTCGCCTCTGAGTGTTGACTTCAATGTTCACTTTTATATTTATATTTACATACGCTCTATCTCTGATATTGAGCACTTTATCCCATAAATATAGCACATCTTAAAACTATATTTCCTATATATATATACACACCCATCAGGTTGCAGTATTTCTCAAACTTTTATTTTTACTTCAGGACACACTAACTAAAACATGACAATAAATAAGGGTATTATTTTCGGATTGGTTTTAATTGGGATTGAAAAAAAAATGAATTAATAGATCAGAAGCCCTACCTGATATAGGCGGTAGTTGCCCTCAACAGCTTCCTTATCTTGGGGTTGATTTACCGTTACCGTCTCCACGGTTTTGATTTCAGAGTTTTCTACCAAAGCTAGAGTGCTGAGTCTACTCCAAGAAGAAATGGATTCATGCCTTTTCGAAGCGCGTTAGTGCTAAGTGCATTTTTGTGTGTCACATTTTTTTTTTTTTTTTACTTTCGTGAGGTTCTTAAAAAGCTTAGTCTCCTTGACTCACATGCCGACGTGCACGGGCGCGAACACACACACGCAAAGGAGCACGTGCATACTGATAAGAGTATATGAACGCACATATACGCGGAAACGGACACGCGCTTGCACACAAGTGCACGTGCCCATGCGTGCACGCACGAACGGACGGGAGCGCACACAGATGAACGGCTCGATGCTAAACGCTTTCATCTCATATCAGTTTCTTGTAAAAACCATCCTTAGTAAATAAAAGTATTTCTAAAATGGGGAGTTACTTTTTCCATCGCCCTGTAGATG
>CAHIKZ030004911.1:3842500-3952500 GCA_903632075.3 Acanthosepion pharaonis
GAATGCTGGTGGGCCGCCTCAATCTTCATATCCTTCAAGCTTGCTAGGTCACCATTTTGCTTCTGAAAGAACACGAAATCAATGTGAGCATAATTTCTTCAACACCAGTGACCTACTGGCCAAAGAGCGAAAGCGAAAACCCGTTGGTTACTTTATTCGTTCTGTGATTGACGCGTGTGAGCTTGCGCGCACGCGCGCTCACGTGGCACGGAGATCTGACATGCATTTTCGAAGATGCAAACCATTACCGTATTTTAAGTTTAACCGAAAGAAATGTAAATCTTGATGAAATGTTGTACAATAACTTAAAATAATTCGTAGTTATTATTCCTTTTTATATTTCTGTTGCTTCCAATCCAATTAAGAATTAGTGCGCAAAAGACATACCCCTCCCCAAATTTATAGTCAAATCTTACAGGTGCATACTGGGATTTCTTCCCATCCAATAAAAAAAAAAACACTTCTCGATCTCATCCGCCATATTTTCCTACTTCCTTGTCTTGAACTCAAAACGCTGCGCTTACTTGTTTGTATCCCTGTTGCGTGTTAGAATCATTCTTAGTTCATTAACTTTTTGCCTCATTATTGCTGCTTTGCATACTTTTGTTTCGCATATATATTGCTTGCTTCCTATTATTTTTGCCCTGTTCTTTTCTTGTCTTATTGTCTGCTGCAAACTTTGGCGAAATTTCTGCCAATTACATTTAACCATGGCTACAACTTCTTTTGTTATGATCATTTTATTTTACATGTATTGATTTATTCTTATCGACATCAACTTTTTCGCAGTTACCTTTTTTTTTTCCATGTATTAGTATTCATTAATTTTTGTACGACTATTTTGAAGTTGGTCAACCGTTAAAGATTGGTAACTGCTTATTTAAAACTTTGTAAATGCCTCCAATTGCAAATAAAGATTTTACCCTCAAGACATGTGAGAAAAGGAGTTATTGACTCGGAACGTTGATAGTTATATTTTCGCATGTCGTACCCAAGAAAGTCAAACAAAAGAAGATATTCATATTAATATCGAATTACATATAATATTACAGACACAAATATTGTGAATAGAATTTTGGTCATCAATCAATCGTCTTCGGTCATATTCTCATCGATATAACGTAACTTGTCTAAAAATATTTTCATTGTAAATGTTCTGGTGAGCTTTCCTCTTTTGTACCTCGTATGTACGAATTTAAGCGCGGTAATAGATTAGCAGATAGGTCTCATCATTTTACACTTGAAATGTCTAAATGCAACCGCAAGTTCTATGCTAACGGTTTCTTCTCTTGCACCTCTCGCTTAGTAAAATCTTTTCCGTTTTTTTTTTTTTGTTTTCTGGTCAATTTTGAAAAAAATGTAAATGCAATGTCAATCGTTATTTTCTGTCTGCTTAATTCTTGTTCTTTTATTGTTCTCTCTCCTAAATAATGTCTTGTTTTTATTTTCCCATATTTCCTTATATCTTAGTGGTTTTATTGTCTTGCAGGGGAGGATGATTTTTTAAATACCAAAAGGAAGAATCATATTTATAGCAAGTTGACTAGCATAGCATACTTATTGAATAACGACATTAAAAGAACTATCAACAAAATTCGCCATAAAAAAAAAAAAACATTTAAGAATTTGTAAGTACTTTCGTGGGTTAGCACAGGATAGGGAGGTGTGCAGAGAACTGATTTGAAATTTACAAAGTTGCTGAGGATAAGAAATCGAGCCGAGTTCGAAATTCAGTCGACTTTATTACATACGAACTATTACCCTTGGGAAAGGTAAAAATCCATCTCTTCTCTCCACAGCTAGGGGTAAAAAATAAGTTAGACTGAGTTCTATTGCTTTGGTTGGAAACCAGTCTAGTAGAAGAAAAACTCTGAATTAAAAACCAGTCTAGAGTTAGGCTCCGTCAGGCTGTCTTGTTCACTCCTATTGGATTACGGGACTCGTGATCATCATTCAAGTCAAAGTGGATCTTTTAATGATATTCTGAAGATTGATTGTCTTTTTTTTCTTTCCTCTGTTTTTTCTTTCCTCACGTTATCATATCACTCAAATTTCTCTATTCAGTACTCATTTATATTATATTATTCGTTAACTTAGGCGTTAGTACTCTCAAAATTAGAGTATAGATTAATTTTATTCTATAAATAACGAATCCTTAATTTCCGTGTAATACGCATTAATCTCATCTCCTATTTTAGTTCATTTTTCTCTCTGTTATCTTTTTCACGGTTATCAAATTTTCCAATATATGTGTTTGTTTATTTAAGTACGACTCTTCTGATCAATGCCGAAGTGGTTAATCACCTCACATCCCATAATCTGCTCTCAGACAAGCAATATGGTTTCCGCTACGCCAGATCTACAGCTGATGTGCTTACGGCCATCACTGAAACCGTCTACCAAGCCCCCTTCAAAATAACGGTGAGGCTCGTGCTGTGGCCCTCGACATCTCCAAAGCATTCGATAGGGTTTGGCACGCCGGCCTTCTTCGTAAGCTCCAGGGTATGGTGTTACTGGTCAACTGTTTGATCTAATACAATCATTCCTGTTCAACCGAGAATTGAAGGTCGTTCTCAACGGATTCTCCTCCAGTTCCTATCCCATTAACGCAGGTGTGCCCCAAGGCTCCATCCTGGCCCCACTCTTTTTTCTCATTTTCATCAACGACCTTCCTGGTTTATAGATTCCCAGGTCGGCATCTATGCAGACGACACTACAATTTACTCCTGCCTCAAAAAACAAGTCTAGTGTCGGCGACAAACTAACCTGGCCGTGCGTCTTGAAATGGACCTCCAATCGGTTGTTAACTGGGGCAAGAATTGGCTGGTCAACTTTTTAACGCCACTAAAACTAAATTACCTCCATTAACCACCATAGAGATCCTTCCCGCCCCCATTAAAATGTCTGATAGTCAACTTCCTGAGAGCAACTCCCTGCGTCTGCTCGGTCTCACGCTGACTGCTGGACCTGAGATGGAACAAATACATTGAGTCAATTGCTTCTTCCACTGCGAGGAAAGTTGGCTTCTGTGCCGCGCCAGGAAATTTTCCCCTGAATCGATACTTCAAATATACAAAACAACCATTCGCCCTTGCATGGAGTATTGCTGCCATATATGGGCTGGAGCACCTTCTGCTTACCTCGGAGTTCTTGACAAGATCCAGAGAAGGATATGTAATCTAATTGGCCCTGATCTAGCGTCTTGCTTGCAGTCACTCTCTCACAGACGCGCCGTCGCCTCTCTCTGTCTTTTTTCTACAAATACTTCCATGGTAACTGCTCTGATGAGCTGCTCTCTGGTTCCCAGACTCCATGAATTCAAGCGCCCTACGAGGCTGGCATCCCGCTCTCACCCTTACACCGTAGAAACCTTCAAATGTAGCCGTCTCTTCTACTCCAATAGCTTCATACTCGCACCTCTCGCCAGTGGAACACCCTCCCCAATTACTGTTTCCCTGAAAGTTATAATCTCCAACTATTCAAATGTAATGTCAATCGACATCTCCAATTACCTTGATCTACCCACTATCCTTCTCCTCTTCCTTTCTCCTATCACTCTTATCTGCTCTCGCTCCAAACCCCCTGCATCCTAGTGGCTTCACGCCTTGCTTGGGGCACAATGCTTAAAAAAAAAAAATATAATAGCTAGCAACTCGTATTCGAGGATACCAGTCTACTATGCCTGCTAGCTAATCCCTATTGCTGACTCTCGCTCAGGTACATTTTTGTTTGTTCAACACCCACAGAGCCCACCTGTGGTTTATACTGTAACTATGCTGAGCAAACCTTAGTTACAGTTTCTGGTAGAGAGCGTGTTATCTAGAATGATCAACAATCTGAACAACACCAGCATACTCGGTCACGATGACTTGTGACTTCGTGCTAGCATAGCTATCGACGACCCCCATGTGTTCCGTCTACCCAATTTCACTCACAATATTTGGGTCAACCCGTTGTATGGTTTTCAGGCACTTTCCAAAGGTGCTGAACGCTGGGATCGTCCCCCCACTCCAGACCGATAACATCAGGATGTATTCTTCCTGACATTTTGACCATGGTGAGATTCGAACCCGGTTCTCATGGTCATAAAGCAAAGTTCTAAATATTATATATATATATATATATATATATATATATATATATATATATTGTTGAAACTTGACTAATGCATGGAATAATAATGCAACACAAAATGTACTTAGAACAAAATGTATTGAAACAAGAAAGTATATACAATATTTACATATAGTCTTTTTGTATATTCCTGGTAAGACCGTTCCTGGAGAATGTGTTGACTGAGTCGCAGTCGGGCAGAATCTCTGGTTGAATCTCTTGATTCTCCTTCTCTTCCCGGTACCAACCATGGTCGGTACTCCACTATGCAAATTAGGTGGATCCTACCACAACATATATATATATATATATATATATATATATATAGTTGTGGACAGGATTATTCACCCCTGCTTCTATAATTACACATAAAACCGTAATGCCTCAAGCTTTCATGGAAACTTCATGTGCATTTTTTCACAAATGATGAAATTATGCATTTGAGAGAATGTGCAGTGATACCCACAACAATATTTTTTTTATTTAATGTCAAACAATAAAAAAAAACTTTAAACATAGAACAAAATTCTTGGCTCCCTTTCTTCAATAATCAACTGTGTAACTATTATTCTTGATTATTGCGTTTAATCCTTCTTCATAGTTCCTTACAAGCTCATTACACACACTGATAAGTATTTTGCTCCATTCTTCCTTGGCAAGAACTTCTACTTCCTCCAAATTACAAGGGCTTCTTTCTTTTACTTTTTTCTTCACATATGCCCATAAATTTTAAATGAAGTTTAGGTCAGGACTTTATACCTTAATTTTGCTGTCATATAAGTATTTTTTTAACAATTCGACCTATGTTTTTCGGGTGATTATCTTGTTGGAACGCCCATTGACGACCCAAAGAGGGCTTAAGTGCATTTTGTTTTATTTTATTTTTAAGAATAGGGAAACACTGCTCTTTATTCATGATACCCTGTACTCTCAATCGTTCTCCAGGCCCAGAAACAGTAAAACATCCCCACAACAGAATGTTCCCACCACCGTGCTTAATTGTTGGGAGGGTAATTTTTGGTTTGTGAGTTTCATTCACTTTCCTTCATGTGACCAAATAATTTTAGTTTCGTTTCATCTGACCATAAAACAGATTTCCAATATTTACTCCCATGTTCTAGACGGCTTCTAACATAAGATAATCTTTATTTGCTCAGTGAAAGCATCTCGTGACTGTCTTCGTCGAAACATTCAATCCTGATGTCTTTACATCATTGACAATGTCCTTTGTCGTTAAGGGATGATTCTTCGAGACATCTCTAACAATATTTCTTTTTCATTCTCTCAGAAATTAACCGTTTTCTACCAGTCGCTAATTTATTCTCAACACAATGAGTTTCGTTGTGCTTCTTGATATGATACGAATTGTCGATTTAAGAATATTTAAGCGCTAGTAAAGTGTTGCATATCCGTTACCTTGTTTGTAGCCATCAAATATCTTCATTTGAAGCTTCTTGTCAAGTTCAGCCGTCTTCGCCATTGTTGTAGAACGAATGAGTTATCGAGGTACGTGGCAGTCATATATTGTTTTCTTCCTTACCTCTTAGAATGTTATAGAATCAGATCAATACTATTTTATTTTCAAATAGTGTTTGTATTAAATGTTAAATTAAGAAAAAATATTACAATTGCCACAGAACAATATTTTTTCATAATTTCCATAAGAGATTCTGATAATTTTGGACTGCACCAATTTTTAGAAAAATCTATAACTATGAATATAATACAATATAATTCTAAAATTTTTAAGAATTATTCAAAATTAAATATGGAATCAACTATTTATGGTATATTCAGTAAGTACTTGCAAATATTCGTATTTCCTTTGAAAATATGCAAATATTCAGTGGGGGGCGAATACTTCTGTCCACAACTGTATATATTACGCTACAAAGACAAATTGAAAGACAACTTGAAACATCTCAACTTTGATCTGAAAACCTGGGAAGCACAAGCATCAAACCGAAATGAGTGGCGTAAGACATGTTTCATTAAGTTTTTTGAAAGATTTTGAAGACAGTAGACTGAATCACCGTGATCAATTTCGTCAGGATCTGCAGCAGAGACGCCATCAAAATCCTGCTTTAACAAATTTTATCTGTCATTGTGGCTTTGTCGCCCACAGCAAAACTGGGCTAGGATCACACTTAAGAAAGCACAAATGAAATACGTCTTTCCCTTACCTGTTTTTCTCCAAAACAGCCCCTGCTAGCATGCATAAGTGTAAAACGAAAGTCACCATTCAATGCTGGCCCTCATTTATCGTTCACGATAGGAGAGTCCCCATATATATATATATATATATATATATATATATATATATATATATATATATAAACGATAATTGGGGGACTTCGAAAACGCCGAAGATATGCAATGTATTTCATATATTTTCTAAGGGATCTCATGGCCTGTTGGTGGTAGGGAAGATAAGATGCCCCAGTCTATAAGATGCTCCCATGGCATGTGTCTCAAATAGCCTCTGAAAATTTAAAATCCAGCTTCAGCATGAAGAAATGGCAAAGGTGGATCACTGACGCCTCATAAGCAGCTACTTTGTGTAGATGGAAAGGCAATCTATTTCGGGTAAGGAAACTCTGATTTTAAACCTCCCTAGCCTTATCAAAATACGCGAATGGCTACGGAAAATCCAGATAGTTTACAACACTGACAACATTCCGCCAATTCCCGCAGCCAAACCGGCCATAAGTGTAATGTCTTCCTGTGGATTTTTCTACTGGTAGGATTAGGAGGTCTAGGCAGCGCACTGTCTCCATATACTGTCGCCCTAGCCTTCGTCCTGGAGAGATTACTTCAGCTTCACCACTCTGTGATAGCTCAGCATGTGTGACATCATTTTACAACGCTGGAAACAAGAGTCCGTAATGTCAGATCTTCATTCCCCATTCCACACCTCCAGAAGAGATTTACCTGCAAAGATCTGACCCTAAGACCCCTGCACAGGCTTCTCCTAAAGGGACTGAATTTCGGCTAAACGGAATGCAACCATTACCGCGCTACCTAAACTGTTGCCTAGTATACTATGCAATATTATACTAAACTATACTGATATAATTTCTCAGCCGTTCCAAACTCGAGATATTTGTTACCAGTACCTTGAAACTTACTCCTGATTCGCCTTGTCTCCGATGACTTCACACTCCATTCTAACCTTAAGTCCCTAATGGTATTATTTCAACAGTGTTCTATTTCTAGTACTAGATAAGAATGTTAGCCCACCACAGCTTCTTGCAAACTCTTGCTGATAAATTGGTGACGATAATACAAAACAGATATGTAGCTGCTGGGGAAAGCTCAATATATATGAAAGTGATTAATTTTTGCTAAAAATTAGGTTTTTACAGCTCAAACTTGTCTCTTTAATACGGTTTTCTGAAAATCAAAAGGAACTTACAAGAATTATAAAGATGATGGCAAAAATGGTTGGTTTCTTATACCGCTGTGGAAAGTACCTGACTCCTCCTTCTATGCAGTATCTTTACGATTCATATCAGACCTAAAATGGAGTTCTACTGACATATCTGTGCTGAAACTGCCAAGTCTTCACCTTCCGGGTTTTATAGAGTTAAAATATGCCTAGGCGGCTTTGTAGGTTATTGATTATGTTCAGCCTTACACTCATTTTTACACAGAGGAAACATAGAAAGCCTCTCGATGCTCTATCGCTATTTCCACGGCAAATATTCAGACGCGCTATATTCATTAATTTCAGCCGTTCAGACAGTCACAGCTAGGGCCTGCTGTACAACGTACACAAGCTCAAATCATCTCCTTTTCCTTTGTATTTCATAAGAAGGATGTTTAATTCGAACAGCTTGTGGAAAAGACTCTCGCGAAGATGCTTTCAAAAACGCTACAATCTTAACCTCTTCAAGTCTAGGGTCAGACGTACTGCTGCCATATATGGGCGGGAGGTTCCCAGTCTTTACAAGAGGCAGATCAAACCGAAAATAAAGCACTGCTGCCATATATGGGCGGGAGGTTCCCAGTCTCTACAAGAGGCAGATCAAGCCAAAAGTAAATTACTGCTGCCATATATGGGCTGTACGTGCTCAGTCTTCACTTTCCACTGTCGATAGAGTCCAAAAGCGTTTCTGTCTCCTTGTTGATGACAAATTATTTTTCATTCTACAATCCCTTTCTCAGAGACCAGACGTTGCAAGCGTCTCCATGCTTCTATCACTATTCCCATGGCGAGTGTCCAGATGAACTACATTCCTTAGATACCCCAGTCCTGACCTTCACGTCTAAGACCCTACAATGTCGCACACATTATAGCGAATCACTCTCATTCACTTCGGGGTTAACACCACATCACGTTGAAACACGATTATTTGGGAGTCGGTTCTAAAATATACTGGTTTATAGGAAGAAGCTGCACGATCACTGAAGTTAAGCAAAATCAAGCCTGGTCAGTACCTAGATGGGTGATCGCTTGGGAATACCAGGTGCTGTTAGTTTGGATGTGCGGGTGGTGCAATGAATAATGTATCGAAATTTTTAATCAGAGAGCCGAGGTCCAATTCTAGTTGGGTTCATTATATTGACTTACGTGCAAATACGCTTGGGAAAGTTATGAATCTATCTCTTCTGCTCCCAGTTATGGGTTAATTAATAAATCTTGTATCATTAAATCATTATTATCTCGAAAAAAATTCTTACAATCTAAAATATTTTCTGTCTTCAAATTGTTGACCATGTTTGCCGTAGTCTCTGAATATGGAATCCAGTGAAGTCCGTAATGTGTTTAATATCAGAGTTTGGCAGTGAAGATTCAGAGAAAGACATCAGGTTGGCAATGGAGATATTTTGGGAGAAAAAACAAAATGACTGCCTTTATACACGTCGGGTTGAATATTTTGAGCATTCTGATTGGTTAACCCTTCTATTGGTGAACTATAAAATGAGTCAACTCATTTTGACTGACTCACTAGTACATATATGTATCAAAAAAACTGTAACACAAATAACCCGCAAAGAGTTGATCAGCCGTAGAAAACGAATCAATCAATTAACCATTCCCTTCGTATTCCTTTGGTGAGACGTAAGTTTCACTCGGGCTGCTTCTTTCCATGAACCAGTACTTTTTTAGAACCGACTCTCAAGTGGATGCTTCCCTGGTCATTACAATCTTTACCTGTTCAAGTCTAGGGTTAATCGTTATCTTCCATACATATCCGCATAAGCTGTACCTCTTACTCTGTAACCCTCTACCGCGAGTGGCCCTCCGGCCTTGTACAGGGTGAATATCCTTGCAAAAGAAATCTCGTGGTATACATTGTAAATAATAAAGTAATTCCAGTGCGTAATAAAAATGGCGAAGAAACTCTAATTGATATAGTCAAATAGATTTTAGATCTCATTTTTAAACTTCCTTCTTGCTCACATGTTCATTCCAATGTATTCACATCGTAGAACCATATATTCGCCGCTTCATATCTCTCCTTCATCTATAAATAATGTTGTAGAGTAGCTAGCACCCTTTCAACACTCTAGCAGATGGCCTGGCTCATAACCTTATATAGTCTACGATTAGGAACTTCAACAGTTGATTAGCCCATTACCTGCCATGAGCCTCATTTGGGGATCTGTTAAAATTAAACTCACTACATGAGTGTATTTACATTGAATTGCTTACATACATTGCATTTGCAGAGGTATATTTTACAACACTTAGCCTTTAAAGTTTTTATTATTAGACGTAAGAAGACACTTTCTGTTGTAATTTTACATTTCACGAGTAGAAAAATAATGACTATTTTGAAAAATATTTTTTTTCTAATCAATATTATTTTTTGATGTTTTATACACATATATATTTGATGTTCTAGTTTCTATAAGAATGACAATAGTAACTACTGAAATTAAACATAAAGAATAAATAATCTCCTAAGACACCTGTCTGGGCCAAAAAATCCGCATTAAAAATATTTCGCAGTTAATGGGTTAATAAGCTGATTAGTATTCGGACTGATCTTACTTCGTTTGGCTATACAGCATTTGACTCTCCTCTATTCCTTGTAAGTTGTCTTGTTAATTGTTTGTAAGTTATTATTCTGTGTTTTTTGTATATATCCGTTAGCACCGGATACTAGTGCTGAATAAATATATTAACGCTCATTCTTCTCTGTGCATCATTCACCTCGATGATACAACAAATAGTCTAGCATTTACTGCCAAATAAACTACATTTGGCGACAAGGTCTCCGATCGAAATATTGGAGGTTTTAATTGCTGTTGTTCCCATACATTTTAATAGTAAAATATCAGCAATAAATATTTATAATAAAATTACCAACAACACATATTAATATTAGAATTACCAACAATACATTTTATAGCAAAATAACCAACAATATATTTTATCTGTAGATGAAGGCATACAATTACGTTCAAAATATATTTAGTTGAAGCCATAAAATTATAGTTTGTCTATATTTCTGAGATGAGGTATTATGTACATTATTTACATTATTCAGAATATTGTCCTCATCTTTGTCGCCATATTTATCACAAGGTTTCGGCCGTTGTACACTCCGGCCTTCTTCAGGTGGCTGACCACATATGGAGAGAGAAGGGAGATCACCGCCCTCTATGAGATCATGTTGAGATCATAGACAACGAACACCATTGGAAAATTCGTAAACTAAGGAATCAGTACATATGCTAGGCCACAAAAATCTCCTGAGCCGACCAAGCATAGAAATAAATACAATATGTTAACCAGTAATAAGGAGTGTCAGAGAATAGCAATGATAACAACAAAATTGCAATATGAGCTCTGGTAAAAACATGAATGATAACAGCAAAATTGCATTATGAACACTGGTAAAAATGTTTGCTGAAGACATTAGGTTTATAATACCCAGAAACTCATATGTGCCATATGTCCTCAAGGACACATGGCACAGTTGATAAAGGCGCTGGTTAAATCCAGTGACAGGACCCAAAGAGTGTGAGTTCAATACCCGGTTAAGGCAGTGGAGAACTTTCAGAGGGAAAATTAACAGGAGATAACTGATAACTGACATCCATCAAACATGTCACGTGGAACTAGAACAGTCTACCCCAGTGAGCGAAATAAAGGGTTCAGTTGGCCGAAACGTTGTAACAAATATGGTGACAAAGATGAGGACAATAGTCCGAATAATGTAAATAATGTCCATAAAATTATATTGAAAATATTTAGATTTCGGTATTAAATAACCCATAAAGGTGTTGATAACCAGCCAATCAACTGTCAAATAAGGGAATAAATGTGATGCAGAATTCATTAAACGTCTCTCTATCTCTAACAAAATGTTCCTATTTCTTAATACTTTGTTTAGTTTCAAAAAGGTATCTTTTTTATTCCAGTCCATCTTCGGATTTCTGTGACAAATTTTCCTTTGCCTATCATTACATTACCTATATAGTTAAACAACTTTCATAGACCTACCTAAGAGAAAGTACTTGATGACTGAGAAAACTCTTTCAGAAATGACACAGCTGTAGCGATTGTGCAGCAAATACCTTTGTCATACCTTTTCAAAGGATTTTGAGATATCTAAGGCAATCGCACCAGTAACAAAGCTACCATACAACGCTTCACATTTTCCGTGGGTGATGATAGCTAAAACATCAGCAGTGGACCTAGAAAATCAAAACTCATACTGTTTGTCGTTATTTAACTGGGTTCGAACAGCGATTACTGACGCCTATTGAATTGCATTACCTCACCAGTCACGAGGAAGACATCATGATCTGAGAAAAAAAATCAATTTCATTTCTTAATTGCATGTGCTTGTTAATCAACTTATCTCTAAAATTAAACAAACTGTCCACGAAATCATTAATCAGCTGCTAATGAAAGAATTTTATTTTATTTTTATAAATTGATTTTTGCAGTTTCGAATATAAAGAGGAATTACGTTCGAATTTAGACGTTTCTATCTTTTCGTTTTGTGATTTATTTATTTATTTTTTTTTTTACGAAGCTTTGCTTACTCTGTGAGAAGGACTAGATATTTAGAACTTATTGAAAACCAAACTCACTAAAGTAGTAACTGTCTGGTACACGACATGTTAACATTTACACCAGTAAGCAGAGAACGGGCTGACAAAAGGCTACACTTGTAGGACACACGGTGTAAATCAACTTTATAATCCTTATAAGTTTGTTTTTTTTTTAGGGGGGGGGTTATGACAGTAACTCTTTAAACGACTAAACAATAGCTATATAAAAACTGTCTTATGAGGTTTATGCGTTTAGAATTTAAAAAAGAATTTAGTCTTCTAATAATAATAATAATATTGGTTGACATATGTGTTCCCAAACAAATTAAGTAGCCTCCCAATAGCAATACAACTAGTTGTCATGTAGTTAGAACTGAAATTATAGTCACCTAATAGTAATTATCCTAGTTGTCATATTACTAGCAGTAATACTGGTTTTCATGTGTTTACAGCTGTAATTATGGAAAAAAAGGATATATAAATTTTATATACCAGAACAATTTTAGGAAAATTAATGATAAATTAAAAAATAATTGTGCGACGCGTTGCATTATTTAGGACTTCATCAATATGAACGATCTTTCACAATTGCCATTGTAGAATCTTTTAAACCATAACTAATATATACGAATTTTTATTGCATCCGTATACACTGCACAAATGTTTTTGAATGCCTCTGTCAATGTACTACTCTTTCGGAATTCATACAGGAAACAATAGCAAATAGGTTGCTTTTTAAAATTAGATTCCCTCGTAAGGTTAAACAACACTAGTAACGACACACTATCGGATGAGAGAAATGATAAAGTAATTCTAGACCCAGTTTCCTTCTGTATTTGTCTATATTTCTGAGATGAGGTATTATGTACACTATTTACATTAATCGGACTATTGTCCTCATCTTTGTCGCCATATTTATCCGATCCTTCAGTATCTGTCTATATTTCTGAGATGAGGTATTATGTACACTATTTACATTATTTGGACTATTGTCCTCATCTTTGTCGCCATATTTATCCGATCCTTCAGTATCTGTCTATATTTCTGAGATGATGTAATATTTACACTATTTACATTATTCGGATTATTGTCCTCATCTTTGTCGCCATATTTATCCGATCCTTCAGCATATGTGCTGATTCCTTAAGTTTACGAATTTTCCAATGGTGTTCCCTGTCTATGATCTCAACATGATCCCACAGGGGGCGGTGATCTCCCTTCTCTCTCCATATGTGGTCAGCCACGCCTGATTTTTCTACTTCCCCTCGCATTAAAGCTTTCTGGTGTTCTTGAAGCCTTACCTTGAGGGGGCGGCCTGTCTCTCCTTTATATTCCTTTCCGCAGCTGCATGGGATAGCGTACACACAGTCTTTAGTCATGTTCCTCTCTATGGGGGGTCTCACTCGTGAGAGATACCTGCGAAGTGTTGTCACGCTTTTGAAGGTTGTCCTGATGTTATATGGACCGCAGATCCTTTGTATTTTCTCTGATAACCCCTTCACATAAGGAATCAGCACATATGCTAGGCCACAAAAATCTCCTGAGCCGACCAAGCATAGAAATAAATACAATATGGGAACCAGTAATAAGGAGTGCCAGAGAAAAGCAATGATAACAAAGTTGCAATATGAACTCTGGTAAAGTCATGCAATGATAACAGCAAAAATTGCAATATGAGCACTGGTAAAAATGATGCTGAAAACATTAGGTTTATAATACTCATCATACCCAGATGTCCTCAAGGACACATGGCACAGTGGATAAAGACGTTGGTTAGATCCATGACAGACCCAAAGAAGGTGAGTTCAATTCCTGGTTAAGGCAGTGGAGAACTTTCAGAGGGAAAATTAGCAGGAGATAACTGATAACTGACATCCATCAAACATGGCACGTGGAATTAGAACAGTCTACTCCGGTGATCGAAATAAAGGGTTCAGTTCGAAATTCCAACCACCTGAAAAACGAAAACCACCTGAAAAAACCACCTGAAAAACATAAAAGACGATGGACATAAGAGCCCAAATAATTCACACAGCCATTATGTCCATCGTCTTTTATGTTAAATTTTATAAGTTATAATGTTAATTATGTCTAAATGAAAAGTCCATGATGATGGTCTAAAATAGACCGAAACGTCCGACGTCGACTTTATTTTAACATTAACACGACATAAATGCATATTCAGATTTTTGTTTTTCCTGTATTTTTCTTTCATACTGTCGGATTTATATCCATATATTTGCTTACATATATGACATATATATTTCAAATCACGAATAACGAATTATATACTCGCGTATATTACGGATTTTTTTCTTCAAAAGAATAGGGGATCGTACTATACACAGGACATTTTTTGAAATGATTAAAAAATCATGCGTTTTTGGTGACCGGTTGCACCATACAGAAGTATTTTTTTTTCTGAAGGGGGTGAAATTAATTCCAAAACATTCAGAGGTTTCACTATACCTGAAGTCGGCTTATATCCGAATATATACAGTAGTTAATGGTGACAAATTTTATTGTTGACAACAAAAGCATATCTAGAAGATCTAGTTTGAGAAAAATGTTATTAACGACGGTGTTGCCCTAAAAAGGCTTCAAGAGGTATTCAATTGCAAATGAGTCACTCGAAGATTCATTCCTTCAAGCGGGCAACTTGTAAGCATTAGTGGTGCCGGAAATGAGAACTTGAATTTGCTCCACTTCATCCGTGCCGGACGCTTGACTTGTATTTGGCTTAATCAACCATGAAACAATAACATCTGCACTTGCAATGTACGGAAACAAATAAAACGCTCACGAAGAAAATGGATTCCCTGCGAATTCAGGGGATATCAGAAAGAAACAAAAGATATATTCTACCAGTGAAACGACATTGTCACCTTCGGATTACCAAGTGAACTGTCTAATAAAAATGTGTTTGCTTTGCATGCGATTCTTCGAAGTCTTCAATTTTTGATCACGTACATACATTCGTACACACACACACACACACAAAATATATATATATATATATATATATATATATATATATATATATATATATATATAAGAAAGAACAGTAAGATATATAATCCGGTGTTCTTATAGATATTTTTATTTTTACAAAACAGTGCTCAATGTAAATTTACAGAGCATTAATATTATAAATTAACTGATTTAAAATATGTTTTTTTCGCTAACCAGTTCTAACCATGTTTCAAAAATGGAAGCTAAAAGCTTAGAATTTAATTTTGTAATTGAATTAAAGACATTAGTTCCATTTCATCCTCAGATTTTTGAGTAAAATTTTTTTAAATTTACTGGGTTTTAAAGGCACGGCAAAAATCATAATTTACAGTTTCAAGGATACAGATACTTATATATACAGATACTTATACATATATATATATATATATATATATATATATATATATATATATATATATATATATATATATATATATGATATAACACAGATACTTATATATACAGATACTTATATATATATATATATATATATACATATATATATATATATATATACAGATATATATATATATATAGAGAGAGAGATATATATATATATATATATATATATATATATATATATATATCATACAGATACTTATATATATATATATATATATATATATATATATATATATATATATATATATATATATATATATATATATATAATGGAATATGAATACACCTGTGTTCCCCCTCACTGGAGTGTGAATGGCTGGTGTCCGTCATATCGACGGACGTGTAAAAAGAATCAAAAAAGCCTTAGTCTGAGAGCTAAGTCTATAACAACGACCATTGGACTACGCCATTGATCTACACTTTTTACCTGCGACTACGACGCGTACCAGTCGATTACTCCTGCCGTATTCTACTTGATTATAGTAGCCAAAATCACTTAGCAACTTCGTTCAAATATATCCATTTCTGGGACATATATATATATATATATATATATATATATATATATATATATATATATAATTGTGTTATTTAAACAGTAATCCCTCTTTTATACAAGTTTCGTTAAAAATGACTGAGAAGGGACTTCGGTTAATTCTTTATTTAATTTTTCTTGTGTTCTTATAATTCTTCCCTTTTCCGGACATAAATTTTATATAAATTGTCAGAACATTATGTATCTACTATTTCGGCTATACTCTTAGCCATTAACTAGGATGATTTTATTTTAACTTTTAAATGAATGTATGGATTTTATTTTTAAGTATTTATCTAGAATTATAGGAATGTTTTATTTTCCAAACATGGTTAGCACATTGTGGCCGTGTTCATAGTTGATGTTATGGAGTGTTGGCTTTTTCTTTTTTATTAATAATGATTCCATTATTTTTATTAATAATGATTCCATTATTTTTAGTCATTTTTTTACATGCTGGTGAGGCTATGTATTGTCAACAAGTATGTTGCGGGTGGGGATTGGTAGGTCGCCGTATGTATTTAAATGAAACATAATTGAGCTTTTTTTCATATTGTCCTTTTACAGATATATTTTTTTAGTTATATCTCATATATATATATATATATATATATATATATATATATATATATATATTAAATCTGAAAGGAAGTGTGCTGATAAAGCTTAGTGCAGCAACAAATAAATCAATAAATAACCTCTAACCCTTAGTACTATACTATGTAGGAGTTTGAAATGAAAATGATTAATAATTAATAAAAAATAGAATATTTAAAAAGTTAAGTAATAAAGTTACTTTAAAATAAAAATAAGAATGAAAATTAATAATGAATAAAGACAAAATTGGATTATAAAAAATAGTTAAATAAATATGAAAATTCCCATCATGCATCGGGAGAGGCGTTTTACCGACAATTGAAACAGACGTCAAATTTTATCTCTCTTCACCTTCGACACCCAAATGAAACAGATGTCCGAAAGGCTATGTGGTGACTACCAGATAAACAAAACATTTTATCTCTGTATACGTATGTTCTTTAAAATATACAATTTTCTCTGAAATGTATAGGAAAGACATTTTATCGTTTTTTTTATTTATGGTTATTGTGTTGCAAGTTGTATATGATTTGTGCGTAATTAATATATTTCCATTGTGTGGGCGATGATATTTAACTCCCAAAGTATATTATATATATATATATATATATATATATATATATATATATATATACATATATATATATATATATATATATATATATATATATATATATATATATATATATATATATATATATATATATAGTTCAGGTAATACATCTTAATAATATCAAATATTAAAACTCTGCCACAAAAACAGCTCAATGCATTTATTATAACAGAACATATAAATTGCACACAAAACATATAAATTTCACCAGAGGATTTCTTTGTTGTGTATATATTTATTATATATATATATATATATATATATATATATATATATCAATTAATTTATAATATTAATGCTCTTTAAATTTTTGAATGAGTCACTTTCTAGAAATTCAAAAGTATTCTCCCTACAAACTCTTCATATTTCAGATACATAGACGACTCATTATTAATATTTCCAAAAAACACCAATTTAACGGATCTTCTCTCTAAACTTAACAATATTGAACCTACAATAAACTTCACTTTTGAAACTGAAACCAACTACACTCTTCCGTTCCTGGTCTTTTTGTTAATTAGAAATAATAACGAACTCAATTTTGACGTTTACAGAAAGGCTACAAACAAAAATGATCTGATCAGTTTCTATTCAAACCACTCTTCAAAAATTAAATCTGGAATTATTATAGGTTTCTATTTAAGAGCATTAAGAATTTGTAGTCCCCAATATTTACTTAAAGAAGAAACATACATAGAAAACACATTCAAAAACCTACAATACCCATATCATTTCATCCACAACGCAAGAAGAAAGGCATACAAAATATACAAACGAAACGAAACTAATAACATAATCCGCAATAATAAATCACATGAAAACAGATGCATAATACTACCGACCAATTCTGTCACGTCCACTATCCAGAATAACCTATCCCATCTAAATAATCTTGAAATTGTCACAAACACTTCCAAAACCATTATAGATATACTAAGATCTTCAAACAATAATAGCACTAATATTTCTGAAGCAGACATTTATAAAATAAATTGCCAAAACTGTTCATCCCAATATATTGGAGAAACAAGTAGAACTTTAAAAAAACGCATTTATGAGTACAAAAGAGACCTCACAAAAAACAACTCAGCTAATGCACTAGTCATACATAGAAATAAATTCAACCATAATTTTGATTTTAAAAATGCTACACTCATAAAAAAAGAAAATAACTCACTTAGAAGGAAAATTTTGGAGAGTGCCGCCATAGAAAATTACCCAAATATTAATCTACGCCCAGGTTTTTTCCCCATTTCACCTTTCTTAACAAAATTACTGCTCTTGCAGATACAAATATACACAACAGATTTATAAAAATCAAAAGAAAATGGTTGAATACATCAACACAGATATAATGACAATATTCTCCACACGTGACAAATACTGACGTTATTTTTCAGTTAAAAATATGAAAATAGCGTTTCTCTACATTCCAGTTGCTAGGTACATTCTGTTTTTGTTTTTATTAGTTACTTTATTCAATTAATTTCATTTTCGTATTTTTGCTTTGATAAAGTCCACATTGGACGAAACGCGTCAGCAATTACCAGTTTTCCTATTGTCATTTTTTATATATATATATATATATATATATATATATATATATATATATATATATATATTACATTCAGACATGGCCAATGTATCATCAGTACAATCCACAACAAAAGTATGACAAAGTGTAAAAAGTTTGCGTGTGACGCGTTTCGTCATTTAGGACTTCATCGAATTATGTTTATTTTTTATGTTGATGTGACTACACATGCGTACGAACGAGATGCGTTGAAAATTTTAAATTTAAACATGATTTTTTTTAAAAATATGTCTTTTGCGTATATAATCTAGTAGAGAAAACAACTTCTTTAGAAGAAAATGTTTAGAAAGTGTATTAATCACTAGACCAGCCAATGTAAATTTACGTCGAGGTTTTTCCAAAGTTTCACCATTCTTGGAAGATACACAATGACGTTTAAATGGCGTCGTTAGTTTATAAGTATAACGAATGTGCCTTACTGTTTATCAGTAGATACATATGATAAAAATATAATTTTAAGGTATGCTATATTTATGGATAATATTGCTCAATATCACAGATATTGGATGGCCTGAAGATTGCGTTCCAGGATGAAACAGACTGTCGGCACCTGGTGTTGACCTCAGTGTCCACTCTCATATACACACACACAAACACACACACACGCACAGATAGATAGATAGATAGATAGATAGATAGATAGATAGATAGATAGATAGATAGATAGATAGATAGATAAAGTGGGCGAAAGAGTCAGCAACATTCCCTGAAGATCGTGTTCAAGAATGCTAATTCTTGACATCACTATACACTTTTTTTTATTTGCATACGCTCTATCTCTGATATTGACAACATATATTCATAAATATAGCATAACTTAATGCATATTTTTATCATACATACATATACACACCGACTCACCCGCACACACATACACATACACACACACATAGATAGATAGATAGATAGATAGATAGATAGATAGATAGATAGATATAGATATATATATATATATATATATATGGTGGACTCTCCCGTCGTATTCGACGTATGAGGGTCAAACAGCTTAGTTCCTAGTAACCGATAGAAACCAGCACACATGATTTGATTATGGTAGTGAAGGCTTTGTGAAGAACCAACCAAAACGACCATCTGCAGGTTTTGAATTCAGAACTGGACCAGTTACCATCCAAGGCTATAGAAACCAGTCCGTCCTGCTATTTATCCATAGCTGGGGGTGGGGAGAAGAGATGATTAATACCTTTCCCAAGGATATTAGCACGTAAGTGAATGTAATGGATTCGACTGGAATTCAAACTCGGGCCTACGATTGCCTCGATCCGAGTCGATTTCCCTACTCACTACTCTATTGACTATATATATATATATATATATATATATATATATATATATATATATGTGTGTATATATATATATATATATATATATATATATATATATATATATATATATAAAACCTTTTCTATATCTGATATGAAAATAGGCTTATTTAATTAGCATCAAAATATTTTTGTGGGACATCATAATGACAGAATATCGCATCAGTCATTTCGGAATTGTGTTGAATCGTAACTCTTCTTTATTAAATACAAGTGCCGTCGAAAAGAATTAAATAAACGCACCGTTAAACGTTCCATTAAAAAGAATTGCCTATAAGATTAAATGTCCCGATTTGGATGAGAGCACCACGACATCTTTTAAAAAATAAAAAGCCTAATGTATCAATTAAGCATCGTGACGTTGACAGGTGATTCGAAAGATATCACTTAAAACGGAACTTGTATTTGGCACAGAAAATCTGAATAAGAACTTAGAGAAAGAAATTTCGCACAAGATGTGTCATCAGCAGTTTCCAAGTGCTTAACATTCTTATTGAACTCAATTTGAAACGGCAAGGAAAATTTTTGAATGATTTAAATTTTGTTTTCTGGCAAGTTTTGTGACAAGTTCGATATTGTGTTAAGGTTCTCTCTATGTCTTTCTGAATTTGTCACGTTTACTTAAAACTGTCACCTTCTTTCAACGATTTTATTTTATTCCCAATTTTTTTGTACTTTGTTTCAATGCGTTTGCACATTTTAAAAGAATTGGCAAAATTTTTTTTTCAACTTATTTTCTATTTCAGAGATATACACTCTCCCGAGATCTATCAACTGAAGCATTATTGTGTTAAAAAAGAATAATGAATTTATTTAAAATCCATTGACTATATATATATATATATATATATATATATATATATATATATATGTGGGGGTGTACGGACAGAAATGTAATAGGAAGGCTGAAAACAGCCGAGCCTAAAAGGTATAGGCGAGGTAGCCTGGCATTTTAACGTTTTCTTATATATATATATATATATATATATATATATATATATATATATATATATATATGTGTGTGTGTGTGTGTGTGTGTGTGTGTGTGTGTGTGTGTGTGTGTGTATCAGTTACTATGAACGGATGTCTCCTCAGAGAGGCGTCATTCCTTGAGAGACTATTGGGCTTTAAACTCACACCTGACTTCAAGTGAAACTTGTACATCGCAGGTAAAAATGGTACCGTTCCAGTAAGTACCTGACTCCATGTCCTCTCCTCTACCTTTACGAGAGCCAGATCAACCCAAAAATGGAGTACTCTTGACATACTTGAGCGGGAGCTGCACAAACCCCACTCTGCAACTTCGACAGAGTCCCAAAGCGTCTCCGAATCCTTGTGGGGGACGAATTAGTTTCTTTCCTCCAACCTCTCCCTCACACGCTATTTTCGCGTGTTCTATCATTGACGGCACCATGTCACTTACATTGTAGCAAACCACCTATATTCCCTCCGTCGTGAACTAAGTTCCACTCGAACAGCCTCTTCCCACGAACAATTACTCTTTGGAGTCGACTGTTTCTCCGATGGCAATAATCTTAACCTGGCCAAGTCTAGGATTAACCGTTATTTTCCCCTCCAATTCGTATAAACTGCCTCCTAACATAACTCTCTACCTTGCGTGGCCCCGGACCTTATGCTACGGGGTGAATCTTACTGTCTCTCTCTCTCTCTCTCTCTCTCTCTCTCTCTCTCTCTCTCTCTGTATATATATATATATATATATATATGTATACTAAGGTTTACTGTGTAGCATAAAGGTGCATATATATATATATATATATATATAATCTTAAGATGTGCTATATTTATGGGATAAAGTGCTCAATATCAGAGATAGAGCGTGTGTAAATATAAAAGTGAACATAGAAGTCAACACTTCGAGGCGACAGTCTGTTTCATGCTAGATGCAATCGTCAGCCCACGAGTGCTGTTATTTTGCTCGGCTATTTATATATATACGGGTCAGTGGTGCATTGTGTGTAGTCTATTTTGGCGGTTATTTTACCGTATGTCGATTATTTGTTTATTTATTTACTTGGGTTAAATTATTTTGCTTGTTTTTCTTTTTTTTTTTTCTTATCTTATATATTTATTTATTTTTATTTTTTTAATCGGTATTTTTCTTAACGTAATAAAAATTTGTTTATATCGCTTATTTAATAGTTTTGTTTTGGTTTGGGAAGATAATTAAAGCTATTTATTCAATTTTTAGGTTGATTGTTGTAGTTTATTCTAACTATTATTTTGGCGGGAACAGTTTTTAATTTGTTTATTTCTTCATGTATTTATTTGGATTGTTTATCTTTATTTGATTTTTCTAAAGGTTAGTTTATCGGGATCGGTTTGTTAGTTTATTTATTTATTTGGATGAATTTAGGTCAATTTATTTTACTTATTTATTTGTTATACTGTATATTTTCTCTTTTCGGTTTTCGATTTTTAAGTAACGTAGTATTTTTTATCGTTATATACCAGTGATAGCTATGTTTTTCGTCCAATTTTTGGTTTGATTTTTATAGTCTAACTAATATTTTGGTCATAATGGTTTGCTAATTTGTTTATTATTTACTTTATTTGGGTTCATTGGTTTTGTTTTTTTTTTTTTTTGGTTTTGTTTTTTTTTCTATTTCGTCTATTTTAACAGGTGTGATTAGGTAATTTGTTTGGGTTAATTAATTTTGCTTCTTTTATTGTTATTTTGTTTATTTATTTATTTATTTTTATTTTATTTTATTTTTTCCGTTTTCGATTTTTAAGTAACATAGTAAAAATTTGTTTTCATGTCTGCATTTATATTTATATATATATATATATATATATATATATATATATATATACTCCTGAGAAAAATCTTAAGACCAGATACAAAAGGTTTTAAAAAAATTATAAAATACTGTTACTTTAATGGAAATATATTTGCAAAATATTCACATTTAATTAGAAAATGTAGTTTATCAACAAACAAGTTAACATTTTAAGCTTTTAATTGATTCATTTAAAGAAACATTGAAAAAGGGCAGAACAGAACGAAATGACTGAAAAGGAACAAGAAACTACAAACTTGCTTTGTTCTCAGGGACATTTTTATTTCACTAAGATATACACAAACTATGTTGCGAATTACATAATTCAGCTCTTGAAAATATATTTTCAATTGAACACTGTTGAACGACAAGCTAATTCTAAAAACAACGACCAACTACGTAAATGCAAAGCTCTTCAGTAAAATGAATGGAGCCCTATGGCTGATTGGAGTTTGTTTACATTTGTAAAAACAATATGCTAGATTTAGCTGACTCGTTCTGTTGAGTAAAGATGGCTCAGTGGTAAAATCGGTTGGCTTTCGATCTGGGCTTGAGGCATTCAGTTATAAAGTTTGCCCAGCGAATTTTATATATATATATATATATATATATATAGCAAAGTGTAAGGAGAAACATAAAGGAAGGTTCTTATATGGAGAGGCTATATTTAGGACTCCAGATTCAAACGGTTAGGTTTAGGACTCCAGATTCAATCGGACCTAATTCGTCTATGTCCCAGGCGACGACATAATCCATAAACGGGAAACAGCGAGTCTTGGGATTTCCCAAATTGAGGACGGCGAGCTGGAGCTTTTTTTTTTTTATATCTGGCAAAAATATATTCCGAAGGGGAAACGGTACCATATGCTTGTAAGCTGCTAGGAGGCAGATTTATCCTCAGTCTAGGCCATTTATATTTTCGACATATTTCTAAAACTTTGAAGAAATTATTCTATGCGTATGAAGTAAAAACCTAAATGTCACGGTTTGGCAGCTTCAATAATCCGGTATGGTTAATGACCGCCGCTTAGATGTCCCTCTCAGTTTACTTCTGGTATCCGTAGCTGTTATAACGCAGCAAAACGTAAAACATGTGACATTAACTGAGTAGCATTAATTCTACTCCATTTACCAGTGCAGTTTTAATATAGCGGGATGGACGCCAGAAAAAAAAATTATCTGAAAAGGAACCCTGGTGAAGAAAAAAGTTAAGAACCCCCGTTTAAATTCATGACACCAGTCGTTTTCAAGTTGCAAACGCGACACAGCAAATTATAACGGAGCTGGGGGTTCTTTTTTCTTCCAAGTGCGGTGTATTTATTTTCACTCTGTCACCTTGTTTCGCTGCATAAAACTCACCTGTTCAGAAGAATCGCCAAGTTCTCGATATCGAAAAATTGCCAGGAAAAATAAACTTATCGCATGAGAACAGGAATCTTTTATGATGACACACACTGAATAATTGTGTAAAGTCTTTCGAAATCGAAGTGAAATAAGTTTATAACTGTATAATGATGCTGTGAGTATATGAATAAAAGATATTATCAGATCAATCTGATGAAATCTTTGAACTAATCAGCTGCATTTAGAGTTTATCTTTCTTTTTGTTAATGGACATTTGATGAAAAGTTCTCCTTAAACTTAAGGACTATGCGAATTTCTCATTTGAACAAAGAACTTACACGATTAAAATCAGGCATTAAATTTGCTGCTTCTGAATAAACGGGTGGATTGTATTCCTTTATCGTCAGTTGATGACTTAACTCTGTCCTCGAGCTGTTCGCTTTAATAAGAAAACGAATTTAAAGCCTTTCTCAAATGAAATCATTAACGATGATTTCAAGTTAAAGAAGAGAGTTGAATTTATTTAATCGAGGTCAACCTTGAAACCCTAATAATAAATCAATTGGATAAAGTTTGAGCACAGCAGAAAACCAGAAAAAAACATTTAGGGGTTAGAAAGCAGTGTGAGAGGTTTTTTGTTTTGTTTTGTTTTTCATTTAAAATTTTTGATTTTTTTTGTTTTTGTTTCTTTTCCTTTTTCTTTTCTTTGTCTTAACTTGATTCAACTATAACCTGCTGAAGAATACAGAATTACGCTTTTAATTTCGCTTTTGCTCGCTTCGCTAAAATCACAGAAGGAAAAAAATCTCTCATCTGCAATGGCAGAAGAATATTCATGACGACTTAGCTATTAGCAGACGCTATGTGTTTTTATTTGTTTTATTTGTTTGTTGGTGCTTCACTTAAATCAGAGTATTCAAAAGTATGCTACACGGGCCGCAATATTTTATACTTATGTTAAATGTCAAATTTTTGTCCTAAATCATAGAGAAATCGGTTGAGTTTGAATTCCAGTCGAGAAGTAGAGGTTTATCCCTTGTTTACTGTTTAGAATTGGGTTTCTGGTTCCTTTTAAAATCTTTTCATTCTCTTTTACTCCCAGTAGCCCCTTACATCTTAGTGTCATTATCGCCTTGCTCGGAGTGAACTCATTAAAAAAAAGATCGTTACATTAATGTTGTAGCTTGCCTACGGATGATAATGTGTATTCACATAAATACTGTTTATTGGTCTACAGTTGGAGATTCGTGTTGGTCAAACTCTCTACCTCCTGGCAGAGAGGATCCCCAGATGAGGCTGTGTCGAAAACAGCTACCCAACCCCGTTTTATACGGGGGTCTACGGGGAATTTTTGGCCGAGCCTACGGGCTTGGATACTCGACATTAAATTCAGCCTTGTGCCACATATGACCGCGTGGGGCGGTTGCTAGATATCCTGCAGTTCGATATTTGTCTCCAGTTGTGCTGGTCGGGCTCTCTACCTGAAGGCAAAGAAGATCTCCAGACGTGGCTATGTCCAACGCAGAGTCTCGTCTGGAGAAACAGCTACCCGACCCCGTTTTATATGGGGAAATATTGGCCGAGCCTACGTGCTCGGATGACCCACATTAAATTCGGCTTTGTACCCCATTTGACCGCGTGGGGCGGTTGGTAGATATCCTGCAGTTGATTCATTGTGGAATTCATTTGACTCATTTCTAGCAGTTGACTACTTCTTCTGCGCGTCACTGGCGAATCTTATATGTGTTGTTCTTGTCGTAAGTATTATCGTTCATTACCAACGTATGTGTGATTATTCTATTCAATAACCTTCCCTAGATTACAAAAAATAAATTTTCGCACTAATGAATACATATATTTTTAATTATGGGTTAAATAACAGGGCAAAGTGGACTCCCTAGCCGTGATTGGCAACTAGTATAGGAGAAAGATAACTCTAAATTCAAAACTCTATGTGGCCCTTGAACTGTAACTAAAGTCTGCTCAGCATCACTCAAGTTCCATAGGTGATACACGCTTAGACGATCATGTCTCTTTCAACTGATGACTGACAAGGCGGAAGGTTTTCCTGCGGTAGGTTGCCGTTTCTTTCTGCGGTAGACTGGTTGCCGCCCAAGGCTATAACACCCTGCTGTTCAACCCATAGCTGCTGGGGAAAAGAGATGGATTCATAACTTTCCCAATGGTATTTGCGAGTAAATGAATGTGACGTGCCCTAGTAGAATTCGAACTCTGTCCTCCAATTTTTCATTCCGAGCCGTTATCTACTACACCATAACGGCCATCTTAGTTTCAATACAAACCACAGGTTGGCTCTGTGCATGCTGAAGAAACACTAGCTTCAGCAGATGGGCATGCTAGGATATGTGCAGGTTTGATTTTTTTCCGTAGTGGGGTCTTCGCCAGATATCTAAGATTTTGTAGATCAATACTGTTCTTCTATTATTTCTATGCGTTCAGTGGATTCGGATCTTGGAAGGAGTTTTCTAATGCATGGGAAAAGGAAGTCTCTACTGATGTGAATGTATTCTGCTGTGAGGTCGACAAAAGAAGGATACAGTTTCCTATTAGAATTAGTAAGCAATTTCATGGCGTTGTTTGATAACGTATATGCCATCGTTGCATCCTTTACCAGAACGAAAACCAAACATAGTTGTGAGGAATTGACTTTCAGAAAACGATAAGAGCCTAGTAAATATAATGCACATTAATACTTTCCCCATGATGCATACAATTGAGATCCCTCTCTATGTGTACGGGACATTTCTGTTTCTACAGTGCATTGATGCGTGATAGAACCCAATTTTTAAGAGTGCATTTCTGATTCTAGGCTTCTTTCATAATATAGAGGAACTTATTGAATTCACGGAGAAAGTAAGCTATTTTCAAAAGTTTAGCTTCAATGTCTAGTGATGCATTATTATCCTTTTTTTTAACGTCTCATCACAGGGTTCATTATTGTTTATGTTTGAGGACGAACTTTGTAGTAGTTAGATGATATATGTTCTTTTTCTGTGGTCTTCTTTACTTTCGTGTAATCACTGTTAAAATGGGATTCAATGTGTTTTTTGAAACCGGGACAATTTTATTCCATGTGAATGGTTTTATTGTATGAAATTATTGTGGAGTTTCGCTTTTCTCTACATTTTAACGCATTCTTTGTGCTGTTTGGTTTCATTAATTTAATTTTTAACTTTACCGGTTTCTCAAAAATAAGATTTTTTTTAAATTTTCTTTTTTAAGTGTTTCGTATTTTTGCATACATTTTTTCCTTTTTTTGTGGGGGGAACTTTTTTTCTGGATAATCTTTTTCAGCTAAGACTTAACTCACCCTGAAATGTTGTCAAAGGTATCGGGCACTTTTAGTTTTAAATTGTTTTACGATGTATATTTTGTCAAAAAAAAAAAACAAAACCTTCCCTGACACTTACGTAGGTTGTGGAAACAAAACCCGGCCCGACCCCGGTACCCAAAAGCCAACCCACACCTCGTGACCAAAAGCCAACCCACCCTCAGTGCACAAAAGCCTGCCCACCCTGGTGCCCAGAAGCCAACTCACCCATTGTGCCCAAAAGCCCACCCACCCCTTGTGACCAAAAGCCAAACCACCCCCAGTGTACAAACGCCAACCCACCCTGGTGCCCAGATGCCAACCTATCCCGGTGCCCAGAAGCCAACCTATCCCGATGCCCATAAGCCAACCCATCCCTGGTGCACAAAATCCAACCCACATTCCGTTGAGCCAATCAACCACCGGAGCCCAAAAGCCAACTCACTCCCAGTGCACAAAAGCCAACCCACTCCGGTAACCAAAACTCAACCAATGTCCAGTGCCCAAAAGCCAAACCACCCCCAGTGCACAAAAGCCAACCCACCCCGGTAACCAAAAGTCAACCAATGTCCAGTGCCCAAAAGCCAAACCACCCCAGTGCAAAAAGCCAACCCACCCCGGTAACAAAAGTCAACCAATGTCCAGTGCCCAAAGCCAAACCACCCCAGTGCACAAAAAGCCAACCACCCCCGGTAACCAAAAGTCAACCAATGTCCAGTGCCCAAAAGCCAAACCACCCCCAGTGCACAAAAGCCAATCCACCCCGGTAACCAAAAGTCAACCAATGTCCAATGCCCAAAAGCCAACCCACCCCGTTAACCAAAAGCCAAACCATCCCCGGTTCACTAAAGCCAACCCACCCTCCGGTGCCAAAAAGCCAACTCACTCCTAGTGCACAAAAGCCAACCCACCCCGGTAACCAAAAGTCAACCAAGGTCCGGTGCCCAAAAGCCAACCCACCCCGTTAACCAAAAGTCAACCAATGTCCAGTGCCCAAAAGCCAACCCACCCTGTTAACCAAAAGCCAAACCATCCCGGTGCCCAAAAGCCAACCCACATTCCGTTGACGAAAAGCCAATCAACCACCGGAGCCCAAAAGCCAACTCACTCCCAGTGCCCAAAAGCCAAGCCACCCCGGTTCACAAAAGCCAACCCACCCCGTTAACCAAAAGCCAAACCATCCCCGGTTCCCCAAAGCCAATCCACCCTCCGGTGCCAAAAAGCCAAATGAATGGGAGAAGATTAAAAGTAGAGAAAGATGGCCAGTTCACTGGTCAATGTATGCAGAAGAAATATAAACTGAAAAATTTACACATTAAAATAACACAAATCCGAATAGAAAACATACTTCATAAAAGAATTTCAAATTAAAAGTGCCAGATACCCTTTGAAAACATCCCATTTCAGCATAATGAGGTAAGTATTATCTGAAATCGTTATTAAAAAAAAACAACTTATTTCACTATGTTTAACTAAGTTACAACTTTCTATACGGATTACATACTTTCTTCATGTCTTCCTAATGCTAATTTTCCCATTCAGTTAATTATTCCCACAGGTGTTTGGTAAGTGTTTGGGAATAATTAAAAACCAGGATTTCCAATGCTAATTTTCAAAGCTGGGATTGTTTACTGAACTGAATATCTATCCATGATTTCAATTAAATATATATTTTGCACTGTAGGCTTTAAAGCTGTTGCAACTGATTCAACTGATATTTATTGCAGTTACTGATAAAGGAATGTTGATCCTGCGTTTTTGTTTCATTCAGAAAGAACCGAACACCTACGATTCGGGATTTGCTTGTTTGCCATGCGCACCCGGATGCGAGACTTGTGAAGACGGACGACCGTGTATCTTAGCGCTCAACTGGATCCAACGAAGTATTCTGCTTGGCATCGCCGGTTTAATTATGTGCTGCATTCCGCTTCTCATTTGGTTTACAGTCCAATACCGCGAAGTGAAGGTCAGTTAACAGTTTTCACTTTAACATTAAGTTCATCAGCCTCATTTTAATACCACTATGTTTTTATTTTATTTCTGATTTGACATTCTCGTGACCTTTGTGACAATCGAGGTAATTATTTTTAAAACAACTTGCAGCTGACTTTCTGCTTCTTTCTTACGCTAATTATTCTGTTTGTTTTTATGCGGTATGCTTTTATCCGCCAATTTGTTTTTATAACACAATGGATTCCCGTTAGGGCCTCCACGAAGTCAAATGAGATGCAAAAGATTTTATCTGAGCTTGAAGTAAGTTGTGTTTTATGATTGCGAGTAAACTCGAGATGTAAAGACTTCAACGGAATCAATTGCTGTCCACAAAGGAAGAAACAAAGAACTAAAGTAAATAAATTTAAAAAAAATGAAAACTTTCGGGATCAAATGCCTACTCGGTCGGAAGGTAAAGAATTCCGGTCATATGCCTACATAGACCACATTCTAGAATCATCGATCAGAAACGGCACGTTAGCGGGGGTGGGGGACAAGATACGTTGTGAGGTAAAGAGGGGAGAGGGATGGTAGGAGTGGCCAGCCAAGAGCCGTCTTTCAAGATGTAGAGGGAGTTGGAGTCAAAGATGGACAGAAACGCAAACGTTAACCGACCGAGAGAGAAACCAGAAGTAGTAGCGAAGATATTTCAAATGTCATTTGCTGACAACTCTGAACTTCCCAGGTGAATCCATGAATAAAGAACTCAATATATTGAAAACAGAATTTTTTTTTTTTTTGCCTTTCTTGAGGTGGTGTCATTTCCCCTTCCGTTTCTTTTGTTGAACGTAAGCCGGGCCTTTACTTTTCACACATTTTGTTCATGTCGACACAGATGGGAATCGAAACACATCGTGCGTTGAAGCTGCCCAATCAATAAAATACTGACTGAGAGCCACAGCCGTAATTTTCTCACTTGCAGGACGTAGGCAATCATAACTCTCCCCAACTTCTTACTTTCCGCTGCTCTAAGAGTCCCTAACCAATATATATCCACTTAAAAGTGCAATAGTTTTAGTTTGGTTTTTTTTTTTGGTTTTTTTTGTTGTTGTGTGTGTGTGTGTGTGTGTGTGTGTGTGTGTGTGTGTGTGTGTGTGTGTGTGTGTGTGTTTTTTTTCCCCATCGGTTTTCGCACAAAATAATTTGTAAATGCTTAGGTACTAAGATGTTTACGGACCAACCGGCCAAGAAACCCTTCCAAAATAAATTCTGATACTTACTGTATATAGTCGTGTATAAGCTGACTTTGTGTATCGTGCGACCTGTGAATTTTTTTTTGCATGACTTTTGACCCCTGCAGAAAAAAAATATTAACTGTGTATAATGCAACCGATCACCAAAAATGCATGATTTTTAGCCTCTTCAACAAAATTAAATTTGCATAGAGTGACAACCTATGTCTTGCCTAAAATAAAAAAAAAATAAATCATAAAACTCGAACTAAACCCGAATACATACGAGAGTTATTTGATGAGATTTTGGAAAGCAGAAAATATTCAGTACCCATTCGTATTTTAGATAGATACGAACACGCTCATAATTTTTTTGTTTCCATAGTATTTGAAGAAATAATTGACAATATATAAATTCGTACATTTGTGACACTTCAACGTAGTGCAATGGATTGCAAGCTTGCCTTGCTAGATCAATTACGACTGATTAGTGAGTTCGATCATCAATGAGTGCGCGACACTTTCAGCATTCTACCACACCTAAGTTACGCTTGGAAAATCATAGGACACTTTACGTGATGTAATAGTTAGCAAGCTTGTCTCGTTAGATCAATTATGACTGAATAAGGAGTTCGATCCTCACTGGGTGTGCTTTGTGTCCTCAGGGAGAGCGTACACCTGGCACAGTGGATATAGGCCTTGGTTAGATCCAGTGACAGGACCCTAAGAGTGTGAGTTCAATACCCAGTTAAGGCAGTGGAGAACATGGAGAGGGGGAATTAACAGGAGATAACTGATAACTGACATTAAACATGACACGTGGAACTAGAGCAGTCTACCCCAGCGAGAGAAATAAAGGGTTCAGTTCGACATCCAACCACCTGAAGAAGCCCGGAGCGTACATCGGCTGAAACTTTGTAATAAATATGGCGACAAAGATGAGGACAATCGTCCAAATAATGTAAATAGTGTACATAATACATCATCTCAGAAATATAGACAGATACTGAAGGATCGGATAAATATGGCGACAAAGATGATGACAATAGTCCGAATAATGTAAATAGTGTACATAATACATAATCTCAGAAATATAAACAGGTACCGATCCATCACATCTGGAGTTATTTTAATCGCTTCACACCGAACAACGCGATAATGCCACTATGGCGCAGGATGTTACAGTGAGTGAAAGAGAATGAGAAGGTTTTATTGAAGAAAGGACAATATTGGAACAGGGTTCTGGAATATAGAAGATGGCAACTGACGTTGCATTTACATTTTACAAGAAGCAGAAAATCGGAAGGGCGTTCCACAGTTGGGAAGAGTACATGTGGAGGTTGCATATAGCTAATTAAACTGTGAAACGATGAGAACTAGTCGCCAATTTAGTAGCACGCTTAAACTCATGATTCAAATTTCATCGATTAGCAAAATTGAACGAAACGTAGAGTTTGTAAATCTTGATATAAAAATGTTGGCGATAAATTCAACAATACTAAATTCTGTAAGGGTTTCATCACTCGTCAGCGCTTTGAAAAAAATTCTAGTTATAAAGAAAAAATGGCTCATCACAAACCGATGTTATTTTACTTTCGGTAATGATTTTTATAATCAAAAATTTAGATAACCAACGTGATCTCCTCTTTGTCTTTTTCCATAATTTCTAGAGTTTAATCCTTTTCAAACTATTTTACCTGAACAATCAACACAATTTCGATATACTGATGATACAACTTCCGTTTATAAACGCGAAGACATTAAGAATATTGTTTTCTTTATATGACAGCCGGTTAGGTTTTTAATTAAGCGATCTAATTCAAAATGAAAGGTTCTGTCACGACCATAAACCTTTTTTCTCGATAGCAATCAACTTTATCAATTACCGGAATCTATGAACATGTACAATCCTCTACTGTCCCAGTGCAAAAGCATGAACACTGTTCAATATGTAATGCTCTTTTCAGTAATACAGTTGGAACACATTTCGTTTGGACACTCGAAGGCTGAAGCGACAACGAGGAAGCGAATCAAATGAAAATATCGCTGGTGTCAATCGAGGATAACTAACTATACGCGACAACAGATCCAATTTATTTTCGCAAGACGGGGTGAGTCTTAAAGCGTAAACTCAAGCCACAGTAAGTATAAATCTGGACTGGATTATTTCGAATGCAATGCAATCGAAAAGGTTAAATATGCGTCATGTTATAGTGAACAGCCAACGTACTTGCATATGAAGAACAGACAACAGAGATGTGACTCTAAAGAAATATACTGAGAATAACATGGATGAAAGATGTAAACAATGGGGAAGTTTTAAGCAAAATCGGAAGAAATAGGACGCTTCTACTTAGAATCAGAAACTCAATTAAAAATTCCCAGGAAATCTAAGGAAAGTAGGCTTGGAGAACGTGATACTCACAGGGCATATTGAAAGGAAGAGGGAATGTGGATTGAGTAGCCATGGCCAAATGCAATATAATTGAACTGTCCAACAAACAGAATTAACAAAGTTTGCAATAAGCAAGAAAAAAAAGAAAAAGAACAGAGCCACAAATAATATAAAGCAATCAAACAATATATGCAAGGCAAATTAACAGTAATAACACAAAGCAACAGTAATATGGTAAAAAGTTCACAAACTAAGAATTGGTGTTGACGCACAAAAGCAAATTCAGACAAGCAAACGCAGCATTCTAGCTTCAAGACAAGACAGATCGGGACTGAGTCAGAAAGAAACCACAAACCGGCTTATTTTATTGGCTAAGAAAAAAATCACATTATGCATTTGTGTGCTTCTGCCTATAAACAGGTGGGGAAGTATTTTGCAGTCATTCTGAAACCAATAAAGAAACATCGAGCAGTATACTTATTCCATCTTAATGCTTGCCAATATACGGGAAAAAATTGCACCCTGAAGATGACAATTTGAAATTGTTGAAAGTACTTGGCATGTATCTTCCATGCGACAACAACTCGAATGTAAGCATCTTATTATTCAAGGAAATGATAGTAAGATAATGTCTCATTAAGTCTTGTTAGCGAAGAGATTTCGCCATCAACCACATTAACTTGCTAATTAATTCTTTGTATATTTTTTCTTTATGATATAGAATATAAGCAGCACACTGTTATATATATATATATATATATATATATATATATATATATATATATATATATATATATAAGTATATGGTTGGTGTATACGGAATAAATTCCAATGACCAACAAATTCTATTCTTAAAGAGTGTTGAATACAGAGTAGAGCAAATATAATTATTTATTCGAAAAGTATAACATAAATATGTTCAACACCATCTATAGTCAACACCATCACTTGATAAGACACCAGAAGTGTTGAAACAAAATGGCTTTTTTGTAGTGGTTTTATAACATATTTATGTTAGAATTTTCGAATAAATAATTATATATATATATATATATATATATATATATATATATATATATATATACACAAACACACAACAGATATCTGATGCATTTTATTTATTATTCGACTGTCAAGTGTTTAACTTAGGGAAATCTATATTTGCTAATTACTTACATGCACTGCTTAGGTTTATATCGTCTTTCGCGAATCATTATAAGAAATGTATTTCAAATATTTTATTTACAAGCCGACATTTTATTTTATTTTTGCAGGTATTGAAGGCTTCGAGTCCACTTCTTATGCGGATAATTCTTCTAGGGGCCTTTTTCTTATATTGTCCGGTAAGTCCAACTTCTCAAGGCTTCCTTTCTAATTATACGTCCCAGATATTTGAACAGCCTCTCTGTACTTGTGCCCTGTTTGTTTCTATTTTCTTTAAAATTTCCTCGTTGCTCACATGCTCCATCCATGGTATCCTCAGCATCCTCCTGTAGAACCACGCCTCTATTGTCTCAAGTCTCTTATTCGTGTGTAATATATTTATGCACGTCAGCTATTAACATACGATTGACAGTTTTCTTCGACTACAAAGGCATTGTTCATCACTAGTATGCCTCACTTGGTCAGTAAAACAGGAGTACTACTGTGACGGGTTGAAGTGTCTACGAGATGCTGATCGTCGGAAAAGAACAAAAAAGGATGCGTCCGGTGTGTGGCACCTGCACCTTGACAGCGCACCTACCCAGTCACCGAATCTTGTGCAGCAGTTTGGGCCGAAGGACAACATTCCCCAGGTCCGACAACCATCATATTCCCTGGATTTTGTCACTTGAAGACATTTTTTTCTCGTTCCAAAAATCAAATCCGACTTGAAAGGAACAAAATTTCCAAACGTCTTGGAAATCCAAGAGAATGCTGCGAGGCAGCAGGTCACTATCCAAAAAATAAAAGGATTTCCAGGAATGCTTTTCATTAATGGAAACAACACTTGATAAAATGTGTGGCTTCAGAAGCGGACTGCTTCAAAGGAGATTAAGTGTTAAATTGATATGCTTTGTAGTTTTTTTTTTAGAACCTGTCCCGATATTTTTGATCAGATCTCGTATAAGCTAACACATATTTAGCTTTTTGCTTTCATTGCACACTAAATAATCCAATCCAAATTTATAATTGCGGTGACTTGAGTTTAATCCATAAGACACACCCATCTTGAACGAATAACTGGATACTAATATCGCTCATATTCTTATATAGTACCATCGATTGATCCCAGCGAGTCGCTTTTATCGATTCAAACTTTCACTATTTCAAACTCAAACCTTAGACTTTAATCCATAGCAATTCTATACATTTTTTTTTTATTTTAGCAATTACATAAGACGTAATTTAACATCAAAAGATCTCAGAGTTCACGTGTCTCTACAGCCTTTCGCGTACTCTGTGCATAGCCTACTAGCGGAATAAGTGAACTGGTAAAAGACGATTTCTTCATGGGGGTTAACATTACTTTAGGTTTGAGACAAACAGTCACAACACAGTGATGATCCCTATCTCCATACACCACAAACAACATATATATATATATATATATATATATATATATATATATATATATATATATGTATATGGTATAAAATGACAATTGGAAAAAATCCTAGATTTTGCCGACGCGTTTCGTCTTCGACTTTTCAAAGAGAAAATGAAATCGAAACTGTCTTTTTTTTATAGTTACATTAAAAAAATCCAAATTTCAAAAAATTGACGCTTCTATCTAAGCTTTTTCTGGTTAATGCAATAAGTCGGAAGACGAAACGCGTTGGCAAAATCGAAGATTTTTTTTCAATTGTCATTTTATACCAATTTGTCTTGTCCAGAGAATTGATCTAGAATTTAAATATATATATATATAATTTATATATATATATATATATATATATATATATATATATATATATATATATATATATATATATATATATATATATATATATATATATATATATATATATATATATATATATATAATAACTTTTTATATATATATATATATATATATATATATATATATAGGGGTGAAGTATGGCGATAGGAATGAAGATTGCATCATGATTTAAATTCTAATTTGGTTTTCTGACTCTATATCTTTATGTTCTTCTTTCTTTTTATCCTCAAAAAAATTATTTTACGAGAAGAGTTTCTGGATAACCTAGACTCTATTCCTTTAGGGATGTGCTTTATTGGCATTAGATTTATTTGCTAATAAAAAAACATCACTAAAAAAGTCTAGCTTATCAAAAACTCAGTAGAATAATTTTTTGAGAATAAAAGAAAAAAGAAGAACCAACCATATATATATATATATATATATATATATATATATATATATATATATCGGGAGAAAGAGAAAGAAAAAATTAATATGAAAAGTTTCTTCACTTAACCTGACAGTATTTTTCGTCATGCTGACTTGAAGTTTCGTGGTCATATGTGACTACTCTTCAGAGCGGGAGTTGGACTATTCTGCTGATATTTCTTGATTCTATTTGTATTTATATATTATGGTGTGACTGTATCATTTATCCTTTTTTTTTTCCTTGATAGGTGTCATGTTACCTTTTTGTTGGCTTCTTTTCCTCTCCTTCGCTTTCTTTTATTCCTTTTATTTATTTTTTCTTCTTCCCTCCTCTTTTCCGTTCACCTCTCGTTTAGTGCTAATCATTCCTATTGCTTTTTTTTTTTTTTTTATTCAATGTGTATTGATTTGATCATTTAATTTAAGCTCATGGTTAGATTTTAGTGCGTTTATGTATCTTTGTGCAGACGTGTGTTTGTGCGTATACCTATGTATGCACATGTTTGCATATACATATACATACAAATATGTATATAGACACTCACCCACACGTGTATGCTTTTTGTGTTCGTGTGCGCACGTCTTACTATGTATTTGTGTTTGTGTGTGTGTCTTTATATGTTCGCGCCGTTCTGGATGTTAACTGTATATGCATTTCAGTAGGTTGTATTATTCATCTTTACTTAATGTGCGCTTGGTATATATTGTATATTGTTTTCTCGCTTTTTATTTTCGCTTTCTTATTTTTAGTTTCTGTGTGATTTTGCGCTTTGTAAAGTGTGTATTTGGGGTAATTTGTAGGTGTTTGGTTTTCGTGTATCTTGTATTGTTGCGTATTTTTTCGTTTATTATTTTGTTGATATTGTTGTTACACTTTACTGAATGGATTGTGCTTGGAATTGCGTGAACGTACATATTTGTATCTACCAGAATAACGTATAAACAGAATATATATATATATATATATATATATATATATATATATAAAATGCATGAGTTTTCATTTTGCAGATACGGTTAAATTTTAATTAAAATTGCTTCTTTATAATTTTTCTATTTACTTTTTCAATATTTATAATGTTTCGTATTTGTAGATATATTTTCCAATGTCTATGCACTTTTGCCTAACACCAACTATTTTAAAATAACTTTTCTTGTTTGCTATGTCGTCGCTTTATTTTTTTACTATTGCGTATCGCGTGTTGGCTTTTATAAAGTTTGGCTTATTCACGTGTTCAGAGAGGGAGGGAGGCACGGTGGAGTAATTTATAGCGGCTTGAATTGATGAATCGCAGAGCCGAGTTCGAATTCCAGTCGAATCCATTACATTCACTTACGTACCCTTGGGAAAGGTATGAATCCTCTTCTCCCTCCAGCTATGGGTAAAATAGCAGGATAGACTGGGTTCTATAGCCTTGGATGGCAACTGGTCTAGGAGAAGGACAACTCTGAATTCAAAACCTGCGGAGGGTCGTTTGGGGATCTTGTGGCATTCGGTGCACCAGGTCTCTGTATTCGTCCCTTCAAAAAGTGTGGATGGTCCTGCACGAAGCCTTCACCACTATAATCAAATCTCATGTGTCGCTATCGGTTTCCTGGAAACTGATCTGCTTGACACTCATGCGTCGAATATCGACAGGAGAGTCGACTATATATATATATATATATATATATATATATATATATATATATATATATATATATAATATATAGGATTGGATTGATTATGTATAAGGAATAAATTCCATTAACCAAAAATACTATTCTTAAAAGAGTGTTCAATACAGAGTAAAGGAAACATAATTTAATTTATTCGAAAATTATAACATAAATCTGTTATAAAAATCACTACAAAAAATAGCCATTTTGTTTTAACACTTCTGCTGTCTTATCAAGTGATGGTGTTTAATATATATATATATATATATATATATATATATATATATATATATATATATATATACTATCGGACAGCATTTAAGCTAGCTCCTGCGGAGTGCTCTTGGTTGGGCTTTCATCAGAATAGATAGGGGGCAGTAGATGCGATAGGCAACAATAAACTATAGAAGAACTCAAAATTGATTGATGCATTTAAGTATTTTATTAATATTTAAGCTTGTCTTTTAAAAGTTCAACGATATTTCTTCTGCCGCCACGTCATTTAAAGATAATTTGATGTACATAGGTCCTTACTTTCCGTACAAAATATTATTTTTATTTTATGGGTAAATTTCGCTGGATTTCGCAATTAATTTCTATTATTCACAAATTTATTTCCAAGTTATTCAAACTGTTATCGAGCAAAATATTCGCCGCAAAATAAATCAACTAAATTAACGACAAAAACAATCACAGTTATGAAAATTTGAAAATCCAAAATTTCAATATTGCAGGTTCGAATCCGATCCGGAATGTTTTTTTTTTTTGTTTTTTAATTTGCTCACAGAGTCGGCCTGATTCCAAAATGGTATTATATGTTAGACTACGGCCTCTAGGGGTAAAGTTGGAAAGTGTGACACAATGACACACTCACATTCGCATTTATTATATATATCGCCTCTCTCTGTCTGTTTTACAAATACTTTCATGGCAATTGCTCCGAGGAGCTGCATTCGCTGGTTCCCAGACTTCATGAGTTCAAGCGCCCTACGAGGCTGGCATCCCGCTCTCACCCCTTCACTGTCGAAACTCCTAAATGTAGCCGTCTCTTCTACTCCAATAGCTTCATGTCTCGCACCTCTCGCCTGTGGAACTCACTTCCCTATTCCTGTTTCCCTGTGAGCAATAATCTCCAGCTATTCAAGTGTAATGTCAATCGACATCTCCAGTTGCCTTGATCTATCCACTATCCTTCTCCTCGTCCTTTCTTCTATCACTCCTATCTGATCTTGTTCTAAATTTTCTGTAACCCCTTGCGTCCTAGTGGCTTCCCGCCTTGCTTGGGGTAAAACGCTTAAATATATATATATATATATATATATATATATATATAACGTTTAAAATTCTAGAAAGAAATTCGGATTACCAACACACAAACAGAGAATGTCTCATATCGAGAATATTTCACATTGAACATGAAGAAAATTTAATTATTTTTAATAATATGTAGAAATCTCCACTTTTACCTGAAGACGGTCACGAGACCAGAAACACGTGTCGTAAAATTATGTAAAACAAAGCATAATATTTTTTCTAAATAAATCCACATTACAACCAAAAACGTTAGCGGCACCTCTCTTCTCTTCTTTTTAATATACATACTTTTCTCTCGTTGGAACCACTACAACATATTTCTTATATATATATCTATATATATATATATATAGAGAGAGAGAGAGCGAGTCAATGGGGGGGAGAAGTAAATTAAAGCGACTGTGCCCACTATTATAAATGGCCCCGAGTCCATATCTTAGTCGACAGGTAAGGCGAAGTCCTTCGACTCGATTTTTGCCTTAAATCTATGTTAGATGACAAAGGCCATCCACTATATCCCACGTCTCACTGAGCATAGTCTCAGTAATATTTTCCGTAGAGCAAAAGAAGTCTCAAGTCTTATGAAATGCCTTGACACTAAGAAAGCCACTGGGCCAGACAAAATCCCTGTGGTCGTCCGCGATCTTAGCGAAGTTATTTAACCGCTGCTTGAAGGAGAAATCCTCCCCAAGACCGAGGAAACTGTTATACTTTTGCCCGATTTTCAAGTACTCTAGTGAATGCTCATCTCCATCTCGGTAATGATACATCCGTCTACTCGGTGTCAATAGCAAGTATTTTTGATGCTATAATCTTATAAGAAGGTTATTGAGCGTCTAGATAAGAACAGACTGTGTTGACTTCAATGTTCACTGATATAGAGAGAGAGGCGGGGAGGAGAATATGTGAAGGAGGGAGGGAAAGAAAAGAAAGAAGAATTAAACATTAGCCAATAAGGAGATTAAGAAATGATTTTTCTTTAAAGGCTGAATAAGTTAAAATACAGGTTAAGAGAGGGGTTGATCAGACGAAAAATAGATCCATTAATGTATCTAACAGTCATGTCATTTTCGATAGCAAAGGAGACATCATCGTATTATAATCATCACAATTTCAAATTATTATTATTATTATTATTATTATTCACATAAATGATCATATACAAAAATGTGAATACATGCCCGTATACATGTCAGTACCCATATAAAACAGAATCAACACTTCAAGTATATATATATATATATATATATATATATATATATATATATATATATATATATATATATATATATATAGTTTTAAGGTGTTCTATATTTATGGATAAAGTACTCAATATCAGAGATAGAGCATATGTAAATATACGTCTAAAATATATATATATATATATATATATATATATATATATATATATATATATATATATATATATATATATATAAGTGAACGTTGAAGTCAACACTCAGAGGCGACAGGCTGTTTCATACAATCAGAGGGCCTGACAATTGCGTCTAGCATGAAATAGCCTGTACAGGCTGTTTCATGCTAGACGCAATTGTCAGCCTGTCGACTCTGAGTGTTGACTTCAACGTTCACTTTTATATATATCTCTGATATATATTCAATTTTGGGGTTGATTGTTGTAGTGTATATATAGATATATATAGTTGATTTGATAACAGCACTCGTGGCCTGACGATTGCATCTAGCATGAAACAGACTGTCGCCTGTTTTCTATTAAAATATATTATTTATCTGTATCTGTAGTTGAAAGCATCAAAATGCGTGTGGGATATTTAGATTTCAATATTAAATAACCCATAGTGATTGATATAAACAAAATCAACCAAATCGATATCAACAATGAATATTTTGGTAATTTTACTATAAAAATGTATTTTTATATTTTTTTTAGTGTTGCATTGATTGTCATTTTGCTATAAAAAATGTACTGTTTATTTTTGTTTGGGGCTTCACTATTTACCCTTAGCTGTGACCCCCACCTAACAAGTGCTATCACTCTGAGTCAGGGTGGACCTGGGAACAGCAGTAGTTAAGAAATAATTCCACGTTCCTGAAAACTTCTACCAGATGAAGTTTATTGCCATGACCAAGATGCTTTATATCCAGAAAAATGCAAGAAATCGTTTTGTTTTTTTAATTTAATATTTCTGTGTATATTGATATCGTATTGAATAATATCTTTGTTGTTTTCTCAGCAAATTGTAGGGTACTTTGAAGCTTCTGTCCTAACTTGCTGTCTGCGATTTTGGTTCCGAGAAATTGGTTTTTCCATATCCTACGGCGCACTGTTGCTAAAAACGTGGAGGTAAGTATATAAGTAAGTAACTATCCTGTATGAAAATTGTCTTAGAAAACATTTTAAAGATAGTCTCTTTTTTTTTTTTCAAACAATCAAAGAAATCTATTTACATTGTTCGGACTATCATCCTCATCTTTGTTTCCATATTTATCACAACGTTTCGCACAGTGGATAAAGGCGTTAGTTAGATCCAATGACAGGACCCAAAGAGTGAGAGTTCAATACCTGGTTAAGGCGGTGGAGTACTTGGAGAGGGGAATTAACAGGAGATAACTGATAACTGACATCCATTAGACATGGCACGTGGAACTAGAACAGTCTACCCCAGCGAGCGAAATAAATGGTTCAGTTCGACATTTCAATCACCTGAAGAAGCCCGGTGCGTACAACAGCCGAAACGTTGTAATAAATATGGCGAAAAAGATGAAGACAATAGTCTGAATAATGTAAATAATGTTAGAAGCCAGAACGTATGGTCGTCAGTAAAAGGAACACATCAAGACCCGAACTATATAGAAGTTTGAGGTGTTTGGAATGTCGAACTGAACTATTCATGGAAAAAGGCAGTGGATAAAGGCGTTGGTAAGATCCATTGGCAGTGTGAGTTCTATATCTGGTTAAGGCAGTGGAGAACTTGGAGAGGGGAATTAACAAGAGATAACTGATAACTGACATCCATTAGACATGGCACGTGGAACTAGAACAGTCTAACCCAGCGAAAGAAATAAAGGGTACAGTTCGACATTCCAACGACCTGAAGAAGAAGGCTGGAGTGTACAACGGCCGAAACGTTGTGATAAATATGGCAACAAAGATGAGGATGATAGTCCGAACAATGAATAAATAATACCTCATCTCAGAAATATAGACAGATATGAAAGAAATCTGTTGAGCATCACCCAGAATTGAAGATAACAAAGCATTTTCTAATCTCAAATCTTCTGTTCTTGTCAATCCAAGTATTATATGTATCATGTAGCATTTGAAAACATACTAATCATCAATACTTTCACTGACAACTTTCTTTTGATCTCGTATGTAGGTTAAATATGGAACAATGAGAAATTCTGAGAGTATATAGCATCGCTGAAAAGCAGATATAAGACAATAGTAGGCGGGGCCCGTCCTTATGCCACAATTCTGTATGTTAAAGAATAAATCGTGACAATAGTAGGCGGAGGATAAAATGATGCTATGGTGTCAATTTCAAAAGGGGAATGTTAATTAATTACCATCGTTTAGCACTTAACTGGTAAAATAGCGAAAACGTTGACATTTTGGGGCAATACACATTACGTGTTAAGAAACGAAAAGAAATGGAATCTATAAGTCAATCATTCGTCAATGCTTACAATATTACTGCCGCATTTGGTCCGGTGCTCCTGCTAAATATCTAGAGCTTCTTGATAAAATTCAAAGAAGAATCATCAATATTATTGGTGCTGATATGGCATCTCGATTTCAGTCACTTTCCCACCGCTGTAAGGTTGCCTCACCTTTTCTACAAATACTTTCATGGTAATTGTTTGTATGAGCTCTTTGCTATGGTGCCTCGACTTTTCGAATTTAAGTTCAGTACTAGACTGGCGGCAAGGTCTCACCAATTTACAGTTGAGTGAGCTAAATGTGACCGTAAATTCTATACTGACAGTTTCTTTTCTCACATATCTCGCTTGTGGAACTCTTTCCAGCCAATTTTAATCTGCCAAAATTTAAATGCAATCTCAATCGCTATCTGCTGTCCTTATGATTACTCTGCCTCTGTTCTCGCGCCTTAGCAATGTTCCTGTTTTTAACTCTTCTAACCCAGTAACTCTTTGCGTCTTTGTGGCTTTAGTGCCTTGCTTGGGGTGAACACGATTAAGAAAAACAAAAGATATATATATAAATTTTAAATGTTATAGCCTTCACACACTTTCTTTTTTTCTATTTTATCTTTTCTTCTTTTCTTTTGTCTCTTTCTTTACTGTTCTTTCTGTTACATTTCTCCTTTCTTTTCTCTGTGTTGTCTTCTCATTCTCTTATATTTTTCTTCTTCACTTTCTCTTATATTTTCTTCTCGTTCTTCTTTTTTTTTTCTTTTTCATTTTCTATTTTTTTCGTCTATTTTCCCTCTTCTTTTCTATCTCTACTTTCTACTACTCCTTATCACGATTTTTTTTCTTCATTCCTTTTTCCCGTTTTTCATTTCCTCCTTTTCTTTTCTTTTTTTTATTTTCTTACTTGACTTTCTTTTTTTTCTCTCCTATTTCCCTTCGTCTTTTTCTCTTTTAGTTACCTTTTTTTCTTTCTCTATTTTTTTTTTATTTTTGTCACTCGTTTTTCATCTTCCTCCTCACTCACTCACTCACTCACTCACTCACTCACTCACTCACTCACTCTTCTTTTATTCTTTTTCTCTTACTTTTTTCTATCATTCCCCCTTTGTAACTTCCTTTCTTATTTTTCTTCTTCCCTCTCTCCTTTTGATTTCTTCTTTTTCTCTCACTTTTTTCTCGCTCTTCTTTCCTTTTCTCTTACTTACCTTCTTTCCTCCATACTTTTATTAGCCTTCTCTCTCTTATTAATTTTCCTTCTCCCCCGCTTTCCTTCTACTCTCTACTTATTCATTCTCTCTCTCTCTCTCTCTTCTTTTTCTCTGTCTTTTTTTCTTTTTCTTTTTCTTTCCTCTTTCTCTTATTTTTCTTTTTTCCTTCCTCTTTCTCTTATTTTTCTTTTTTCCTTCCCTCTTTCTAACCTTCTCTTTCTTCTTCCTGCTGTTTTTTTGCTTTCTTCCTTCTCTCTCTCTCTCTCTCTCTCTCTCTCTCTTTCTCGCTGTCTCTCTTTTTTCTCTCTTTTCCTCTCTTTCATTTTTCTCTTACTCCTTCTTTTTCCTCACCTCTTTCAACTCTTCTTTTTCTTATTCATCCACTCTCCTTTTGCTTTCTTCCTTATTTTACTCCTCTCTATCTACCTATCTATCTATCTATCTATCTATCTATCTATATATATATATATATATATATATATATATATATATATCTTTATCACACACGCGCTATTCTTAACTGATCAATTTTTGTCCTAAATGCAAAGTTCTTTTAACTTCTGTTGCTTTTCAATTTTTTTTTTATTTTACCATCAAACACTCAGTAAGAATTATTTTTTCAACTTTTAGTTAACGATATTGCTGATGTAATCACATTATTTAAGTTGTCAAGTCGCATCTGTTTTCCTGTAAAGGTTACTTTTCTTTTGGTTTCTTTTTTCCCGTCAAAATGTCTAAGTGCACATGTCTTAGTTCGTTCTTTCGCCTCCCAGATTTTTGCAGTTTCAGCGAAATGGATCTTATTTTAATATCCGGTCTGATGTGAATTGTGAGAAGTAAAATGTAAGTGCCTAGATTTCTCGTTAATTAAATTACTTTATAACGTTTTCCCGCCGTTGCAACGTAGCATCCCGATGTCTTCTCGATAAATATTTTCATGGTAATTGTTCTGATGAGCTTTACTGGTTGGTCCGTCGACTTCATGCGTAGTAATAGATTATGTAGCAAGGTCTTAGCATTTTATTATTGAAATTGCTGGATGTAACCATAAGTTCTATTGTAAGTATTTTCTTTTGCACGTCTCACTTGCGGAAAATCTCTTCCCCTTTTTTTTTGATTTCCTGTCAGCTACGATCTTCAAAAATATTAAATGCAACATCAATTATTATCTTAATAATTACAGATTCTTTGAATAGATTATGTAATTAAACTAAAGAGGCACGGTGGAGTAATGGCTAGCGGATTGCATTCCTTGATTAATAACATCAACACAAAAATTAATATGGCAATCTTAAGGCGAATTCTCACACTTCTACAATTCAAACAATTCTTTCTAGCTCAAGGAGAAATTAATAGTACGTTTGTTGATTTTGTTTACCGACTTATCAATCTCTATGCGTTATTTAATGCCGAAATCTAAATATTTTGTACGCATTTTTTGGGGGGAGGGCGTGTGTGAGATAATAATGGTTTCAGTCATATGAGTCTTACTATTTAACCCATAGCTGGGAGGAGAAGAGGTCAATTCATACCTTCCCCAAGGGTATTTGCGCGTAAGTGAATAAATAATGACTTGAGATACGAGCGTTCCGATATACGAGTTTTTTGAGATACTAGCTAGTTCAGCTGACTTTTTTTTTTTTTTTTTTTGCCTTGAGATATGAGCTAAATTTTGAGATACGAGCGAGTTTCAGTCAAACATCTTCTAGTTGGTGCAGCGAACATCAAACTTTGTGAGTATTTCCATTCGCATTACATGTTCTTATCTCGCTCTGGAAGGATTTCTAGGGTGTCTTTTTGACGTTATTTTGCAAAATTCATTTAGTATGAGCGTTCTACATCGATGATAAATAATAAATTTTAAAATTTTAAAAATTAAACAAAATTTAGTTACAATAATGGATAAAATGTAAATGTTTTCTTCGGTATCATAGATTCGACTAACCGTTGCTAGGCTAGATTTTCGGTTGCTAGGCTAGCTGTTGTTATACCATTCTCTCTCTCTGTCTCTCTCTCTCTCTCTCTCTCTCTCTCCCACCTCCCTGTGTGAATTTCATGATTTAGTACAGTCTATTTCTTTACTATTTGCTTTTTTTTTATTTTAGTGTTTGTAAACTACAATTCGTGTTTCATCACACGTTTTTTGTTTGTAAGAGACCCACGATTAGAAAAATAGGAGGTTTAGGAAAATAAGGGTGATTCTTAGGAAAGTAAGGGTTATTTTTAAGAAAAATAAGGGTGATTTTAAAGAAACGGGTGATTTTTAAGAAAAATAAGTGTGATTTTTGGAAAATAAGGGTGATTTTTAGAAAAATAAGGGTGATTTTTAGGAAAATAAGGGTGGTTTTTAGGAAAGTCAGGGTGATTTTTAGGAAAATAAGGGTGTTTTCTAGGAAAGTAAGGGTGATTTAAAAAAAAGTAAGGGTGATATTTAGGGTGATTTTTAGGAAGGTAAGGGTGATTTTTAAGAAAAATAAGGGTGATTTTTAGGAAAAAAGGGTGGTCTTTAGGAAAGTAAGGGCGATTTTTAAGAAAAATTAGGGTGATTTTTTGCAAAATACGGTTGATTTAAAAAAGAATAAGGGTGATTTTTAGGGTCATATTTAGGAAAATAAGGGTGGTTTTGAGGAAAGTAAGGGTTATTTTTAAGAAAAATAAGGGTGATTTTTAGGAAAATTATAGTGGTTTTGAGGAAAGTTAGGGTGATTTTTAAGAAAAATAAGGGTGATTTTTTGGAAAATAAAGGGTGATTTTTAGGAAAGTAAGAGTGACTTTTAAGAAAAATAAGGGTGATTTTTAGGAAAACACTGGTGATTTTTAAAAAAATAAGGGTGATTTTTAGGAAAGTAAGGGTGATTTTTAAGAAAAATAATGGTGATTTTTAGCAAAACACGTGATTTTAAGAAAAATGAGGGTGATTTTAAGGAAAGTAAGGGTGATTTTTAAGAAAAGTAAGGGTGATTTTAAGGGGCCTGCAACGGATCGGAAATATTCCCATTAATTAAACTCGTATCTCAAGGTATTATTGTATAACGAACCCAAATGGAATTGTAATTAACACATCCAAGCTTGCAGCACCCAGTATTCATCAAGCTGTCCCCCATTTAGGTACTAACCAGGTTCGACATTGCTTAACTTCGGTGACGCGTACTGGAACCGAGCTACGTTTTTCGGCGTATAAGACGCATATTACTCCTTACAATACATATTTGCAGAATATGAACTGGGAGGTTCACTGGATACGAAATATACCTTTCAAAAGCTAAGCAAAGTATTATAAAACAGGATAGGAAAAGAGAAAAGAATTCTGAACAGCTATGGAATATCAATCCTTCTATATGACTGAATTCTGGAGAATTTCTTTGCAGATGAAGCGGAAATTTGAGACAACAGATGTAGGTCTATAAAGATTTTCCTATTTCTTAATACTTTGCTTAACTTTTGAAATGCATCTTTCGCTATTTCTATAACCTTTGAATGTCAGCGTCATATTTTCTATACTTCCTAGATATTTAAACTTCTGTGCCTGTCTGATTTTGACATCTCCAATTCTAACTCAACTCTTAGGCTTTTGCCCTTGATGGCAATCATACATTCTGTCTTCTTGATATTGATAGTCAGTCCTTTCTTCGCTCTTTCCTTTACTACCTTGTCTAAGAGGTCTTATAGCTTTTCTTCTGTCTTTGCCATTAACACATTGATATCTGCGTATGAAAAAAGATTGTTGGGGAATTCGTTTTTAAAAACAATTTTAGTTTCTGATTATATACACATTTTGAAAGATCACAGATTCCAACGGTGAAAACAAGTATCAAGTCACGCCACTAATCCTGAAACCCATTGGGTTTGTATTGGCATTGTATGTACTGCAGCTGTAGCCAGAATGGTGTGTCTACGACAAGATAATCTGACGGAAGCCAACCCTCTTCAAACGGTGTTGAATTCAAACTTTTCCTTCTCCTCGATTGGCTTCCACTCCCTGGTAAAAGCTCCCAATCTGCTCTGTTATTTAACCTTTGACAGGGGAAGGTGGATTCAAGTCTTTACAAAGGGAATCAGAGGGAATTTAACAAAACAGAATCGGTTGGAAATTGAACTCGGCTCGCCGATAATCGTTACATTATCGGTGGCTCCAAAAACAAATTAAGTTTAAAAAAAAATAAACAGTAATAAAAATCGTTAATATTCCCTTTTAAATGTAAATCCTTCATTTTTCTTCTTTGTTTTTTGTCATTGATTTTCCAAGAGATTTATTTCCATCGCAATTTTATCCCAACAAATTTTTATGCAAGAGATTAAACTATTCATCTTTTAAAATTGCCTTTCTTCATCATAACCTCACCTTGAAAGAATGGCGCACAATGGGAATTTAATTTGGGGAATTTGTAAACCAGTCCGTAATCGTAATGTCTTTTCCTTTCACATCATTCTTTGATTAGCTTAGCATTTTGAACGTCTATGTTAACCTGCTGGAATACAAATTGTCTTCTATAATTACGGATGGCAAATGGGACGAAACTATTCTCTTTATATTTCCATACAAAGCTAAAAGTTTGATTGCCACTTATCGCAACCAATTCGGCTTTAGCTTCTACCAAAAAATCTCCTCGGAACATAAGAGATTCTCCACCAAAAGTACGCTTGAAAAATATTCCTTCTCCTTCCAAAGATCGCGCCAACAGCACGGCATTCCTTCGAGATTATTAGAATCATCTTCTCTTAACCTTTGCATCTCTTGCCCCCCGTTTCAAAGTTGGTACCCCTTCTGTCAAAATTGCATTGGTCAATAGTGGCGACTTAATGTCACCTGCTCCACTGCGTTATAATAATACCAATCACCGGAAGTAAGCTATGGCGGGAATAGTCAAGTGTTGGTCTCCATGCTGTAACATCGTTGCTGTCAGCTATGCAGGTTTTTATTCTATACACAATGCAATTGCTTCAAAATTCTAAAATTGTGAATATGCAGGCAAAAGAGATAAATGCGCATATGAAATGCTTAATCTAGTTTCAATGATTGAAATCAAATCCTATTGTCTATCATAATGCCACTGAACACATACTGCCCCCCCCCACACACACACACACTTGAGAGTTCCCAACGTTCACGTTTAGAATGATTGTCAGAATTTCTGGGACGTGGAGTTGTCATTATTTGAAGTATTTATAGACATACTCTTCTCAACTTTGTTGCTAGTATCTCAAAGCTTTGGCCATTGTGCCCTCTGGTCTTTTACATGTGTTTGCCAATCCGAGTAACATTTACTTAATCGGGGAGCGGAGATTGTTTCGCTGAGTTGACCATGTCTAGGGGATATTTTATCTTCTGTACAGTTCAATTATTTCTGAAACTGTTTTCCACTGAATTCTACCCCGCCTAAGTATTCAACTTAGAGAAAAGGAAAACTTTTCTTTACCAACCCGTTTCGTCCTCTGATGGACTTTATCGAGGCATATATAAGGATTTTATTTATTTATAAACAGAAATAATAAAGAAATATTGTTAGGTTTTCAAAAATAGTTTAAACAAAAAAGAAAATAAAAATATTAACTACAATAAAAGAAACATTTACTCACTTCCGGTTTTAGGCATTAAATTGCATCACTTAGCATCCTCTATAATTTGCCTTGACTTTCACATTTAGCCTAATGTTGTAGTGTCCTCCCTCTAATAAGGCTATTATGGACACTTCCACTTACTATAAAGTAGTAGGAAAAGTAAGCCTCGGAGAAACAGTCAACCGACACACACTCCCAAGTCGTGTAACACTCTTCTGTTGTATTTAGTGTTCAATACACTATTTATCTGCAACCTCTTGTTTTGTTATTTCTTAAAGAATTATTTGGTCACAATATCTAATGAATATTTTTGAACGTTCTTGAACTTTAAAGATTTGAAAACATAACAATATTTTTAATTATATTTATAAAAACATGTTGCAAAATAAAATCCTTACATTTGCCTTCATAATTTCTATCAGAGGACGAAACACGTTGGTAAAAAGGTTTTCCTTCTTAATTTGAAAAAGGAAGAGATGCGTTTACTATTTTTGCATCAGTTCAAGCTTGGTCATAATGCTTCTAAAACTGCTGCCAGAGCATGGGATGAAAGATCCACTGGTTTCTCAAGTTCCGCGGTGGGGATACAAGACTTGGAAGTCGGTGTGGTAGTTGTATATCACGTGTGGAATATGACGTGCATCTGCAATGGAAAAACCTTCAGAACAAAAAGATAGTCGAACAAAACCCACGTCGAATGTTGAAGAAATCTCCCAGATAATGGATTTTATCATTTCAACAATATCAGACCATCCAAAGAATATTGCCTTAGCTGATGAAACTCGATAAATGTGTTTCGCGTGAACTTAAAGATAAAGTTCGACATTTTGAAGTGTGTTCGATACTGCATCTCCGAAATTCGAATGATCCATTTCTTGATCGGATAGTGACTTGTGATGAGAAATGGATCCTTTACGACAATCGCAAACGATCGGCTAAATGGTTTGGTCATGACGAAGCATCCAAGCACTTTCCGAAACCAAAATTGCGCCAACAGAAGATTACGGTGACTGTCTGATGGTTCGCCATTGGCGTAATCTATTACAAATTCCTGGAGACTAACCAGAGCATCACTGCTGAAGTTTACTGTCAGTAACTGGGTGACATGCACATGAGTTAAACAAAATGCTGTTGGTACTGGTTCATCGACAAGGTCCAGTTGTTCTTTATAACAATGTTCGGCCACATGTTGACGGGACGACAGTGCAGAAGCTGACCAACTTCGGATACGAAACTTTGCCATATCCACCATATTCCCGTCATCTCTCACCCTCTACCAATTATTCAAGTATTTTGACCTTTTTTTAAGCCAAAAGACATTCCGTTGCAAATATGCAGAAATTACATTTAAAGATTTCCTGGCGGCAAGCCTTAGAGGTTTACTGTAAACGCATAAATAACCTTGGAACTCAATGGCAAAAATGTATAGATATACAGGGTTCTCATTTTGATCACAGCAAACACTGTTTAAATATATTAATTCGAGAATTAAATTTGTTTCTATAACTAGACATTATTTTCCGAACAACCTTATAGAAGGCCGGGGAGAACACATTGATGATAATTTAATAATGCATTCATGATGAATATATGGCTTTATATCTTTTTTTTTTAAATGCTGAAAACTTTTACATCATGCTGACATCTATTAATAACTGATTTGTACTTCTTTTCTTCCTTTGTAGAATATCTGTGGTCTTCAGAGTTCGTTCAGCACAGCGGATCAAAATCTCTGATGGCGACCTTATAAAAAGACTTGTAATTGTAGTCATGATATTTGCAGTATATCTTTCGGGCAGGACGATAGCCGGACGTCCCAAAGTTGTCAAAGGTAAATCGCTCCTTCAGTTTGTATATATATATATATATATATATATATATATATATATATATATATATATATATTTGGTTGGATTGATGTGAGTGTGTGATCCTGGGTTTCACGCTTTTGCGATCGTCAGACAAACTCTGACGATAGCAAAAAGCGTGAAACCCAGGCTCACAAACCACATCAATACAACCAAATATGTTACCTCTATCTCTGATACTGAGCGCTTTCTTATAAGTACCAAGTATATAATATCAAAATAATTATTTATTTATTTATTTATATATATATATATATATATATATATATATTTATATACACACTTTTCATATATATATATATATATATATATATATATATCTTTAGAGAGAGAGAGAGAGAGAGAGAGAGAGAGATGAGAGAGAGTGATGATACAATATGTTAATCCGTATGTAATTTCCAGGAGGATATAGATCCAAGAAGAGCTCTATGTCAAAAGACAGAAAAAATTATTCAATCCAACTAAATATGTTAGCTCTATCTCTGATATTGAACGCTTTCTAATAAATACCGCGCATATAATATATAAATAATTATTTATATATATATATATATATATATATATATATATATATATATATATATATATATATATATATATATATATATATATATATATACTTTTCATATATATATATATATATATATATATATATATATATATATATATATATATATATATATATATATCTTTAGAGAGAGAGAGAGAGTAATGATACAATATGGTAATCCGTATGTAATTTCCAGGAGGATATAGATCCAAGAAGAGTTCTATGTCAAAAAGACAGAGAAAAATTATTATTAAAGAATATCAAACTCTTAAAATCCCATAAGTAATAATTTTATTTCATGAGAGATCTAAAAAACAACAGCTTTCAATCTTCAAGACATACAAACAAATCAGTTTGGGTGAAATATATATATATATATATATATATATATATATATATATATATATATATATATATAAGCATTTCACCCAAACTGATTTACTTTCAACCATTTCTGAAGCATTGTATGAGGATTTTTTGCTATATGAATTTCTTTCTTTCGAGCCATTCTGAAAATGAGATGAGGATTTACCTTTAATACAACACAAAAAAAGCCGGGAAAATATATTAAAAACTTTTGATATGAACTAAGAATTATAAAGAAAAGATAATGATCATCCGCGACAGACTTTCTTCTTATAATTTGTTCCCCGTTTACAGTTCTGACGAGAGGGGACGAAACTGGTCGACTTGTGTTCGTGTTTTTGTTTTAAAATTTATCATGGCCTATAGTGAAAAGATTTCTTTTTCCACCATCTTTCTCAAGAAATCATAATTCACATATAATCTGTAGAGTGCCATGATTATCCACGTTCTGAAAATACATGACAGTAATATATATATATATATTATGTTATTTTATAGATACAAATATTCACGTAAATGCTCTGGTTATAATAAACAGTATTAATTAAATCTACTGGCCTCAATGTCCGAAAAATTTCATAGAAACATATATGTCCTCCTACAGGAATCGAACCTGTATCCTACACGGATAAGTCATCTAGCCTGACGTACTATACTATTTAGCTACAGAGGAAGTGTCTGGTTAGCAAAGCCAAATTACTGTTTTTTGGAAACTTTGATATTTAAACACAGTCATTTGACTTTGCTAACAAGAGGTTTCCGCTGTAACTAAATAGTATAACACGTCATATACGACGGTTCCGTGTAGGATACAGGTTCGATTCCGGTCGGAGGACACATATGTTTCTATGAAATTTCTCGGACATTCATGGCGGTAAATGTAGTGAATATTGTTTATTATAAACAGAGCATTTACTTAAATCTTTGTATATATATATAAAAATAACGTATAAACAGAATATATATATATATATATATATATATATATATATTACTGCAATGTATTTTCAGTACGTAGATAATCATGACACAAATTATATTTTTATTATCTTTGAATTGTTATGATTTCTTGAGAAAGATGGTGGAGTGGTTTCCCGTTTCATTCTCCGCGGTGCTGAATTCAGAGTAATCCTTCTCTTAGAATTGTTGCCACTCAAAGCTATAGAACGTAGTTCACTCTGCTATTTTCAAAGCTGGAAGGGATAAGAAATAGATTTCTGTCTTTTCCGAGGACAATAGTGCGAAAGTGAACACAGCCGACGAGACTGTCATTTGAACTCGGCTCGACGATTCCATTTTCTACGCCGATAACGGTTACACCACACGCGCATTCCATTTAGCGTGAGGATTTAGCGTCAGTTCAGAAATGTATTTCTTTAGATCAATCTTGCTATCTTTTCCTCTGTTCTTCTTCTTTTCCTTATCAGGTGAATTCAAACCAGCTTCTACTCGACAAGGCTTTCCAACAAAATTATTTACGCTTTATTATCAAACGCGCAGAGTATTTCAATTAACTATTTTTATTAATTTATTTTTTATGAATAGTCCATGAAATTTTCGAAATTAATTTTTCTTTTTAGAAATGTAAAAAGTATAATATATAGAAAATATATATCATATTAAATAAAATCAATCATATCAAATATGATATATCATACGATATATCATATAACATCTAATCTCTATCAAGTTTCTTCTTCAATGTCTCTAATGAAAGCATTGAATAATAAATTTGATGTGGCATATATCAAGATGCTAAGAATAGTAAAAGATGTCAGTTGGCAAACAACCTAACCAAAATACTTATATTATCGAATAACCACAGCTACAGTTGCTGAAAGTAGAGTAACATTTAGTGGACATTGCTTGTGAAGTAAAAAGAAAATAATTTTATCAGTCTTATTCTGAGAATTTACAGAAGGGAAACTTTCTTATGCCTTCTACACTAAAAAATCATCCCCATTACCTGCATATTCCATTTGTAAGAAAGAAGTTCCATTCGGACAGTTTCGTTCTGAAAAGCCGATAGTTTGTGGACCAGATTGTCGAGAGGACGCTTCTCCGACTACAACAGAGGAGGACATGTAGAAAAGATTTGAAGACGTTAATCTTAACGTCTTCAAACGTTTCCTACATATTCTCATGGGTCTGATCTTCCTGTTCTTGCGTCATTGCAACAACTTAATTCAGTAACCTTCTACCTTGAGTGGCTTTTGGGACTTGGGTTGGGTGAAAACTTCATTAAAATAAAAGCCAGCACGTAGCTTCACTAACAAACTGTTTGAATATAAATAACCTGACTGGAATTGGGACTCGGCTCGCCGATTTCCAATTCTGACCCTTTGTCCATTACACCACCCGCACATCCAAGCTTACAGCACTTGGTATTCCTAATCGTCCACCCATCTATATACCTATTAGAGAAGCTGCAAACCGCAACGAGAGAGCGTACAGAGAAAACTGATAGATTTCAAACAGAAAGCGTCATGGGCTATGTCAAGATGACTTGGGTCAACCTGAAAGGTCATGAAAGGTTAAACATAAGATCGAAAAAGCCAAGTCTCATTGACATTGCATATTTATTCCTATGTAAAAATATAGCAGCATGGGAGGTAATTCAACTCGATTAATGCATAGTTTCTTCTTCTTAGTCATTTTAATAATCTACACAAATACAATGAAGTGTTTGTTTTTTATCGTTTTATTTGGACAACGAATACTCCTACTAGTGTCGAATAAAATGAATCGTATCAAATAGAATATATTTCATGTATCATATGAAATAAATTTATCATAAATTTCTTCCAACTTCTCCCAAGTGCAAAATCAATTTAATGAACTTTTAATAAATAATGAAATTGAGCCTTGACCTGATCTTTTCAGTAAATTTTTCTCATTTTTTTTACTTCGGCTAAAAATTCAAATTGTTTGTGTTTGATGTGTGGGTTGGAATGTGGAGTGAGTAGCCATGGTCAAATGCAAAATAAATAACAGAACTGTCCAAGAAACAGAATTGAAAAAGTTTGCAGTAACAAAAGAAAGAAAATAAAAGAACTGGGCAAAAATAATTAAAAAAAAAAAAAAAAGCAAGCAAGCAAACAATAAATGCAAAACAAATCAAAAGTAATATGGCAAAAAGTACACAAACTAAGAATTGACGGTGACACCAAAAAGCAAATTCGGACTAGCGAACGTAACATTCTCAATTCAAGACGAGACAGATCGGGACTAGGTCATATGAAACTGCAAACCGGCTTATTTTGTTGATTAAGAAACAAATCCCAGCATGCATGTGTGTGCTTCTGCCTATAAGAGGGGAGGGGCATGTGTACATTACAGTAGCAGTGTGAATCGTCTTCACTGAACTGAAGGCCAAGAATTATAAATAGTCGGCAGTTGAGTGAAATCGGAGCTCGATTTCATTAGCGAAGTCGAAAACGCTGTGAGTGACACATCATTGAAAATAGGCCATATGTAATGAAGTAGATGCGTCAATGAAGGATAACAAGTGAGAATTAATGTATAGCGGACAATTGACTCTTTCATGTTTAACATTAGATTAGGTTTCACTCCGATACCGCGCCACTTCCGCTCGCTTAGTGTCTGAAAGCGCTGTCCTGCGGCCTCATCCAAAACCTGAGCCTGACATTCTCGTTTTCGGTGTATCATAGACTGCCTAGCATCTGTCTAGAGTAGTTGTTTATATAATTATGTCAAGCAGCATGATTTGACGCTCGAAAAATTGGATGCAACCATTTCAAATCAGGTCAAGCCTGCACCTTGAATCATTTAATGGCTCGGTGTGATATTGAGTTCAGATTCCTTTCTGGCAATGTGCTACAATTACGGTTCGAATAAGCAGTGTCACTTTGATATAAATCCGTTCATTGGAAATGAGCAGTGTCCAGTTGATGCTATGAACAGATCATTACAACCTTCATCATACGTTTAACAGTTTGCGATTTTCTGTATGGAAACAATTTCATTTTAGTCTTACAAGAAGTTTTAACTATTTTTCAACTACTCCACCATCAGTAGAGTTCAGTATAAATATCAATATTTAAATTCTGCAACGGTCAGTTTTCAATCAGTATCATGCATGAAAGTTACAGTTGTGCTATTGGGGTAGAAAATAATCTATACTTATTATTAATTAATAAACATACATATATATATATATATATATATATATATATATATATATATATATATATAATGAACATAATCAACATAGGGCGACAGTCTGTTTCATGCTATATATGCAATTGTCAGGCCACGTGCCTGACGATTGCATGTGCATGAAACATTGTCAGGCTAAGTGCTGACTTTATGTTCACTTTTTATATTTTACACACGCTCTATCTCTGATATTGAGCACTTTATCCCATAAATATAGCACACCTTAAGACTATATTTCTTCATATATATATATATATATATATATATATATATATATATATATATATATTAGTAATATGGGTACGTGACCGAGTGGTTAGAACGTTGGTATTCTGACCATGAGGGCGATTTGTCAAGGGGGAGACTTCCTGATGTTATCGAACTGGAGGGGTCGATCCCAGCGTGCAACACTTTTGTAAAGTGCCTGAAAGCCATACCAAAGAAAAGTTTCGGCCGATGCATTCTTCAGCTTTCGTTATTTGTAATACGTTCCTTACTTAGGAAAGAGTTACGTAGAATTTGAATATTGTTTATTTTGCGTTCTGTGTCGTCTCTTGATAACCCACGCCACTACATAAAATAATATAAACGAAAAGGATTTCTTTCTTCTTTTTTTTTTTTTTCGTTTTTGTGAGAAGAGTGGAGTGGGGGTGAAGTCGTGGCAGCTTTGATTCTAACAGGCGACAGGAGGAAAAACGTCACGGGAACGCCTGTTGTACGGTGGCTCAGCGTCCCACCGCGTGTGGTCTTAGTTGGTCTCTCGAATCAGACCAGTGTGAAGCGTATCGACGCTTACAAAATTCTTGCACCCCTCTGTTGAATTCGCGCATTTTTGGACTTCTGTCCCAAAAAACAGACAAAGGTAACCCACTAAGGTCAGAATACCAGGTCCACGAGGCATTCCGGCTAATCGCTGACCTTTCTAGCCCTTGCCTTCGAATTCTGTAACATTTATCTATTCCCTTAATGTTGTTTGATCTCTTACTTCCTTTCTAGGTAAACACACAAGCGGTCTACAGGCATTCCAATGTTCTTCAGATTGGTGGGATCACTCAGCTGCAATTGGTAAGTCATTGTCTATGATGAAATTTTAATACTACCCTGTCCCGTAAAAATACTTGCTATTGAAATTGTGGTTGCCTTACATGTCATGATGGCGGTCCGATATTACAAAAGGAATAAGTAGGAAACAAATTTTAATGATTGGTTCGTTTTCTACGGTTTATCAAGATAATATTTTTAGATTGTAAGAATCTTTTTTAAGATAACAATGATGAAATGATACAAGTCTTATTCATTAAGATGGTGAGATAAAGAAGTGAATTCATACCTTTGCACAGGTTATACATTGATTAGAGATTGATTTGATTTTTACGTTTTAAGAAGAAGAAGAAGGAGCTGGAAGAAGCTGGAAGAAGAAGAAGGAACTGGAAGAAGAAGAAGAAGAAGAAGAAGAAGAAGAAGAAGAAGAAGAAGAAGAAGCTGGAAGAAGAAAAAGAAGAAGGAGGAGGAGGAGCTAGAAGAAAAAGAAGAAGAAGGAGCTGGAAGAAGAAGAAGAAGGAGAAGGAGAAGAAGAAGGAGAACCTAGAAGAAGAAGAAGGAGCTGGAAGAAAGATAAGAAGAAGAAGAAGAAGCTAGAAGAAGGAGAAGAAGAAGCTGGAAGAAGAAAAAGAAGAAGAAGGAGGAGGAGGAGCTAGAAGAAGAAGAAGGAGCTGGAAGAAGAAGGAGAAGGAGAAGAAGGAGGACCTAGAAGAAGAAGAAGAAGAAGAAGAAGGAGCTGGAAGAAAGATAAGTAGAAGAAGAAGCTAGAAGAAGGAGAAGAAGGAGCTGGAAGAAGAAAAGAAGAAAGGAGGAGGAGCTAGAAGAAAAGAAGAAGAAGGAGCTGGAAGAAGAAGAAGAAGGAGGACCTAGAAGAAGAAGAAGGAGCTGGAAGAAAGATAAGAAGAAGAAGAAGAAGCTAGAAGAAGGAGAAGAAGAAGCTGGAAGAAGAAAAAGAAGAAGAAGGAGGAGGAGGAGGAGGAGCTAGAAGAAGAAGAAGGAGCTGGAAGAAGAAGGAGAAGGAGAAGAAGAAGGAGGACCTAGAAGAAGAAGAAGAAGGAGCTGGAAGAAAGATAAGAAGAAGAAGAAGCTAGAAGAAGGAGAAGAAGGAGCTGGAAGAAGGATAAGAAGAAGAAGAAGAAGAAGAAGAACAAGAAGAACAAGAAGGAGATAGAAGGAGCTGGAAGAAGAAGAAGAAGAAGAAAAAGAAGAAGAAGGAGGAGGAGGAGCTAGAAGAAGAAGAAGGAGCTGGAAGAAGAAGGAGAAGGAGAAGAAGGAGGACCTAGAAGAAGAAGAAGAAGAAGAAGAAGGAGCTGGAAGAAAGATAAGTAGAAGAAGAAGCTAGAAGAAGGAGAAGAAGGAGCTGGAAGAAGAAAAAGAAGAAGGAGGAGGAGGAGCTAGAAGAAAAAGAAGAAGAAGGAGCTGGAAGAAGAAGAAGAAGGAGGACCTAGAAGAAGAAGAAGGAGCTGGAAGAAAGATAAGAAGAAGAAGAAGAAGCTAGAAGAAGGAGAAGAAGAAGCTGGAAGAAGAAAAAGAAGAAGAAGGAGGAGGAGGAGGAGGAGCTAGAAGAAGAAGAAGGAGCTGGAAGAAGAAGGAGAAGGAGAAGAAGAAGGAGGACCTAGAAGAAGAAGAAGAAGGAGCTGGAAGAAAGATAAGAAGAAGAAGAAGCTAGAAGAAGGAGAAGAAGGAGCTGGAAGAAGGATAAGAAGAAGAAGAAGAAGAACAAGAAGAACAAGAAGGAGATAGAAGGAGCTGGAAGAAGAAGAAGAAGAAGAAGAAGAAGAACAAGAAGAAGGAGCTAGAAGGAGCTGGAAGAAAGAAATGAGTACACACCAGAAATCAAAGGAAATACCTACTCTACATGGATGATCTCAAACTCTTTGCCAAAGACGACAATGAGTTGAAAGGCCTCCTCAATATTGTAAAATACTTCAGTGACGACATAGGTATGGACTTCGGATTAGATAAATGTGCAAAAGTAACTTTCAAGAAAGGTAGAATTACAGAAACACCCTTAATAGAGTTAGATTTTGCCACAAAGATTAGGGAACTGGAGCATGGTGAAGCTTATAAGTACCTACGAATTAGCGAAGGAGATGGCATACAACACCCCCAAATGAAGGAAAAATAAGAAAAGAATACTACAGACGTGTACGTCTGGTACTAAATACTGAGCTGAACTCAAAAAACAGGATATCAGCCATAAACACATTGGCTGTCCCTGTGGTTCAATACAGCTTCAATGTCCTTAACTGGACCATAGCTGAAATTAAGCGACTGGATGCCAAAACGAGAAAGCTACTCACTTGCTATCGCATGCATCATCCCAAAGCTGATGTCGACCGTCTGTATGTGCCCAGATCCGAAGGAGGCAGAGGATTAGTTCAACTAGAACTGTCCTACAAAACTACAACAATTGGCCTCCAAAGATATTTGGAAACTACTGAAGACTGGATGATGGTAAGCGTCAAGGAACATGAAAGTAGTAAGCGTCTCTACTCCGTAATGAAGGAAGCCAACAAATTCAAAATGGAGTTCCAAATGGGCGTAGAGATGCAACTACAGCACAATACACCGGCTGAAACTGCAAAATACCTAAAAAAGATAGCTAAGACGAATGCAACAGACCAGTTACAGAAGCGATGGCACGATAAACCGCTTCATGGCCAATACTCTGCCCGTACCAAACAAGCTGACGTAGACAAAACCCGTACCCATCAGTGGCTACGTAGTGCAGGGGTTAAAAGCGGAAACTGAAGGTTTTTTTCCTTGCTGCGCAGGACCAATGCTTGCTAACTAGGAATTATCAAGCACATATACTAAAATATTGTGTCAGCCCAAAATGCAGATTCTGTGATAAATATCCAGAAACGATTGATCATCTTGTAGCAGGTTGTACGGTGTTGGCACCCACTGAATATAAAACCCGACATGACAGAGTGGGCCAATATCTGCACTGGAAAATCTGCAACTTCTACGGGAAGAAAACTGAAAGAAACTGGTATGAACACCACCCAGACCCGGTTACGGAGATAGAACCTGTTACAATTCTATGGGACTACACAATACACACTGACAGAACAATCAAGGCCAACCGCCCAGATATTGTTATTAAAGACCACAAACAAAATCGGTGCCTCCTTATTGATATGGCAGTCCCTGCCGACTGCAATGTATCTTTGAAGATATTCAAAAAGTTGTCAAAGTACAAGGACCTTGAAATAGAAATCGCGAAAATGTGGCATATGGGGAACATCAACAATCCCTGTTGTAGTTGGAGCCCTAGGACTGGTTGGAAAAAGATTCCAGTAGACTAATTGAAGGGATTCCTGGAAGTCCATGCCTCAAGGAGATACAGAAAATTGTTCTGACAAGTACAGCCCACACCTTACGAAGGGCTTTATCTATGTAATCTTTTTTTTTTTTTTTTTTTTTTTTTTTGTCAGTGGAAAGTGTCATGATGCCATTTCTAACCTTAGGTCCCTGGGCGGGACCCGGAAAGAAATGTGTAAACGCCAGAAATCAAAGGAAATAAAAATAATAATAATAATAATAATTTGTGGTAAAACCTCTATAACATATTCTGGAAATATAACCAAATGAATCACAAGAAAAAAATTCCCCCACCCACCAACAACTAAAAGAAAACAATATGTCCGCTAAATTAATCAGCCTAAAAAGCAATGTGACAAAAAATATCTCAACAAGGCAAAGGCCCTATCAAAGGCATCGATTGATATAGATCAAACGCTTGATGATCAGTAGCTAACGCACTCCGGTCTCAAATTAGACAGAAGGTTTTATATTTTCTGCTTAGGATTAGAGCTTTCCGACCAGGAACTCCTAATGTTCTGAGTAGCCCATCCTCCTGCGTATGTGAAGAAAACCCACCGACAATTGACCATATAACGATAGGTTAAGGGTGCTCAATAGATACATTGATCAATGCACCGTGAATACAACCTCTCAGTTAAAGAGAATCGTTGGGAACATTAGCCATTACAAGTTGGATAGAATAATGAGGTTATCGTCCTCTACAATTCCAACGTTCAGTTAAGGAAATCCAGGAAAATGGATCCGATATAAATATGAAAAATTATATTGAAGACACATATATTCTCATAAATATTGCAGCCCCATCAGATAAAAACTAAAAGCTAAGTTAAAACAAGTACCTCGAGATACAAGTCAGTATAATGTGCTAGCCCAAGAGAACATCTTTACCTATTGTTGTTATCGTACTTTGATATCAAATGGAGCAAAGAAATATGTACTTCCTACATCCTGCGGAGATTTTCTCCATGCTATAAACATAATTATATTTTTTGACTTTATGATTGCATAGTATTTTATCAGTTTGCATCGTCTGATACAAGAGACTTTATGTTTCTTGATATCTCTGGTTGAAACTTGGGATCAACTTGTACTACAGAAAGCAAAAGCAAGACGCTATAATAATAATAATAATAATAATAATAATAATAATAACAATAATAATAATCCACTGAATATAAAACTCGTCATGATAAAGTGGGCCCATATCTGCACTGAGAAATATGCAACTTGTACGGGGAGGAAACTGCAAGAAACTTGTATGAACATCACCTGGTTACAGACTCGATTACAGAGATAGCACCTGTAACAATTTTGTGGAACTTTACAATACTCAGAGACAGAACAATCAAAGCTAGACATTGTGATCAAAGATCGGAAGAAAAGAATGTGCTTTCTTATTGACATGGCAGTCCCTGCGGATTGTAATGCATCTTTGAAGATCTTCAAAAAATATCAAAATACATGGATCATTACATGAAAATCTAAAAAATGTGTCACATGAGGACATCAATAATCCCAGTTGTAGTTGGAGCCCTCGGATTGATTTGAAAAGTGTCCGATAGAATTATTGAAGGGATTCCTGGTAGCCTAAACCTTAAAGAAATACAAAAAATTGCATTCACGAGTACAGCTTACACATTACGAAGAGCTTTACCTATGGAAAATTTGAGTGATCATAGGGATTTTTTTTTTTTTTTTTTGATCAGTAGAAGACGTCATAAAGCCATTTCTAGCCTTAGGTCTTTGGTTGGGCCCAGAAAGAAAATATACAACAGAAACACAAGGAAATAATAATAATAATAATAATAATAATAATAATAATAATAATGATCATAATAATAATGGAAGATGTTATACAGTTCTGTGGGAAATATATGGGACTGCTCTAAAAAAACAAAAGCAAAAAGCAGATTGCATTACAGAAAGGGTAGAACGAATGAAAATTAAACCAGAGCAAACATTGGCAGGCATCACAGAAGAGGATATTGAATGTGCACTGAAAAAAAGCACACATTTGGAAGTCTCTAGGAATAGATAAAGTTCCTAGCTTTTGGCTCTATTATCTAAATGTAGTGCACAAAAACTATCCAATGAACTTCAAGAAATTGTCAGTGATTCTACTAAAATTCCAGTATAAGTAACCAAAGGAATTACCTTCCTTCTACCCAAGAATAGTAACCCAAAAAACTACAGACCAATTACATGTCTTCCCACTACTTACAATCTGTTGACATCTATTCTGACAAAAGAGACATTCCTTCTTAAAAAAAAATGATATACTACCTCTTAAACAAAAAGGGTGCAAACATGGCTCTTACGGCTGTAAAGACTAATTATTAATTAATACGATGATCTTGTAAAACTGCTTCAATACAAAGAAAAATCTCAGTACTGCCTGGATAAATTACCGTAAGGCATTCGATAGGATAACACATTCATGGATCTTAAGGTCATTAAATATATACAAGGTATCACCTGTCGTAATCTGTTTCATCAAACAAAGCATGTCGATATAAAAAACAACACTTCACCTCAATCATATAAATGAAGTCTGGTGAAATAAACAGAGGGATATTTTCAAGTAATTCTTTGACTCCCTTACTATTTTGTATACCTCTAATAGCGTTAACCAGTAAACAACAGGACGGAATATGGCTATAAGATATCTCAAAAGAAAATAAGCTATCTGTTTTATATGGTTGACTTGAAGTTATATGGTAGGAATGATAGCAAACTGGAAGGTCTCCTGGAAACAGTAAAATGTTTCAATGATGATATTGCAATGGAATTCGGTTTGGATAAATGTGCTAAAGCCACAATTTTACGAGGATCATTACAATAAACCACCTCTATTGGTTTAGACCCTGAGGTAACAATCAAAGATTAAGAGCAAGAAGAAGATTGTAATTATCTCAGTGTAAATGAACGTGAAGGAATTCACAAAAATAAAAAATTAAAGAAATAGTAGGAAAATAGTACTATAGAAGGGTGCAAATGATATTTAGAACTGAACTGAATTCTCAGAACAAAATTATGGCCATTAATAGCCTTGGCATCCCAGTTGTTCAATATAGTTTCAACATTTCGAACAGGACTCTAAATGAAGACAAGAAAGATTCTTTCTTAGAATAACAAGCACCATTCAAAGATTGTCTATTCATACCCCGTAAAGAAGGTGGAAGAGGTCTTATTCAGTTAGACTTGTCATATAAGACTACTATTGAATCACTTAACATACATGGAAACAACAAAGGAATGAATGATAAAATTAGTCAAACAAAACGAAAACAGAAAAAAGTATTCAATCATGAAAGTCGGTTGTAAATACAAATGAGATTTACATTTAGTAGATTTTGTAGAAAAGCAAAAAAGGAACCCAAGAACCAAATATTGCAGCAAAAATTATGAAAAATAAAGCCAAGAATAAAGCTCTTGAACAGATGAAACAACGCTGGCAAGACAAACTTCTGCATGGCCAATATCCAGAACGAGGCTAATAAAGTCGTTGTTGATAAAGTTAACACTCATCAATAGTTACGAGCATCTGGATTAAAGACTGAAACAGAAGGCTTTTTATTAATATAGCGCCAGACCATAGTGTTTTCACTAGAAACTTTCAGGTGAATATCATACATAATAGTACGAATCCAAAATGCAGGTTCTGTGACAAATATCAAGAAACCATAGACCATCTAATCTCAGAAAGTTCTGTAGTTGTGCCAATATCCAGAACGTTCTAATAAAGCCGATGTTGATAAAGTTAACACTCATCGACGGTTACGAACATCTGGATTAAAGGCTGAAACGGAAGGCTTTATTCTTGCAACGCAATACGAGAATATTTTAGCTAGAAACTTTTAGGCAAATATCATACATAATGCAAGTTCTGTGACAAATATCAGGAAACCATAGACCATCTAAACTCAGGATTCTCTGTACTTGCGCCAAATGAATATAAAAATCTTCACGATAGAAGTGTGGGGGGAATATTTATACTGGACAATGTGGAAACACTATGGAAAATATGTTAATAAACGCTAGTATGAACATCATCCAGCACCGGTTACAGAAATAGAAGACATCACAATTCTATGGGATTATACCATCTTTTTCAGAAAGGAAGATTTGAGTAAATAGACCGGACATAATTGTCAAAAACCGAAAAGAAAAAAACTTGCCTACTAATTAATATTGCTTGCCAAACGGACTGTAAAATAGCAACCAAGGAATCTGAAAAAAATATCGAAGTATAAAGATCTGGAAATCGAAATTAAAAAAAACCTGGAAATTGAAAACAAGATTAGCATCAGTCATAGCAGGTGTGCTTAGAGTTATAAAAAAAGGGAACAGAACAACACATTAAAAATATCCCTGGAAATCCCAGCTTAAGGGAAATACAACAAATTGTCTTAATAAGTACAGCCCACACACTTAGAATAATTTTCTCCATGCAACGCTAGTAATGTTATAGGAGTTAGAAAAACAAATCATAAAATGTAGCCATAACAAGATACCACGACCTGCCTCAGCTCTTCCCGCAGACGTGGTAGATAATGTCACCATAGCAGAAATCGAAATATAATGATGATAATAATAATAATAATAATAATAATAACAATAATAAGAAGAAGAAGAACAATCAAAGCCAACCGCCCAGATATTGTTATTAAAGACCACAAACAAAAAAAGTGCCTCCTTATTGATATGGCAGTCCCTGCTGACTGCAATGTATCTTTGAAGATATTCAAAAAGCTGTCAAAATACAAGGACCTTGAAATAGAAATCTCGAAATTGTGGCATATGGGAGCATCAACAATCCCTGTTGTAGTTGGAGCCCTAGGACTGGTTGGAAAAGATTGCAGTAGATTAATTGAAGGTATTCCTGGAAGTCCATGCCTCAAGGAGATACCAAAAATTGTTCTGACAAGTACAGCCCACACTTTACAAAGGGCTTTATCTATGTAATTTCTTTTTCTTTTTTTTTTTTTTTTTTTTTTTTGTCAGTGGAAAGTGTCATGATGCCATTTCTAAACTTAGGTCCCTGAGCGGGACCCGGAAATAAATGCGTAAACGCCAGAAAACAAAGAAAATAATAATAATAATAATAATAATAATAATAATAATAATAATAACAGTGATTAGATGAAATATGAAATAAGCATTAAAGTATGGTCTGTAAAACAAACAAGTTTTTGATACAGCCTAATATATTAATATAATTATTTATATAATATATTAATATAATTATTTATATAATATATTAATATAATTATTTATATATATTAATATAATTATTTATAAAATATATTAATATAATTATTTATATAATACATTAATATAATTATCTATATAATATATTAATATAATTATTCATATAATACATTAATATAATTATTTATATAATATATTAATATAATTATTTATATAATATATTAATATAATTATTTATATAATATATTATTATAATTATTTATATAGTAGATTCAGTGATAGTCTTTCGATGTATACAAGATGGAAGTTTGGAGTAAAGTCTGTACAAAATGCTTGATACGTTTCCCGCGTTAAAAATAAGATAACTGCTTACATTTTCAGCTGTTTTTTTACCTTAATTATTTTAGCTATATATTTTTTCAGTCGCCATTGTCATGAATTTTTATGCTTACACTTACATCTGTTCATAACGTTCTTTTTTTTTTTTTTTTTTTTTTTTTTTTCCAGCTGAACTTCTCTTTTTACTGTGGGGTGTCCGGCTCTGCATCATGGTCAGAAAGGCACCGTCAGAATTTAACGAGAGCAGATTTATCAGTTGGGCCATATACAACGAAACTTTGCTCTCACTATTCCTCAATGTTTCCATGTAAGTTTAAATAATCGTTTTACAATATCACTAAAAAAAAATATGATTTTAATTTCCACTGACTCTATTTTTGTCGTTTTTAAGGAAAAACGCATCTACTTTTAGCGTCCTGGGTATGACGATAAACTGCATCCGCGTCCTGGGTAAGACAATAAACTGCATCCGCGTCCTGGGTAAAAAGATAAACTACATCCAACAGCAAGGCTTCTGATCATCAGGTTTTGAGGAGCATGGAACCACCTCTTAATTGCTGGTGTTCCCAGGTTCACCCTGACCCGGGGTGGTAGCACCTGTTAGGGTCCCAGCTATGGGGAAATAGTTAACACTCAGATTACATTCGTGTCCTGTGTATGAGGATAAACTACGTTCAACAGCAAGGCCTCTGATAATACGTTTTTGAAAAAATAATGTTGCCAGCTGTACGTTTTTGAAAATTTAATATTACCAGCTACAGGTTTTTTGAAATAATAATATTACGAGCTATACATTTTTGAGAAAATAATATTAACAGAAATGGATTTTTGACAAAACAAAAATATTACCAGGAAAAAAAAGTTGTTGGCCTTAAATGACCCATTGAGGTTGATATGCCGTAAAACAAAACAAACCAAACGAAACATCTGCTTTTATAATTCCCCTGATTCTTCTTTGCATTGAATATTGCTGCTACGTCTGGTCTGATGATTCTGCTATGTATCTAGATATTCTTGACGAAATCCAAAGAAGAATCCGCAATGTTATTGTAGCTAACCTGGCATCTCGGCTTTAATCACTTTCACATGAGTTCATCCCGCCATAACGTAGTTTCTCTATTCCTTTTCTATAAATATTTTTATTGAACATACAACTCTTTGAGTCAGGTCACTTTTTGGATCAAGGACATAAAAGTGTTTGTTGATAGAGTCAAAGATTTGACCCAAAGAGATTAATCCCTGGCCTCAGCGGAGATGACAATAATAGGGCAGCCACTTTATACACCAGACTTACTTCCCGGTGATTTTGGGCTATTCCAAAATTGAAAATATTCTGAAAGGATAAAATTTCTTGGCATTGCTAACATCCAGCTACATGTGACGACATTACGGAAGTCCGAGAATGTTTCCAATAATGGCCATATCGTCTCACGAATTATATAGCTTCACAAGTTGAAAATGACACAAGCCAATAGTGACCAAGTAAATAGACCTTATAGGACTATTCTAGAAAGTAATCTTCCATGCCTTGTATTATTATTAAATAATTAATTATTTTTTTTGTTTTTTTTACTCTTTCAGGATATTCTTCCAGGACCCATTTCCATCCAATCCGGACTTATTATATCTAGTTGTATTCATACATTCACAGCTGACAACAACAGTAACCCTTGCCTTTTTATTTGGAAGTAAGGTAAGGAATTTAGTCAGAATTATTTCATTAATGTCGATGACATTGAGATATTGCAAGACTGGACGAAAATCAAGAATGGTTGAAAAGTTATCTACCAAAATATTCATTCAATACTGACTTCAGTTCCGACTGTCTTCACTTTTTCTCTCCAAAGAAACTTCAAACCTGGTCAGTATCTAGACTGGTTACCGCTTGGTATTACCAGGTGCTGTAAGCCTGAGCGTGTGGATGGTGCAATGGATAACGACTCAGAATTGAAGATCGGAAACCCGAGTTCCAATTCCGGGCAGGTTTGTTATATTCACTTACGCGCAAATAAACTTGGGAAAGATATAAATCCACCTCTTCCTCACCAGCTATGGGTTAATTAGTAACACTTAAATCAGCAATTGTATTATTATCGAAAAAACTAAAAATATTTTCTGGCTTTAAATAACCTGCAAAAAGGCTGATAAGCCGTAAAAAAACAAATCAATAATTTTTCTCCCAACTCATACATATTTGCCTATTCTCTCACTATCTCTCTTTCGCTCTTTTTCCTCGCATATTCACATATACCCTCTCTCTTTTTCCTTTTTTCTGTCTCTTTCTTTCCACATATATTCACTTATTCTCTTTCTTTCTCACTTTCTCAACTCATATTCACATACGTTGTCCTCCTCTTTTTCTATCATCTTTATCACAGCATATTCTTATATTACTCCCTCCTATTGTCGCTCTATATTCCATTTTTCATATCAATCTTTCTTTTTTTATCCTCAATCATGAGTAGAGCATAAGAAAATGTTCTCTTTCTTTCTCTTTCTACTCTCCAGACGCATATATTTTCTCTCTTTTCTCTTTTCTCTCGCAGTCTTTATAAAATGCTAACGAAATACGTCTAAACAAATTCTACCGAAATTATTATTCTGGAAGGGATTTAGCGCGGAGTAAACAAAACAGAATCGACTAGCATTTGAACTCGGCTCGCCTATTCCACTTTCTGCAGCAATAACTGATAGTACCCACACATACACTATAAACTAATGGGGAATACCCTCTCGAAATTTCGAAAAATTACCTAAAGATTAAAGATTACCTACTTTTGCGAAACTAATTTACAAGCTCCCTTCGGGCCAGAGGCACTCTATCTCCTTGAAGAGTTTTATCATATAGTAAATAATAATAATAATAATCTGCAACTTCTACGGGAAGGAAACTGAAAGAAACTGGTATGAACACCACCCAGACCCGGTTACGGAGATAGTACCTGTTACAATTCTATGGGACTACACAATACACACTGACAGAACAATCAAGGCCAACCGCCCAGATATTGTTATTAAAGACCACAAACAAAATCGGTGCCTCCTTATTGATATGGCAGTCCCTGCCGACTGCAATGTATCTTTGAAGATATTCAAAAAGTTGTCAAAGTACAAGGACCTTGAAATAGAAATCGCGAAAATGTGGCATATGGGAACATCAACAATCCCTGTTGTAGTTGGAGCCCTAGGACTGGTTGGAAAAGATTCCAGTAGACTAATTGAAGGGATACCTGGAAGTCTATGCCTCAAGGAGATACAAAAAATTGTTCTGACAAGTACAGCCCACACCTTACGAAGGGCTTTATCTATGTAATCTTTTTCTTTTCTTTTTTTTTTTTTTTTTGTCAGTGGAAAGTGTCATGACGCCATTTCTAACCTTAGGTCCCTGGGCGGGACCCGGAAAGAAATGTGTAAACGCCAGAAATCAAAGAAAATAAAAATGATAATAATAATAATAATAATAATAATAATAATAATAATAACGATATTAACACATTATTGCATAAGGTTCTCTTAAAGTTTCAGTTCTTTCGCCTAATCTACCTTTGCTGATTAATGGCTATTTTAAGTTCGGCGGATTTAAGATGTTAGGTAACCCCGCTCTCTTTAACAATTGGATTCCATGCATTAATTGGTAAAATTGTTTCAGCATCCGAGCTCTTTAAGAATTAATTAAAACAAAGAAGGTATGAAACTTACTAATTATTCAATTTTAGAGGATGACCCACAACCTTTTGGCTTATTGTGTAAATGCCTTTAAGAGTGTATCAATAAACTTGCAGCTTGAAATATAGTGAAAATCGCAATGGCCGACGTTTTTATTATAGTGACAGAGACAACGAGCTAGAATTGTTTCTGGCAGCAGAGAAGCGATGATGCCTCAAATTACGTCCAAATTGATAGCAGGATATTAGAAGCATATCCAGCTTTTATCTTCCCTGGGATATGGGAACAGAAGATCCACCATGGTGGCCCTGTTAACACCAGGACACCGGCCAGTCCGCATCAACAGGGCTCGTGATGTCGCTAATTGGATGACTAGCAAGGATAGGAGTATTTTCTGATGAGGCACAGTTACAGATGTTCCAGGTATTCCCACTGCATGGATTTTTTCTACACCTTATTCGTCATAAACAAGATCTGGATCCCAACGTGGACACGTTACTTAACTAATTATAATCCAACCTGTGATGACAATTTCCACCTGTAGCCACCTAGGTTTTCCTCCATAGTGGGTAACATATTCGGTGAAATCATCATCATAATTATGCTAATCATCATCAGTCCCATAATTGGGCGTGGCCGTAGGATCCCTACGCAGCTGAGCACATGACTACCTGCTTTCATGTATCTAGGTTGCGTGACACTATGTGTCTGTAAATAATCTTCCAGTTCCTTCAGTCACATTATCAGCCCATTTTTTTTCTTTGTCTGCTTCCTCTTCTGCCTAATGTGCTACCTTGCAGGATGGCAATGGACAGATTGTTGCCCCTCGGGTTATGACCATACCATTTCATCTTCGTCTTCCAACGGGCCAGTTTCTTGTTTGATGGTATCCCACACTGCACCATTTGCTTCCTTTAGCTTCCAGTATCCATTTATTTATACTTGTGTTTATTCATCTACTATTTTGGACTTTGTATTGCTTTCTAGTGTTTTTGTTTACCTAACGTTTTATAAAAAAAAGAGTGTGACGCTGCAGCTTAAGCCTCATTCTGGTTAATGTAAATTTCCTTTATACTAAGAATTTTTTTTTTCCATGTCGACAATATAGTTAAATTTACAGATCAATTCTGTGACCAAGACAAAATTGGTATGACAATTGGATAAAAAAAATCTCTCCATATCGATAATATAGATATTTTTTTCTTTCTATATATGGTCATGGCTTCGGTCTGATGATAGCATTCAAGCATGAAACAGACTGTCTCCGCTGGGTTTTAACTTCAGTGTACACAAAATTAAAACAATTATTTCGACTCCAAGTTTTATTTTTAAAAGAAAAAAATATGCCTGAGGATGAATAAAGGATTATTCGAAAGTACTTGCATTTTAAAAAAATATAAACTGGAAACAACCGACAACAGTTTTATAAATGAGGATCACATCATTCTATGGATTAACAGTATTTTAATGCATACATTATGTACTACTAGCGATGGATATCGCCAATAATAGCATTAATATTGCTGATTGATTCTATGCGTGATTATTTCTTTGTATATAAATTATATGCTGCCTAATGTTTTATATATATATATATATATATATATATATATATATATATATATATATATATATATATATATATATATATATAAAATTAATATCGTAAAAGAATTAAGAACGGAATACGAATAGTAAAGAGGAATGATTGAAAACATGAACTTCGGCATAAATTAAGGAATAATTAAATGTAAGATGTGAAAGGGAATGATAGAATAAGAATGAAAGAATAAGAATGAAAGAATAAGAATATGAAAAAATGAAAGAATAAAGAAGTTAAATATGAGTAGAAGAAATGAATGAAAGATTTAATGAACGAAAAAAAGAAAGAAAGAAAGAATGAGGGAAAGACGGAAGGAAATCAGAAACTAAAGAATTATAAGGAGAAGAGAAGCAACGAATTTATATATGCAAAGGCATAAGTGTCTTAAATATGTGTTATATATTAGTTAAGATTTGCGATATGTAAATGGCGGAAGCGTTCTCAGTATCGGGGCAGAACTTTTTCAGATAAATGAAGTGTGGACATAAAAGCCAACACTTCATGGGGAATGTCACTTTTAGCTCTTCAGTGATCCTCAAAATACTGGTTATACATACATACATACATACATACATACATACATACTGCTTATACATACATACATACATACATACATACTGGTTATACATACATACATACATACTAGTTATACATGCATACATACTGGTTATACATACATACATACATACTGGTTATACATACATACATACATACATACATACATAATGTTTATACATACATACATACATACATACTGCTTATACATACATACATACATACATACATACATACTGGTTATACATACATACATACTGGTTATACATACATACATACATACTGCTTATACATACATACATACATACATACATACATACATACTGGTTATACATACATACATACATACATACATAATGGTTATACATACATACATACATACATACATACATACATACATACTGGTTATACATACATACATACATACTAGTTATACATGCATACATACTGGTTATACATACATACATACATACTGGTTATACATACATACATACATACATACATACATACATAATGGTTATACATACATACATACATACATACTGCTTATACATACATATATACATACATACATACTGGTTATACATACATACATACTGGTTATACATACATACATACATACTGCTTATACATACATACATACATACATACATACATACTGGTTATACATACATACATACATACATACATAATGGTTATACATACATACATACATACATACATACATACTGGTTATACATACTGGTTATACATACATACATACTGGTTATACATACATACATACATACTGGTTATACATACATACATACATACTTACATACTGGTTATACATACATACTGGTTTATACATACATACATACATACATACATACATACATACATACTGGTTATACATACATACATACATACTGGTTATACATACATACATACATACATACGTATATATATCACGCATATACATATGAAATGTAAATGTGAACACTGAGGTCTACAACCAGCGGCGACAGTCTGTTTCATGCTTAAAAGCAATATTTAAATTGTCTGAAGATTACGCTCAAGCATAAAACAGACTTCGACAGTCACTGTTGGCCTCAGTTTCAACTTTTATATTGTATATTTACATACACTGTATCCCTGGTATTGAGTACTTTTACCCATAAACATAGCATGCCTTGAAACTATATGTGTGTGTGTGTTTGCATGTATGTGTTGATGGAATAGGAAAGAACAGATTAATGATCCAAAGTTCTTTAATAATTTTTAAAAAATAGTATTCCATCGCGACGCAGAAATTGCGATGTTTCGAAACTTGATTGTAATATATGTTAATATACAGGGTACGATGGATAAATTGTCATCTAAATTACAGAAAAATATTGAAAATAACGCATTTTAACAGATTTATTTACCAAAACTACACAAAAATATCTTGAAATACTAATAATATAAATTTATACAATAAAATCGCAATTGGCTTCAACCACGGCCTCCAGACGACATCAGAATCTCTTGAAATTCTTCTGAATGGTCTCCTTGTTTAAGTTGGTAAATGCTGCCATAATACTTTCCGTCAGTTCCTTTTTGGTCTTACAAGGAGTTTTTTATCTATCGCTCAACTGCGCCACACACATAATAATCAAGGTAGTTGCAGTCTGGGGAGTTAGATGGCCGAATGTAAGTGGTGGTGTGATTGCAGAAACTGCCTGACAGCCACGATTATGTACTTCTACTTGTGTAGCCTGGTGCAGAGTCCTGTTGCCAGACATAGGTTCTTTCAGCAGCCACCCTCTTGACCCAGGGTAGCATTACCTCCACAAGGCACTTGATGAAGACCTCAGTGTTGACACTGAGGCCCTCAGTAACAAATTCGGGAGTTCTGTTCTTATCAAAACGATCAATGTCTGTAATTTATTCAATTAAACATGCCTAAAAGAGAATTTGCTCCCTAAACACACACACACACGCTCATACACACACACACACACATATATATATATATATATATATATATATATATATATATATATATATATATATATATATATATTGGTTTTAGTGGATATTTACGAAAAAAACAAAAAAAATCATCGCACCATCAAGTAATTTTTCCAAAATAATTGACATCTTTAGGAGTTCTCCCTCGAAGCTTACACAATGTCTTGATATAATTCTGTTATTCGAAGATCATAGCAACAAAACCGTTTACTTATACAAAGTTTTGTTCGAAGTGAAAAAAAAATGAATATAGATGTTTCGTTGTCGTCTTCTCTCTGACTTCCCCTTCCGGTCCATCAATCTTCCCAAAATTCATGTTGCCGGAGGCTTGCAACTGACGAATGTATTTTTCGGTGTAGACGACACCATGACAGAAGGGAAATAAGATAAGGATAAAGAATGGATGGTAACATAAAAATGAAAGTGAAATTGGGGTAAATAATGGAAAAATGAAAATAAATGAAAGATACTATAAATATTTGAATGAAAAATAAGTTCGTGTTGCAAGGTAAAAATTATTAATTTCGGGGAAGGAAGTAAGGGAAGGAAAAAAAGAATTTCAAGGGAGAAAGCAAAGAAAAAAATCAGGGAAAGAAGGAAAGGTAAAAATAATTTCAAAGAAAGAAAGAAAACGGATATATTTCAGGGAAAGAAAAGAAAGAAAAGGAAGAATTACTACAAATTAAAGAAGGAAAAAAGGAAAGAATTAAAAAGTAAAGAAAAGGAATGAAATAAGGAAAAAGAAGTTTTGAAGAAAGAAAATCATGTATTAGATGAAAACGAACGATTGGAGGATTAAAAATAATTAGTATTCACAGAAGGAAATGAAATATATATGTTATATAGATTTAGCCTTTATTTTATACTAGCAGTAGAGCTCGTCGTTGCCCGGGGATGTAACAGTAAGAGATAGATCAAGTATCGACCATCATAAAGACTGAAAAATAAAATTGACAAAGATTATTGTTTAAGGTTAACGGACACCCATGTCATAATTAGTTTTTTTTTTGTTTTTGTTTTTTTTTTTACGAATTGGTCAAACCCAAACTCAAACAAAAACATTGTTTTCAATCGTTATGAGTCTACCGATTGAATAAATTTTTATTATAAACAATTGTCTTGTAAATGGAATTTTTAAAGCATTCTGAATGTAAAAATAAAGAAAAAAGTGTGCAAGACAATAAGAAACACTACCTGCCAAAAAAAAAAAGTTTTGTTGAAATCGGTTGAAAAATGTAGGAAATCCTATCTCATATATAAACGAACACACACACACACATACAAACAACCTGGGTTTTATAATAAGTATAACTCGATATGAGTTGTCCCACTTTCATTCTCGCGATGACTCTTAATCGTGTTTTCAAATTGATTTCGTACAAAAACAATTGTGTTTTTCCAATTTTGGGCGCTGTCAGAAACACCGCAAGGTAATTTTACGTAGTCCTGTGACGTTTGTTGAAATCGGTTGAAAAATTTAGGAAATCCGATCCAATATATAAACGTACAGACACACACACACAACCTGGGTTTTATAATAAGTATGATTTAAATGTAGAGTCGACTGGTGGAAGAAAGAAAGAAAGAAAGAAAGAAAGAAAGAAAGAAAGAAAGAAAGAAAGAAAGAAAGAAAAAGAATAAATTGTTAAGACAAGATAAATCCAAGGAAGAAATAAGTATTTATGAACGAAAAGAAAAAAAGTAAGGTAAAGAAAGAAGAAAGAAAGGATGAGTAAATGATTTCTAAAGAGAAAATGAATGAAAAACTGAAAGCATTTATAATAGAAAATTAATAAAAGAAAGAAAAGATTAATCAAAAGAAAAGGAATGAATGAATACGATAAAATTAATAAAAGGAAGAATTTATTCATTGAAAAATTATTAAATGAAAGAAAAAAGAAAAAGGAAAAATAAGAAAGGGAGAGAAAGAAAGAAAAATGAGAAAAAGAAAGAATGATTTAAAATAATTAAATTAGGATTTATTATGACAAAATAAAAGAAAGATATTTGAAATTAACAAAGGAACGTTTAAAAATTCCGAATTAATAACACCACAAAAAGCGAAAAAAGGAAATACTGGGTGAGATGGGTAAACTGTCGCCATTTTATTTTTATTTTTAAATTTCACGCATGCGCGTTGTTTGTTTGTTTTATTATTATTATTATTATTATTTTATCGATCAGGCAGTATAGCAGGGTCAGTTGTGTATCGTCTGTGAGAAAAAAGAGCACCATGACGCAATTCACTCCGCCAAAAATTTGGAAACGGCATGATGTACTGCTTGGCATTCGTGACGGAACCTCCAATAAGAATATTTCAGAGTCTTTGGGCGTCAATTTGAGGACAATGCCGAGGATTCGGAAAGAGAGGGCTGAGTCTAATGGTGATTACGAAAGTATGACAGCTCGGAAAACTGATCGTTCTGATAAGAAAAGAATTCCCGTACTTGTTAGTGAGAGCCTCAGACTCAACATAGAGGCCTACATCAAGTGCCTTGATTTTTTAATGTGACCCTGGGTCAAGAGTGTGGCTGCTGGATGAGCTTATATATGACAACAGTACTCTGCACCATGCAACGCAAACAGAAGAACCTAGTCATGACTGTCAGACAATTTCTGCTACCACATAGCCCCTTACATCCAGCAACCAAGCCCCTCAGACTGCACACCCTCGATTATTATATGTGGGGCACATTTGAGCGAGGGAGCAACAAAACTTCTCGTAAGAACTGATGAACTGACGGGAAGGATTATGACAGCATTCACCAACTTAGACAAGGAGACCGTCCAGAAGAGTTGCAGGAGATTCTGACGTCGTCTGGAGGCCGTGGTTGAAGCCAATGGCGATTTTATTGAATAAATTTACTGTTTAGTATTTAAAGATATTTTTGTGTAATTTTGGGGAAATATATCTGTTAAAATGAGATGTCTGTGTTATTTTCATTTTTGCGTAATTTAGACGACAATCTATTCATCGCACCCTATACAATTATGGAGAAAAGCAAGATGGAGAAAAATAAGATGCAGATAAACACGGGAAAGGACAAATAAAGTAATCTGTAATTACGAACACGGTAATTATTCAGCTCATTTCTTTTGCAGGCTTACCACGTATATAAAAACAAGGGTAAAGATCAACAAGCCCATTCGACCATGTTGGCACGAACAGGCAAATTTGTAACCGGATCCAAATCTCCGACTGCAGTTCTCAGCACGTTCTCATCTGGTAATCCTATGAGCATCGGAGATAAGATGGATGAAAGCGAGAATGAAAGCTTCCTAGAGAAAGATATACAGGTATGTAAAGTTTTCACTTCAAGCTAGGTTGTCTTAAGAGTTAGTTCGAATATATCTTTTCCCTTTCAACTTGTCTCCTCAAAAATATGTGAATTCTCTTTGCGCTCTTTCTCAACCCTCTCATCTCGTTAATAGCATGTCAGAATTGTTGCCGTAGAAGACAGGCTAATGAGCATGTTAGCAAAACACTCCATCATTATAACGTTACTTGCCCAGTTAGAGGCAGTAGAACGTTGTTACACCAATTTTTAAACTTTTTGCGGGGCTTGGAATAAGAGAAGAAATACCTTAGGTTTCTGCTCTCTCCAAAGCCCACGTCAGGCATTAGTTTATACCTTAACGCAATGGAAAGAAAGAGTAGAGTAAATCAAAGAAATTAATTTCGAAAATGAGATGGGCCTGAAAACATTTCAAAAATGTATTATAAATACACACATGTTCGACGCAATTTACCGCAGAAAGAAATTGGATACACACAAAAAAACAAGACGTGCATGAAGGGATGAATATAAAAAAAAAATTTTTTATTTGTAATGCCCCCCTGAGAATCACAGTCAGCTCGAGCGACATCTTTTATGTTTCTTATGTTTGATGAATGGTACACGCACGTTCAGCGGATACTGGTGGCTATAACTCTGCATTCCTTGACGTCTAAGCAGGAACTCCCAACCATCTCTGTCTCTGTCGAGAGCTGATCAGTTATCATCGTCCACGGGCTGTCAATTGACCTTCAATGGCTCTTTTGTCCTGTAAAAAAGCGAGATAATCGCCTTCTGCATGCCTACAACTTCCTTGACAGAGGTTCAGCAATAAATAGCAATGAGCATATCGAGAACATACAGTTACTGTCTTTTTTTTTTCTAAAAATATGTCGATATTAAAAGCGGATTTCCTAAATCATAAAATAAATCCGTCCTGGGTATGACGATAAAGTACGCCCGGCAGCAAGGGTTCTGATCGAGAGATTGAAGGTTTTGCGGATCGTGGAACCACCTCTTAATTCCTGTTGTTCTCGACCCTGACTCGGGGTGGTAGCACCTGTTAAGGTTCCAGATATGATCAAACAGTTAGCCTCCAAACTGTGACCAAAGCAGTATGAAAGAATTAATATGTAATAAAAATGCCAGCAATACATTTTTGAAAAAAATATTACTCGCAGTACCTTTTTTTGAATAAAAGAATATTACCAGCAATACATTTTACAAAATTACGTAAATGAAGCCTGATGTACAAATTTAATTCTTACAAAGAATACATATTCTATTCATACGAATCTATCCTAAAAATCTTTTCGGCATTAAGGTTGATATGCCATTGAGTTTGATTTGCTGTAAAACAAAATAAACTAAACCAAATCATAAAATAATTGTCATCATTTAATTATAGATATTTTTAAAACGATTTTTATGAAACTTAATTCATAGCCTCCTGGCGACAATTTAAACTGCATACATTTACATATATACATATATAGTATAGCTAGCCACTTGTATTCGCGGATAACCGTCTACTAGGGCGGCTATTTGTGTTACATATGCGCATTTTTGTTTATTCAACACCCACTGAGTTATAATTTCTGGGAAAGAGCGTGTTATCTAGCGTGATCAACAATTTGAAGACCAGAACGCACAAGCCCTCGGCCACAATGACTAGCTATCGACAGCCCACAGGGGCTCTGTCTACCCAATTTCACTCACAAGGCTTGGGTAACCCCGTGGTAAGGTTCTTAGGCACGCTGGGATCGACCCCTTCAATTCTCCTTCCTAACAAATCAACCATGGTGAGATTCGAACCCGGGTCACATGGTCAGAATCCGAACGTTCTAACCACTCGGTGCCATATATAAGAACATATAAGAACAAATGAAATAAAAGCCTCCTTTCTAATCCAACTCTATACATGTTATTACTTTCTGTGTTGGTTAATTTCATAGGTCCTATCATCTCTCGTAGACCATTTATTCCAAACTGTATTGGTATGCAAAACGATCATGCTAACTATTGCGCTATATATATATATGTATGTGTGTGTGTGTGTGTGTGTGTGTGTGTGTGTGTGTGTGTGTGTGTGTGCAAAGTGTGTATAAATATAAATAAATATATTTGTATAATTATTTATATATTATATGCGTAGTACTTATTAGAAAGCGCTCAATATCAGAGATAGAACTAACATATTTAGTTGGATAGATGTGAGTTTGTGACCCTGGGTTTCACGCTTTAGCGATCGTCAGACAAACTGATTAATGTTTTTAAAAATTTGGGTTTATGTAGATTGCGTGTATTGGTGTTATTGTGGAAGTGGTGGGGGAAACTTTGTCGCTTATGTCATCGATGTATGCAGACACATATACATACTTGGTCGTCCGTCGGGACTCATACATATATAAACATATGTGGGCAGTTTCGGATATGACATATGTATGTATACGGGTGGTGTTATGTCTATACATACGCATTTGTATGTTGAAATGTTGAAATTTAGGAAATATTTTTCAGCGGAAAAATACATAATATGACATGTATACATTCACGAGACATTAACGAGACATTTCCTCCACACTTCCAATGTTTAAATTTCAACATTTCAACATACAAATGCGTATCGTTATCTTCTGTCTTCTTAATTCCTGTTCTTTTATTGTTCTGTCTTCTTATTAATGTTTTATTTTTTCTCATATTCTTTCACATGCATTAACCCTTTCGACCTATTGGATTTTTTTTTTTTTTTTTTTTTTGCTTGGGGTAAAATTCTTATTTTCCAATTGTCTAATTATAGATATTTTTTAAATCGATTTTTTGGGAGATTAACCTTCAAGTTTCAGTTTAAAAAGACATCTTTTTTTTCCATGCATCTAAAAAATAATTATAATCCGAATACGAAGTTTAAGTGAATTTTTTTACAGTGGTTTTCACCCTGTACAAGGCCCAAGAGCCACTCTAGGCAGAGTGTTACAGGGTAAGAGGCGTAGTTTATGGGAATATATAGGCTTAATATTTAATGAGGATATATAGGTTTAAGATAACGACTGACCCTAGATTTGAACAGGTTACGATTGCAATGATCGGGGAAGTATCATCTTGTGAATTTGTTCCCCAATGCGGCGGTTCGTGGGAAGAAGGTACTCGAGTGGAACTTCCATCTCAACAGTGGAATACGAAGGAAATGAAGGTGGTCCGCTACAATGTGCGTGGCATGATTGGTCTTAACTGTGAAGCTTAAAACTGGTGGAACTAAGGAATTTAGTTCGTCGGAATACTTTCCATGGAAATAGCGATGGAGCAGCGAGAGACTTACCACGTTTCGTCTGTGAGAAACGGGTTGTAGGGGTGGAAAATAATTCGTCACCCACAAAGACGCAGAGAAGCTTTTAGATTCTATCCAGGCTTGAAAGTGAAGACTGGGCATCCCCTGTCCATATATGGCAGCAGTGCTCCATTTTCGGCTTAATCTGGCTCTTGTAAAGTTAGGATAGCAAGATAGACTTTTACAGGGAACTAGCCATTCCTACTCTTTAGCGATGGATCGTATGTACGAATTCCACCTGAGCTCTGGATTGAGTTTAAATCCCAATCGTCACAGTATATAAAAAAACAGAAGCCGTTAGTTTAAACTGACTTTAAAAAGATATGTTTTATGAGAGTTTGGATCGTAGAAATGGGGAAAATAGATGTGTGCGCGCACAAATTCGAAGATGTTCTGCAATCGATATGGCGTTATTTTTAGGAGGAATAAAAGCCTATTTAAATGTAACAAGCATTAAATTTATTTGTCACGAACATGCATCATTATGAGCAATGAAAAAACAAGTCTACAATGAAATTAATTCTTTTATTCCTTGTTGAAAAAATTCTGGGTGAAAAGAACTCTGCAAATGTCGAAATGAAACCTTTCATTTTATTTGAGTCTTCTTTTTTATCGTTTCATTAAAAAAAAAAACAATTTCAGGTGATCTGATTAAAAAGTAAATTTGAAGCTGCCAAGTCAAATAAATAGAAATGCTGATATAGATTCTGTCAATGTAAAGAGTTTACCTTCTCTTGAGTCTATTTTACTGATTGTGGGATTGCATTGTTATTCTGAAGAATGACACACTGTTGTGTTGTTCGAGATTTTTTAGCACAAATCGTTTCTTTTTCATTCTTTCAAGAGATTAACAAAAAAAATCATGTTGTAATTATCTCCCTTTAATATATTCGGTAAGTTCGATAAGTAATTTCGTATTTCACCGCTATGAATTATGTATCAGTTGGCCAAGGCCGACCTGTGACTGGAAGATACGAAACTGTGTCTAGAATTAGTTTGCCATCTTTTTTATTAAGGTGTTCGGAAAGCAATTACGCATTTCAGTGCTATGAATTATGAGTCAACTAACCAAGGCAGAAGCAAAGTTGAATAGTAAGAAATAGCATCTAGAAATAGTTTATAGTTTCTTCAAAATATTAGAGAGTTCGGGGAGTATTTACATATGTCACTGTTATGAATTATAAGTCAACCGTTTATTTTATCAATCTGAATACAAGGAAATAATATTAATTATTTTAAGATTAATTACAATTATTTTTTTTATGTAAATAAAACTTTGTATACAAAATATTGCATAGAGATTCATCTAATTCTTGAAAATAGTTGCGACATGATTTAAAAGTTGTTTAAACTCATATAGTTTGTCTTGAAAATTCATAATTTAAAAAAATAATTAAGTACAAAACTTCACAAATTTTAAGCCTGCGTATTTCTCGTCCATTTTACATAAATTTACATTCAATCTGTTAGAGATTATATACTCCATCGCTTTCCCAAAATAAATGCTGAATATTTTGGCTTATTTAATTTCATTTTAATTTCTTAGATGAAACCTTGTGATATACCAAGTAGTAATAAGATGTAATAGTCTTAAGTTGTCTGAATTTCTCAAATGAAGCATTGCCAATTATACCTCTAAGCATTGTCAATTTATACCACCAAGACATACAGAAAAATATATATACATATATACACGATCACCACGTATAGAATAATATATCACATATATCTACACAGAAGAGTGTAAGAAGAATCGAAAAGGAGGGGTTTTACACAGAACATGGAGATACTCTTGTATCTGGAGAAGCATGTTTAGGACTGCAGATTAAAACGAGCTAGATACATCTATATCCCAGGCGAGGACGTATTCCACGAACGGGAAACAGCAAGTCTTGGTTTTTCCAAATTGAAGACTGCGTGCTGGAGTTACTTTCTATATCTGGGAAAGCTATATATTCCCAAAAGGAAACGGCACCATGAACTTTTAATCTGTAGCATTTACTGGAGTGGGGGTGGGGGAAGATTTAGCCTCACCCCGTGCACCTTGGTCTAGACTAAGAAAGAAGTACACCGCTCGGTTTGGATGCTGTAAACAAATAGCATGACTGGCCACTCTCATCACTGTATGAAGTGACGCCTCTAAGTAGCTGTAACGTGACCTATGTGACTTATTTCCACCAAAGGGAGATAACTGCTTTCTGTATCCCTACACCAAAAAGATTGAATGATACGAAACTACGCCTACAATTAATTCATCTTTTCTGTCCGATAGTTTATTGTGCATTTCAGACTTATCCCATGGAGGATTATAACTTTAAAAACAATATATTTGATTTTACCGTATGGATTGTGAAAGTGTGGTATTGCTGCAGAACATTTGTGAAGCGTATATGGATGTACTGATTGTTCATATATGCCAAATGTGTTTTAAAAGATATAAAATGGCGCTTTTGATATATCCGACAAATCTCATTCTGGTAGAAAATCCATTCTAAATGACAAAGAATTAAAAGAAACTATTTAATTTAATATTCATCAAAGCACGAGAGGTTTAGTAAAAAAATTCTAATAGTGAGTCATGTACAACATGTCCATGAACATCTCAAGTGAATTAGAAACATCTGAAAAGAGGGAATTCGTTTCTTCATTTAGTTTCAGTGGCGAAGCGAACACCGCATTCCACCGTCTGCAACAGTCTTTAATTCTTGCATCGCATTGTTATAGGTGATGAAAAATGGGTTTCGCGTGTTAACAGTAAACGAAAAAATCAGAGGTTATCATCAAATAACAAAAACAAGACTCCATCCACAGAGATCCTTGCCTTGTGTCTGGTGATAAATGAAAGGTGTCATCCATTACGAACTACTGGAACATGGAAGGACTACCACTGAAGACATTTATTGCCAGGGACGTGTTCGGGTAGACGAATCATTATATCGAAAGTTTCCTACTTTGGTAAAAAGAAAATATTCTTCAGTATGACAACGCAAAAGTACGACTCGTACACTCTGCAAAACAAACAAGAAAAATAAAATCTTTAGAATGGGATGCTTGATTATGTTGAACCCATTGCTAGGTCTGCTGCTAAGAAACTTTGGTTTACTGTGTCGTACTAGGCAATGTTTCTATCCTGAATCTATCTTACATATTATAAGTCTCCCATTCGTCTATGCTTTGAATATTGCTACCACATATGGTACAGTGCTCCAGCTGTATATTTAGAGATTATTGATAAAATCCAAAGAAGAATCAGGAATACTATTGGTCCTGGCCTGGCATCTGTGCATCAGTCACTTTCTAACCACCATTATTCAGCTTCCCTGTGCCTTGTCTATAAATACTTTCAGGGTGATTGTTCGGATGAACTCTTCGCTATGGTACCTAAACTTTATGAATTTCAGTGCAGTACTCATCATTGTACAATTGAATTGGCTAGATATAACCGTATTTTCATTTACTTTTACCGCTTGTGGAACTCTCTTCTGGCTTCTTGCGTTCCAACCAACTTTGATTTTCGAGGATTTAAATGCAATGTCAATCGTTATCTACTGTCTTCTTAATTAGTCTTTTATTGTTCACATTCCTTAATAATGTTTAGCTTTTTTTCTTATTCTTTCACACCGAGTAACCGTTTGTGACTCAGTGGCTTTACTGTCTTGTTTGGGGTGATATGATTTAAAAAGAAAATAAGTCGATGAACAAATCTCATGTAAATTTGTTCTACATTTTTCTGTTCGACCGGAGCCATATTTGAGGCTTTCGTTTTTATGCCCAATATTTCTGGTAGGTCTCATATATTACTAGAAGCATGGCCCGGCGTTGCCCGTGCTTGATTCAAAAATCGTACGACTCATACAGCACTGCACGCACTAACCTGTTTCTTCCCGCGCATAGCGTGACCTGAAATTAATCTGCATTTAGGAAATACCCAACCGGAAAAACATTTTTAGGGGTTGAGTGATTGCCCATTTGCACTCTGTTTGCAGGGCGCTCAGAGTTGAAACTTCACATGGTGACTCCCAATGGCCTCCTCATAAATCCGATCGGTTTTCGCTAAAAACCGACATGCGGTTCAGGTGCAATCTGGGCGTATCGGCTTTTGGATTTTATCGATTTTCCGCGCTGTTTAGGGGTCCGTGGTCATGAAACTTCTGGACAACACTTCTAAAGGTAGACTCTAAGAGGGTGTCAGATTTGGTTGAAATGCAATAATTCCTTCTGTAAGCAGATTTTTTCGATTATCGATGTTTTCGGAACCTGAGTCCGAACTGAAAAATCGGGCTGCGTCATGTCCTTAAGGCAGCCATTTGCAAACTTGTGGTGAAAACCGCATCGAAATCGGATGAGTAATGCGGCCTGGGCGAGGTAACAACGCCCAAGACAGACAGACAACATGAGAAATATAGATAGTAGATTTTTTTCAATCAAGCTGAAAGAATCACTAGTTGAAAATTTAAAATGGTTGCTACTACTTCATCTATGAGGATTTAATGCAGTATTCGAACTAAGCAGTTAGTCAGCCTCATCCAAGTGTTAGTGACAGAGAAAAACACAATAAACCTTTGCGGTTAATAGAACAATTGGAACAAAGGGAAATAAAATAATCCTTGTAGACTTTAGTGTTCTGTAGAGTTATCTTACAACGTACTGCAGTGGCAGTTTCACTTTTATTTATGTGTCATTTATGGTTTTCCTACCCATGTTATGGTGGGTGCAAAACAAAAAAGCAAGTTCCTTAGTTGTTTGTAACTTATAAGATGGATCAAAGTCAGCAGTTATTGGTGAAAATTTATTTATTTCACTATTGGATCATGTTATGTAAGTCAAGAAAATTATGTCTGAAAAATAATATCGTTCAAATGTCCGACAAGACACATATCCAGTCGATGGTCAAAATCTTTGATGACGTGTCTGCATAGTTGCTCCTCGATCCCACCAATATGCCTTATTATCTCATCCTTCAGCTGTTGAATTGTTGTTGGCTTGTTTGTCATAGACCTTACTTTTGAGATGACCCCAAAGAGAGAAATCTAAAGGCGTCAAGTTACAAGATCGTGGTGGCCAACTGACTTCGCTGTTTCGAGAGATCATGCGATCTCTGCATTTCTGTTTGAACGTCCATTTTCGTAATAGGCTTCGATAACTTTAATATGTTGTTTTATTGTTAATTTTTCCATGGTTGAAATTGCCAAATACTTAAGATGTTAAATCTGAAAGAAAAAGAAAAAATCATTTGTCGCTTAAATTTAATTCACTTTTAAAATCGATCCAAGTTATTGAGACACCCTTTATAAGCCAGCGTGACGTCAGCATTTGGTGCTTAATTTTATTCAAGGATCAGTCTTCTGTTTACTGCGTACTACACTCTCAAGATGAGGCGTATAACTCCTGTTCTTCCTAGAGTTCCTTTTAATTTTAATTCATTTAAATTCCAGTCCTTCTCCTCAAAATTCAAGATAATATCACTACTAAAGGGTGTTCCAATAACTTGGACCGATTTTAAATGTGAATTATGTTTAAACGTCTAATGATTTATTCTTTTTCTTTCAGATTTGGGGGACATTTAGGCGATATTATTCTTCACACATAATTGCCATGACTTACATAACATGATCCAACACAGAAATAATTAAATTTTCGCCAATAACACTGATTTATCTATTGCTGACTTTGATCCTTCTTAATGAAACACCCTTTATATATATTAACCTTATATTGAAAAGTTCTCGGTCCAATCCACTTCCCAATATAAAACCAAAAATGTAATGTAATATATTGTTGGGAAGAGGACAAGAACATTTTCAGCAAGCTTTATTTTTCTCTGTGTGTGTATATATTTTTTCGGAGAGAAAGTTAGAGTTAAAAATATTAGATTGAATTTAGATTTCAAAACATTTACTTTAAATTTAGTTTTAGTAAAAGGTCATTAGTGTGGAGCCTCCCTGAGATAACTGAACACGCGACTAAATGTTAATATCCTAAGAGAACAGCTTGCTAAACTTTACATATCCAGAAACATCCTCATCTTCATAAACAATTTTACCAATTATTATCGCCAGAGTGTTCTTAGTGTATATGCACTATGCTTTGGATTCTAATCTAAAACCTTTTTTCAATGCAAGAAATAATTAGATGAACCTCTACTATATATTTTACGTGATAAACGAAGGCATTTGTCTACTGTAATTTGACAATGTCTATTTATTGAATGAGTTGTTCCCAGATCGCATAACAGCGAAATCAATTGGCCAATCACGATCGTGCGACTTGACGTCTTTAGATTTCTTCCTTTGGGGTCATCTCAAAAGTAAGGTCTATGCCAACAAGTCAACAACCATTCAACAGCTGAAGGATGAGATAATAAGGCATATTGGTGAGATCAAGGAGCAACTATAAAGAGACGTCATCAAAGATTTTGACCATCGAGTGGGGGGGGTGCCGCCAAAGCCTTGGCGGACATTTGGGCGATATTAGTTTTCACACATAATTGCCATGACTTAAATAACATCATCCAATAGAGAAATAAATAATTATTCACTAATAACACTGATTTATTTACTGCTGACTTTGATTTGCCTTAATAAAACACCCTTATATTATAATCCGTCTTAACGAAACACCCATAACAAGTCAGCATGACGTCAGCATTTGGTCCTTCCTAGAGTTCCTTTTCATTTTAATTCATTTAAATTCCAGTTCTTCTACTCATAATACAAGATAATTTCACTCCTACTTTCCGACCTTGCTTATCTTTCTGAATATTGGGAATTTCTTAATGGAACGAATAACAACAGAAACGCTAAAAGTCTTCTTTATTTGATTTTCATTGCAGGAAGAGTTCCGTCGTCTTTACACACAGCTGGAATTGCTGAAACAGAGAAACATGAAGCTGGGAAATCCACATTTACAGCATAAACTGTCGGCAATGACGGAAGCGGCCAAGAAGGATGACTTGCCCGATTCTACTCCGTCATCACCGAACGTCAACGGAAAACGCGTGGTGATCAACCTGGATGATTATCATGAAGCTACCAGCTTATAAAATTTATATCTTCAAAGGCAAACAGGTTATTTACCGTAAGTAGTAATAGGTAATATCGGTTAACAACAGAATTAGACTTAAATTGTTTATACTCTATTATAATAATAGTTTGTTACAGAATTGGTGCGTTTCTTTGTTGTGTTAAGTCTTCTTTTTCTTCTTCCGTTTGCCATTTCTCCACATAACGTGGCGATAATCGTTCGACATAAGTAACTGTTTTTGTTGCTCTGAGTAAATATTAACCTCTTCCCCACGAATTATTTTTGGAAACCCGTTTCATTTTCAGACAATTTTTTTTATTATTTGTCTTTAATATAGTAACTAAGAAACGAGTACCCGAGCGGTGGCTAACCCCTCTACCAGATGTATGAGTTGACAAATAGACTCGTTTCAGAAAGGCATAAAAAAGAATCAAGATTGACGTATAAGAAAATCTGTAGCTGTATTTTGAACGTTATGTTTTGAACGTGTTTATTCATCCGTGTCTGAAAAAGCCACTTTCGGTAAAAACGTATATACACGTCTATGTGTTAACATCTTCCCCAACCCTTACACAATCTTTTTGTCACCTTGTTCTGGTATCGCATAAGTTCGTTAATTAGGTTACTCACTTTCTCTCACACCTTAATATTAGATTCGCCAGATTTTCTTTCTTTAGTATGTGTCGAGAATCTTCATCTTTCACTTTCTGAAATTACAACTGCCTCATTCAACGATTATTCAAACACACACACACAACACACACACACACACACACACACACACACACACATATATATATATATATATATATATATGAAGAAAAATATATACGGAAAAAAAAAAAAAACATATAAATTATACTGTTTTAATGTTAATATGTCAACGTCGGACGTTTCGGTCTAATAAAGCATCTTCAGGACATATTCATTTATAACATTATCAATACAAAATGACAAAGACGATGTACATAAGAACAAGAATTATCCAAACAGTTGAAAGAGCGCTGATCTTATAAAACTTTCAGTTATCTGTTTGGATAAGTCTTGTTCTTATTATCGTCTTTACAAAATGTTGTATTGATAATGTTAATTATATTTATGAATATGTCCTGAAATGGTTTATTAGACTGAAACGTCTGACGCTGACATATTAAATTAAAACAACATAATTGTATATATATGATTTTGTTTGTTTTTCCGTATATTTTTCTTCATACTGTCGGATTTATATCCATATATTTTTACATATATATATATATATATATATATATATATATATATATATATATATATACAAATGAAATAAGAACGAATCAAATATACATTCAAACGTTCATAACATTAATTTAATAATAGAGCTCAACAAAATAGTAGAGCAGTATTCTTTATTATATGTCAACCATCCGTCTTCAATATTGTAGCTAAAATTCTGTTTCAAATATTATATATGTATCCGTTGCAATTTTGAATCTGTATTTCATGTCATCTTACTTAACATGGACCATTTTCTTGAGTTGAACCGATTATCAACATCAGATGTTTGGCTACTTTACAGTTCTATAGTTTGCTTCTTTTTAATTTTTTCTCTTTTCTTCCGTCTCTCTGTAGAACACTCTATATCTTGTGTCTTTCTTTCTTGCTTTCTCTTCTTATTTTCTTTCTTATTTTTAACACGGGAAAAGAGGTTGTTTGTCAGAAAATATTAAAAATTGTAATAATCCTCATTTACCACCGCCTGATGAGATGCGACGATATGCATCGAAACACGAGTGCATTTATGTAGCGGTTTTACACATACTCTAATGTAATATATTATAATAATATATATATATATATATATATATATATATATATATATATATATATATATATATAATCTTGGATGTGCGGATGGTGTAATGGAAAAAGGCTCGGAATTGTTAATTGGTGAGCCGAGTTCTAATTTCCGCTAGCTTTGTTATATTCATTTATGCACAAATACACTTATGACAGGCATGAGTTCACCTCCTGCAGCTATGGTTTAATTAGTAAGACTTGTATCACTAAAATCTTTATTATCTAAAACGAAAAATCTTAAAATCTAAAAATATTTTCTGGCTTTAAATAACCTGCTAAAGGTTGATAAGCCGTAGAAAACCAATCAATCATTCATACGTTGTAGCTACTAGCTTCTATAAAATCATATATACAGTTTGTACAAAATTATTAATTTTTTGTGTGTTCCAAATTAATTTGAAAACAAGGAAATAATATTATGTTATGTTTAATTACAATTATTTTTATTTAAATAAAATTGTATATATAAAATATTGCATAGAGATTCATCTAATTCTTGAAAATAGTTGCGACATGATTTAAAAGTTGTTTAAACTCATATAGTTTGTCTTGAAAGTTCATAATTTAAAAAAAATAATTAAGTACAAAACTTCACAAATTTTAAGCCTGCGTATTTCTCGTCCATTTTACATGAATTTACATTGAATCTATTATAGATTATATACTCCATCGCTTTCCCAAAATAAATGCTGAATATTTTGACTTATTTAATTTCATTTTAATTTCTTAGATGAAACCAATTTGTAATAAGATGTAATAGCCTTAAGTGGTCTGAATTTCTCAAATGAAACATTGGCAATTATTGGTAATTTTCATTAATTTTTTCATTATTTTCTTTTTTCATAGTAATATTAATTTCTTAAGTTGTCTATATTTCTTAGATCAAGCATAGTCAAGTAATAATTTTGTAATCGTCTTATTCATCTTATTTCTTTTGCTTATTTTCAAGTAGTAATAAGATGCAATAGTCTTAAGTTGTCTGATTTATTAAATGAAGCATTTCGATCATTATTCATTTTCTCTCTTATTTCTTTCATTTTATTTCTCTTGCTTATTTACATCAAGTAGTAATAAGATGCAATAGTCTTAAGTTGTCTGATTTGCTTAAATGAAGCATTGTCGATCATTATTCATTTTTTCTCTCTTATTTCTTTCATTTTATTTCTCTTGCTTATTTACATCAAGTAGTAATAAGATGCAATAGTCTTAAGTTGTCTGATTTGCTTAAATGAAGCATTGTCGATCATTATTCATTTTCTCTCTTATTTCTTTCATTTTATTTCTCTTGCTTATTTACATCAAGTAGTAATAAGATGCAATAGTCTTAAGTTGTCTGATTTGCTTAAATGAAGCATTGTCGATCATTATTCATTTTTTTCTCTTATTTCTTTCATTTTATTTCTCTTGCTTATTTACATCAAGTAGTAATAAGATGCAATAGTCTTAAGTTGTCTGATTTGCTTAAATGAATCATTGTCAATCATTATTCATTTTCTCTCTTATTTCTTTCATTTTATTTCTCTTGCTTATTTACATCAATAATAAGATGCAATAGTCTTAAGTTGTCTGATTTGCTTAAATGAAGCATTGTCGATCATTATTCATTTTTCTCTTATTTCTTTCATTTTATTTCTCTTGCTTATTTACATCAAGTAGTAATAAGATGCAATAGTCTTAAGTTGTCTGATTTGCTTAAATGAATCATTGTCAATCATTATACATTTTCTCTCTTATTTCTTTCATTTTATTTCTCTTGCTTATTTACATCAAGTAGTAATAAGATGCAATAGTCTTAAGTTGTCTGATTTGCTTAAATGAAGCATTGTCGATCATTATTCATTTTTCTCTTATTTCTTTCATTTTATTTCTCTTGCTTATTTACATCAAGTAGTAATAAAGCAATAGTCAATAAGTTGTCTGATTTGCTTAAATGAATCATTGTCAATCATTATTTTTTCTCTCTCTTTTTTTTCATTTTATTTGCTTAAATCAATAGTAATAAGATGCAATAGTCTTATTTTTTCTGATTTCTTAAATGAAGCATTGTCGATCATTATTCATTTTCTCTCTTATTTCTTTCATTTTATTTCTCTTGCTTATTTACATCAAGTAGTAATAAGATGCAATAGTCTTAAGTTGTCTGATTTGCTTAAATGAATCATTGTCAATCATTATACATTTTTTCTCTTATTTCTTTCATTTTATTTCTCTTGCTTATTTACATCAAGTAGTAATAAGATGCAATAGTTGTCTCTTAGCATTGTCAATCATTATTTTTTTTTCTCTCTTATTTCTTTCATTTTATTTCTTTGCTTATTTAAATGTAATAAGATGCAATAGTCTTCAGTTGTTTGATTTCTTAAATGAAGCATTGTCAATCATTATTCATTTTCTCTCTTATTTCTTTCATTTTATTTCTCTTGCTTATTTACATCAAGTAGTAATAAGATGCAATAGTCTTAAGTTGTCTGATTTGCTTAAATGAAGCATTGTCGATCATTATTCATTTTCTCTCTTATTTCTTTCATTTTATTTCTCTTGCTTATTTACCTCAAGTAGTAATAAGATGCAATAGTCTTAAGTTGTCTGATTTGCTTAAATGAAGCATTGTCGATCATTATTCATTTTTCTCTCTTATTTCTTTCATTTTTATTATTTTTAGTAATAAGATGCAATAGTCTTATTTCTGATTTGCTTAAATGAAGCATTGTCGATCATTATTCATTTTTTCTCTCTTATTTCTTTCATTTTATTTTCTTGCTTATTTACATCAAGTAGTAATAAGATGCAATAGTCTTAAGTTGTCTGATTTGCTTAAATGAAGCATTGTCGATCATTATTAATTTTTCTCTCTTATTTCTTTCATTTTATTTCTCTTGCTTATTTACATCAAGTAGTAATAAGATGCAATAGTCTTAAGTTGTCTGATTTGCTTAAATGAATCATTGTCAATCATTATTCATTTTTCTCTCTTATTTCTTTCATTTTATTTCTCTTGCTTATTTACCTCAAGTAGTAATAAGATGCAATAGTCTTAAGTTGTCTGATTTGCTTAAATGAAGCATTGTCGATCATTATTCATTTTCTCTCTTATTTCTTTCATTTTATTTCTCTTGTTTATTTACATCAAGTAGTAATAAGATGCAATAGTCTTAAGTTGTCTGATTTGCTTAAATGAAGCATTGTCAATCATTATTCATTTTCTCTCTTATTTTCTTTCATTTTATTTCTCTTGTTTATTTACATCAAGTAGTAATAAGATGCAATAGTCTTAAGTTGTCTGATTTGCTTAAATGAAGCATTGTCGATCATTATTCATTTTCTCTCTTATTTCTTTCATTTTATTTCTCTTGCTTATTTACATCAAGTAGTAATAAGATGCAATAGTCTTAAGTTGTCTGATTTGCTTAAATGAAGCATTGTCGATCATTATTCATTTTTTTCTCTTATTTCTTTCATTTTATTTCTCTTCTTATTTACCTCAAGTAGTAATAAGATGCAATAGTCTTAAGTTGTCTGATTTGCTTAAATGAAGCATTGTCGATCATTATTCATTTTTCTCTCTTATTTCTTTCATTTTATTTCTCTTGCTTATTTACATCAAGTAGTAATAAGATGCAATAGTCTTAAGTTGTCTGACTGGCTTAAATGAAGCATTGTCGATCATTATTCATTTTTCTCTCTTATTTCTTTCATTTTATTTCTCTTGTTTATTTACATCAAGTAGTAATAAGATGCAATAGTCTTAAGTTGTCTGATTTGCTTAAATGAAGCATTGTCGATCATTATTCATTTTCTCTCTTATTTCTTTCATTTTATTTCTCTTGCTTATTTACATCAAGTAGTAATAAGATGCAATAGTCTTAAGTTGTCTGATTTGCTTAAATGAAGCATTGTCGATCATTATTCATTTTCTCTCTTATTTCTTTCATTTTATTTCTCTTGCTTATTTACATCAAGTAGTAATAAGATGCAATAGTCTTAAGTTGTCTGATTTGCTTAAATGAATCATTGTCAATCATTATACATTTTTCTCTCTTATTTCTTTCATTTTATTTCTCTTGCTTATTTACATCAAGTAGTAATAAGATGCAATAGTCTTAAGTTTTCTGATTTGCTTAAATGAAGCATTGTCGATCATTATTCATTTTTCTCTCTTATTTCTTTCATTTTATTTCTCTTGCTTATTTACATCAAGTAGTAATAAGATGCAATAGTCTTAAGTTGTCTGATTTGCTTAAATGAATCATTGTCAATCATTATACATTTTTCTCTCTTATTTCTTTCATTTTATTTCTCTTGCTTATTTACATCAAGTAGTAGTAAGATGCAATAGTCTTAAGTTGTCTGATTTGCTTAAATGAAGCATTGTCAATCATTATTCATTTTTCTCTCTTATTTCTTTCATTTTATTTCTCTTGCTTATTTACATCAAGTAGTAATAAGATGCAATAGTCTTAAGTTGTTTGATTTGCTTAAATGAAGCATTGTCAATCATTATTCATTTTTCTCTCTTATTTCTTTCATTTTATTTCTCTTGCTTATTTACATCAAGTAGTAATAAGATGCAATAGTCTTAAGTTGTCTGATTTGCTTAAATGAAGCATTGTCGATCATTATTCATTTTTCTCTCTTATTTCTTTCATTTTATTTCTCTTGCTTATTTACCTCAAGTAGTAATAAGATGCAATAGTCTTAAGTTGTCTGATTTGCTTAAATGAAGCATTGTCGATCATTATTCATTTTTCTCTCTTATTTCTTTCATTTTATTTCTCTTGCTTATTTACATCAAGTAGTAATAAGATGCAATAGTCTTAAGTTGTCTGATTTGCTTAAATGAAGCATTGTCGATCATTATTCATTTTTCTCTCTTATTTCTTTCATTTTATTTCTCTTGCTTATTTACATCAAGTAGTAATAAGATGCAATAGTCTTAAGTTGTCTGATTTGCTTAAATGAAGCATTGTCGATCATTATTCATTTTCTCTCTTATTTCTTTCATTTTATTTCTCTTGCTTATTTACATCAAGTAGTAATAAGATGCAATAGTCTTAAGTTGTCTGATTTGCTTAAATGAAGCATTGTCAATCATTATTCATTTTTCTCTCTTATTTCTTTCATTTTATTTCTCTTGTTTATTTACATCAAGTAGTAATAAGATGCAATAGTCTTAAGTTGTCTGATTTGCTTAAATGAAGCATTGTCGATCATTATTCATTTTTCTCTCTTATTTCTTTCATTTTATTTCTCTTGCTTATTTACATCAAGTAGTAATAAGATGCAATAGTCTTAAGTTGTCTGATTTGCTTAAATGAAGCATTGTCGATCATTATTCATTTTTCTCTCTTATTTCTTTCATTTTATTTCTCTTGCTTATTTACCTCAAGTAGTAATAAGATGCAATAGTCTTAAGTTGTCTGATTTGCTTAGATGAAGCATTGTCAATCATTATTTATTTTTGTCTCGTATTTCTTTCATTTTATTTCTCTTGCTTATTTACATCAAGTAGTAATAAGATGCAATAGTCTTAAGGGTCTGATTTGCTTAAATGAAGCATTGTCGATCATTATTCTTTTTTGTCTCGTATTTCTTTCATTTTATTTCTCTTGCTTATTTACATCAAGTAGTAATAAGATGCAATAGTCTTAAGTTGTCTGATTTGCTTAGATGAAGCATTGTCAATCATTATTCATTTTTGTCTCGTATTTCTTTCATTTTATTTCTCTTGCTTATTTACATCAAGTAGTAATAAAATGCAATAGTCTTAAGTTGTCTGATTTGCTTAGATGAAGCATTGTCAATCATTATTCATTTTTGTCTCGTATTTCTTTCATTTTATTTCTCTTGCTTATTTACATCAAGTAGTAATAAGATGCAATAGTCTTAAGTTGTCTGATTTGCTTAGATGAAGCATTGTCAATCATTATTCATTTTTCTCTCTTATTTCTTTCATTTTATTTCTCTTGCTTATTTACATCAAGTAGTAATAAGATGCAATAGTCTTAAGTTGTCTGATTTGCTTAGATGAAGCATTGTCAATCATTATTCATTTTTGTCTCGTATTTCTTTCATTTTATTTCTCTTGCTTATTTACATCAAGTAGTAATAAGATGCAATAGTCTTAAGTTGTCTGATTTGCTTAAATGAAGCATTGTCGATCATTATTCATTTTTCTCTCTTATTTCTTTCATTTTATTTCTCTTGCTTATTTACATCAAGTAGTAATAAGATGCAATAGTCTTAAGGGTCTGATTTGCTTAAATGAAGCATTGTCGATCATTATTCATTTTTCTCTCTTATTTCTTTGATTTTATTTCTCTTGCTTATTTACATCAAGTAGTAATAAGATGCAATAGTCTTAAGGGTCTGATTTGCTTAAATGAAGCATTGTCGATCATTATTCATTTTTCTCTCTTATTTCTTTGATTTTATTTCTCTTGCTTATTTACATCAAGTAGTAATAAGATGCAATAGTCTTAAGTTGTCTGATTTGCTTAGATGAAGCATTGTCAATCATTATTCATTTTTCTCTCTTATTTCTTTCATTTAATTTCTCTTGCTTATTTACATCAAGTAGTAATAAAATGCAATGATCTTAAGTTGTCTAAATTTCTTAGATGAATCATCGTCAATTATTATTAAATCCTATATTGTCTAAAGTAATAATAATTATAATTTTATTTTATTTTTATTTTTCAGAATCATTTTCTGGGATGTTTTTGAAATAACACACAGTACCGTACAGGAAGAGACCTCAGATCGAACACAAAAAAAAGTGGATAAAGAATTTAACAGTATGCAAAAATAAACAAATAAAATTTTTTAAAATCACTTGAGGAACAAGTACGGATCAATTCGGAATTGATAAAAAAAATAATGACTTGCTGTTGACAGTGTTCTTATTAAAACTTGTTAGCAGAAGAAGATATAAGATAAAAAGATTTTAAATACCTTCAACTCACCAGGATTAGTTCCCACGGATACCGAAATAGAAAGGAGGTAATCTATGAGTGGCTTAGCTGTATGTCACAGAAACAAATACCTACTTCTCTCCACGGCAAAAAAAAAAAAATTGAATAAAAATATTTTTAAAATTTAATTTGAAAAAAAAGATTTAAAAAAACAAGATCAGCACAACTTATAGATAAAGCAGTAATATGTACCCCCAAATTCAAGCTTCAAAATTTTCAATTTACAGCATTTTGTCTTTATACGATTGCTACATGGTCGAAAACTTTATATATTTGTGTTTATTTTTTTCAATTTTTTTTTTAATTTTATTTCGAATATTTTGCAAATCTCCTTTAACTTAACGCCAGAGCACAATATGAAACAGGGTAAAAAATCATCTTCATTTTAAATGTTTAAATGGTGTATAAAAGAGAAGAAGAAAAAAGGGAACATGATACACAGTTGTTAAGTTGTATAATCAAACGTGAACAAACGTAACTTTTGTTAACATTTTCTTCCTGTTTTCTTGACATATACTGAGGAATTGTTGGAATTAGGTGACCATGATCACTTTTAACAGAAGCGTCCATTGAATCTGTATCACGCTGTGCCCTGTAATAAATTTATTCATCAGAAACCTGACATTTGTTCAAATAAACTTTAAACAGCCTTTTGAATATATATATATATATATATATATATATATATATATATATATATATATATAAAGAAAAACAGACTACTTTAAGCTTCCATTATAATAATTTATTTCACAGAGCCCTTTTAAGGGACGCTGAATCATCAGATAACACTTCCAAAAAATGAAACAAAAGATGAAATTTTTGGAAGTGTTATCTGATGATCCAACGTCCCGTAAAAGGGCTCTGGTGAAATCAGTTATTATAATGACACCTTAAACTGTTCTTTTTTTTTTTAAATTATTAGCTCTGGATTTACATTGAGCTCTCAGGATTTCAGCCTCCTTGGGACTACCCATACGGATTATTAAGTTTTTCATAACTTATATATATATATATATATATATATATATATATATATAAGTTATGAAAAACTTTATATAATAATAAGTCTATTTAAACTCGGTGGGTGAAAAAAACCTGGGTAGCACATTTTTCAAATAAATTGTCATCCGAAGGAAAAATTTTGAAAAAAACAGAAAGAACCAGAAACCTCCGAACAGAGCGAAAGAAATCGTCTATCACCTTAAATTTCGGGTACAAAGAAAAAAAAACAGCGAATAATAAGTTAAAATGAAGAGTGTCCAATATGCTAAGTAGAGCAAAAGTAAAATAAATAAATCCTAATGAACCAGGATGAGATCATTAAGGTGAATTGACCAGATCACCCTAATGATCACGTGGTGAAACCTATGTAGGTAGTACCTGGCCCATTTATTTATATTATATATATATATATATATATATATATATATATATATATATAATTGATTTAAAATATTTTTTCGCTACACGGTAATAACCATGTTTCAAATACTGAAGCTAAAAACTTCAAATTTAATAATATAATTAAATTATTCAAGCGAATTTTGAAATAACTTATTTTTAAATTTACTAAGTTTTAAACGCACATATAAATTCATAATTTCCTGTTTCCAAGGATACAGAGAAATGCAAATCATTCAGACAGGGGCGTTAGCGTGTTCATTTTTATTAACTATTGTTGTATCAATTTTGAGTTACGTTCGAAAACGAGGTTAAGTTTAGGGAAGGTAGGTGTGTATTTTTCAACGAATTCTGGCATCCGTTAAATGCATGTCGTCTGGGATTTTTTTTAACGGCAAAAAGTTTTTCGGCATATTTTTCGTACTTATATACTTAAAGATTCTATGTAGGGTGTTTGGGTTAGAATACGTTTTATTTAACTACAATTTTAAAATACTTTTACTCTTAATTAGTAATAGACTATATTTCTATTTAAAACAAATAAATGTAATAGAATTTTAGATTGTAAGAATCTTTTTCAGGTAATAATGGTTTAATATCTGTCTATAGTTCTGAGATGTGGTATTGTAATTATTTACATTTTACTTACATATTTACATTATTCGAACTGTTGTCTTCATCATTATTGCCATATATACGATGTGTCCTCAAGGCCACATGGCACAGTCGGTAAAAGCTTTAGTTGAATCCAGTGACCCGGAGACTTGTGAGTTCAATACATGGCTACTGCAGTGGTGAACAAGACTGTTGTTCTCATCTTTATTATGTTCACGACGTTTCGGCCGTTTTACGCTCCGCCCTTATTCAGATGATTGGAATTTCAAACTGAACACTTTATTTTGTATTTTGTGTATTTTAGTTCCACGTGCCATGCCTCCTCCGGATGTCTCAGTTATCACACTTTAACTCAACTCTCCAGATTTTTTCACCACTGCCGTAGCCAGGTATTGAACTCACAATTCCTTGGGCCAAATAATAATGATTTTGGTGAGACAACTCTTATTAATTGACACATAGCTAGGGAGAGAGCCGTTATTCATTACAGCACCCGCACATCCTAGCTTACAACACCTGGTATTCCAAAACTGTCACCCATCTTGGTACTGACCAAGCTTGATATTGTTTAACTGATGACCATACGGGGACCGGTGTTTCAACTTGATATAGCTTTAAGCTATAGGAGGAAGAGGTAAGAAGGGCGGTTTTTGAGGTTAGGTGTTAAACCTAGATTTGAAGAGGTTAAGATAGTAGTGATCGAAGAAGCACCCTCACGGGAGTCTGTTCCTCAAAGTAAGAATTCTGGTGGAGAAGCTGTCTGAGTGGAATTTATTAATAGAATGCGAAAGGAATGATAATGATTCCTCGCCGTGTGCGTGGCATGGTGGGTCACAGCTGTGAGGGTCAGAACTGGTGAAACAAGGAAATGTGGCTCGTCCAAACATTTGCCATGGAAATAGCGACAGAGCAGCGAGACTCTTGCGATGTGTCGTCTGTGAGAAAGGGGTTGTCAGGTGGAAAATAATCCATCACGCACGAGACCAGGTAGACGCTTCTAAACTCAAGACTGGTAAGTGAGGACTGGGCAGCTCCAGCACAGATATGGCTGCAATACTCTATTTTGAGTCTGATTTGGCACGGTGGAGTAATTGATAGCGCCTCAAATTGAGGAATCGGTCATCCGATTTTGAATTCCAGTCGAGTCCGCTACATTCACTTACCCTTGAGAAAGATATGAATCAATCTATCTCTTTTTCACACACTATGGGTAAATTGTAGGACAGACTGTGTGGCCACCGGTCTTGAAGGACAACTCTTAATTCAAAATCTCCAACAGTACGGCAGACTGGGCTCTTCATCTTTGAGTGGCAACCGGTCTAGAAGAAAGAATTTAAAAACCGTATGTAGCCCTGGCGAAGTACACACAATGCAGCTAAGAATCCCGACTGCGGTCGTGTGTGTAGGCATTTGGAAAGATGGTGCATATCAGGAGTCAGATACTTACTGGAGCGGTACAGGAAACCAACTATTTTCGTAGCATTGGTGCGTTGTATACATAAGTTTTACGTATGGTGTGGTACGAGCTTCAGACCTGATAAGCGTTCTCGTCAATGGACCTTCTTAAAGGATTCGTCATACGTAGAAGTTGAAGATCTACACGGTGATGGTAGAACATTGCCCTTTTAATATGCAGCCTACCACAATGTTTCTATAGTGATATCTGGCCTACTATAAAGTTCATAATGTAGTAAGCCGTCGACCAAAATATTTCTGTTGTGATATGTGGCCTATTATAAAAATCATAATGTAATAAGCAGTCGTTCACAATGTTTCTGTTGTGATATGTGGCCTACTATAACGTTTATAATGTAATAAGCAGTCGACCACAATGATTCAATTGTGATATGTGGCTTACTATAAATTTTATAATGTACTAAGCAGTCAACCACAATGTTTCTTCTGTTATATGTGGCCTACTATAAAGTTTAAAATGTAGTAAGAAGTCGACCACAATATTTCTGCTGTGATATGTGGCCTACTATAAAGTTTCTGCAGTAGTGGTGGCTGGCCGCTCGTATCCGAGTATGCCAGATAAATATGGTGGCTACCCACTCCCTGTTGCAGACGCCTTCTCAGGCACATTTGTGCTTGTTAAACACCTAAAGAGTCGTCCTGTGGTGTATACTGAAACTATGCTGAGTGGACCTTAGTTAGAGTTTCTGGGAGACAATGCATTATCTTGCGTGATCAACAGTCTGAACGTGGCCAATACGATGGTTTTTGACTTGTACCAACCATCCACGTATCTCCTAAATAGTTTCTCTTATCCAATTTCACTCACAAGGTTTGGGTCAATCCGTATTACGGTTTCTCAAAGATGCCTCACGTTGAGATCGCCGATAACATCAAAAGTCAGCTTCCTTGTAAATCGATTAAAATGAGATTCGAGTCTGGGTCTCACGGTTGCAGATAATTTACTGAGGTTTTGCAACATCTACTCAACGGGGTTTAAATCTCAGAAACGCGGTTCTCGGGGGCAACGAAGTATTTGAAAGTCAGTCGACGGTTCTTTGAAACAGTTCCGTAACCCATGTGCGATAAGTGGTTGCATTACCTCGCTGGAACAAAACATTACCACCTGGAAAAGATGGATCAGACCCTGAGTTTCCCTAATCCAGTCGTTTCCAAACGGTGCGATGCGCCACAAACGTGGAGCGGAAGAAAATACCAGGTGAGACGGGAGGATTGAAAGACAATCAAAGAAACAGTTTCAAAAAATTCCTATCCCAAAAACAAATATGATTTCAAAATTTATATGGATTACTGGTAATTGCATGCATGAGTCCCAGTAAAAATATTTATAAATAATTATTGACCGATTTTGTTGCGATATTTTTGCATTATATAAATTATTAAGAATATAGTAGGTAGGGCACGCAAATTGGAGGCGAGAGTTATCAATGATGATGTTCTGACTTCGAATTTGCAGTTATCTCCCTTTATGCTCCGTGTGTGTGTGTGTGTGTGCGTGTTTTAAATATACTTTTTATCACATAAAATTTGGTGAGTTGCATAGAAAAAATGTGTGAGAACCACTAGTCAATAGTCGGTTGCACTCGCAAGACTGTGCCATGCTTTGAACGTCTGTTGGGAATCAAGTTCACTCCAGTGGATTTCATATATACAACCCATTGTTAAAGATACTAACAAAATGGTCGATTCATTCTATCGCTACAGTAAATACGTGATGCTTTCTGTTACACTTTCTCTTTCCAAGAGTCAGGTGTCGGACAAAAATGGTATATTTGCTGCTCATTCCTTACTTTGATAGGGTTCAAAATCTTTTGGCGATCTTTTAGAGGATGACATTATTTTCCTCGTTACAGCCTCTTTTCCACAGACAATGTTACAGGGCTATTGCCACTCTTATCGCTATTACCATGGCAAATGTTCAGATGAGCTCCATTCTTTAGTTCCAAGACTTCAGACTTGTATACCCAAGGCATGATACGGAATCGAATGATAGTCATTTTTAAAATCGCTACTCTATCGATATTTCCATGGCAAATGTTCAGATGAGATCCATTCTTTAGTTCCAAGACTTCAGACTTTTATACCTAAGGCATGATACGGAATCAAATGATAGTCATTTTTAAAATCGATATTTCCATGGCAAATGTTCAGATGAGATCCATTCTTTAGTTCCAAGACTTCAGACTTTTATACCTAAGGCATGACACGGAATCAAATGATAGTCATTTTTAAAATCGATATTTCCATGGCAAATGTTCAGATGAGATCCATTCTTTAGTTCCAAGACTTCAGACTTTTGTACCTAAGGCATGATACGGAATCAAATGATAGTCATTTTTAAAATCGATATTTCCATAGCAAATGTTCAGATGAGATCCATTCTTTAGTTCCAAGACTTCAGACTTTTGTACCTAAGGCATGATACGGAATCAAATGATAGTCATTTTTAAAATCGATATTTCCATGGCAAATGTTCAGATGAGATCCATTCTTTAGTTCCAAGACTTCAGAATTTTATACCTAAGGCATGATACGGAATCAAATGATAGTCATTTTTAAAATCGATATTTCCATGGCAAATGTTCAGATGAGATCCATTCTTTAGTTCCAAGACTTCAGACTTTTGTACCTAAGGCATGATACGGAATCAAATGATAGTCATTTTTAAAATCGATATTTCCATGGCAAATGTTCAGATGAGATCCATTCTTTAGTTCCAAGACTTCAGAATTTTATACCTAAGGCATGATACGGAATCAAATGATAGTCATTTTTAAAATCGATATTTCCATGGCAAATGTTCAGATGAGATCCATTCTTTAGTTCCAAGACTTCAGACTTTTGTACCTAAGGCATGATACGGAATCAAATGATAACCATTCTTCCTATCGATACTCTATCGCTATTTCCATTACAAATGTTCAGATGATCTCCATTCTTTTCTTCCGCCAATTCAGACTATTACAACTTGGAATCACCATGCTACTTCCACGGAATCGAATCGCCCACATTTCCTTCGCATTCCAGTTGTAAGGGGAAAGCAACATTTACCCTAGAATTACTCCTTTGCGGAACAAACTCTCACGTTGATGCTTCCCTGAAACAACACAATCTTAGTCAATCACTATCTATCCTCCTTATCCTCATCATCATCTTCTTTCTACCTCCTCTTACATTCATATCGCTCACCTCGTTCAGTTACATTCTACAATGAGTTGCTCTTGAGCCTTGTATCGGGTGAAATTTTATAAAATATATCGAGTCAATTGGATTTTTTTATTTATTATTCCGACAGATTTTTATCGCTTTAGACGTTATTTTTAATGGATACCCATATTTCTTCGAGAAGGATTTCGCTTAAAGGCACTGTTCAGATTTTGCATGACCCACAAAGCTTCTTCGTGGTCGAGTCGGTTAAGGCACTCGGGAGTAACGACGGTTTTTCTTCTATTCACGGTGTACGCAGGTTCGCATCCTGCCGAAGAGCATATACTTTTCTTTAATAAGATTTCTCGAATATACAGGCTGATAAACGTAAATAAATAAATGTACACTATTTACATTATTCAGACTATTGTCCTCATCTTTGTTGCCATATTTATCCGATCCTTCAGTATCTGTCTATATTTCTGAGATGAGGTATTATGTACACTATTTATTTTATTTGGACTATTGTCCTTATCTTTGTTGCCATATTTATTAAAACGTGGGATAATGTTGAGATCATACACAAAGAACACCATTGGAAAATTCGTAAACTTAAGGAACCAGTACATATTCTAGGCTATAAAAACCTCCTGAGTGTGAGATAGGCAAGAAGTAAGGCATGTAGCAACATCAGCACGGCAAAGAGCACTCCTTTAAAGGCAAGGAAGGGCAAAAATATTTTAAGTCAAGTGATAGCAATTGCTGTATGAGTCGTACGATTTTTGAATCAAGCACGGTCATGCTGCTAGTATATATATATATATATATATATATATATATATATATATCCATGTAAAAGGAGAACGAATAGAGTCCAGTTCCAACGTTCTTTAGATTCAATGTAAAAGAGGCTTCAATACAAAGTAGAGCAATATCCTTATTTTAGGATATTACATCAGCAACATGCCAAAAATATATTTCTATATATTCATCTCTTCAGACCAAAAGCTCTTAATAGATAGAGACAATTTCTCTGGACTGATAGACTTGATTAACAGAAGGAAGAGAAAGCAAGAGAGAAGAGAAGAAAGAGAGGGAGGAAGATAGAAAAATAACGGATTTACTTCATTCATTTATTATTATTATTATTATTATTATTATTATTATCTGTACTTTACATTGAGCTCTCTCTGGATTAATATCCTCCTTGGAATTACCCACCCAGTCACAAATTGGTTAAAATTATATATATATATATATATATATATATATATATATAGTGTCTCCAAAAATATACACAATTTTTGACTTCGTTATCAGTTTGAATATTTATAAACATGTTGAAATATTTTAGATTTAGTGTGTAAGTCAGAAATGGTCAACCCAGGAAGCAAGCATAAATGCAGGCACCGGTTGTGAAGTGACCGAGTGAAAAGGTTTATTCGATGTTCCAAAATACAACAGGTACCCGAGGAACACCAGAGGGTACTCGACCTAAACTTTGCAAAGAAACTAGTCTGAACAAGCCTATTTCTATTTTTGCCTGCATTTCGGATAACTATACTGCTGATACTATTATGCATTGATTATTTGTTGAGGTTGTGTAGTGGTTTGCGGCGACGAACGAGAAAATCATCGGGCAGTTTTCAAAATTCGTTCTGGTTCGTTGCATTTACTTGCACACATAAACCCTTGAGAAAGTTATAAATCCATCATATCTCCCCACCCCCGGTTATGTGCTAAATATCATGCAAACTGGGTTCTCTAAGTGTGATGTGCAAACAATCTAGTGTTAGTACAAGTCTGTATTCAAAACGGTATTTCTTGAGTGTAACCTGTTCAGTGAAATCTTCAGATACGACAAATTCTTGATGAATACCGGAGGAGACAACCATTCGAAAAGTTCTTCTAAAAAATGACGCGAAAATTGGTCATCGTGAATCAATAGATCCTAAAATGAAAAGGTACGAGTGGCTGAGTGATTAGAATTTAACCACGAGACACGAGTTCAAATTTCACTATGGTCGATTTGACATAAAGCTGAGAGGAGTATGGCACCATTGGAAAATGTCTGAAATGCACGTGTTGACCCAAAAGCCTCGTGAGTAGAAACCGGGTAGGCGGACTATGTGTGAGACCTTCGATGGTTGTGCTAGCACGATGTCACAAGTCATCGTGACCGAGGGCATGAGCGTACTGGGCCTAGACTGCTGATTACGTTATTTTCTCCTAGAAACTCTAACTAAAATCCGAACAATATAGTTGCAGTATAGTATAGTGATTTTCTAAGCCAGGCTTAGATGTAGCACAAGGCCGAAAGTATGGGGCATCCAGTGAGGATCGAACTCACTTTTCAGTAGTAACTGATCTAGCAAGACAAGCTTGATAACCATTACCCCACGCCGAGGTGCCCTAAGTTGCAGTATAGTATATGTAGTTCTTTCTAATCTCACAGAGGACAACTGTGGGTGTGGAACAAACACAAATGTGTCTGTGCAGGCGTCTGCAACAGGGATTGGCTACCGACGTATGCAAACAGGGTTATACTCGGATACAAACGGCAAAACATTTAAATAAAAAAAAATGTGTGTCTATGCGTGTATCCTTATGTGATATTCTTCAATATTAGTTTACTATAACAAACGTTAAATAACTACTTTTAATTTCATTTTTTTTTTCATTTTTTATTCTGATCTTCCATTTTAACTTTTTCTTTTTGTACATATCAATTTTTGATAAAATTTCTTTTTCAAGATGTCTAGTTTTGATATTAGAACCCCCCCCCATCATAGTTTCAGGATCCAGTCTTAGTGTTTATGTTACTGACATTTTTTTCTGTCTCAATTTGCCATGTAATTGGCTGTTGCTGTATCTTCGTGACTAAAGTGTAGCTTTATTCCAGATTTATTTATAGTGTTTTATTAGATCTTTTTTTTTTCTTTTGCCAACAACCCAGACTAGAAACATTGTGACTGTTACATTACTAGTACAGATCTATTATCTGTGTTTGTATAAATGCTGCATCTGTTTCCCGGTTTTTCCTTCCTTTTTTTTAATATTTCAGGGCGGAAAAACAGTTCCACAACATAAACTCTTGTGGAAATAATACAAGAGTTTCAGCTAATATGGACTTTTAAGAACACTTTCTCTAATTTAATCATCTTCTATCGATGGCATACACCAAAATTCACGTATCATCATCATCGTCATCATCATCATTATCATCAGCATAATCCCCCCTCTTCCTCCTCCTCCTCTTCCTACTTCTCCTTACCACCACCACCATCATCATCAGCAGCAGCAGCAGCATCAGTCTCATGTCCGTATGTGGACGTATGGTGGCTTTGTATTTGAGGCCCTGATGTGTTCCCTTCACATGTTTCGGTTGTGTACCCATATCTGGGTCGCTCTCAAGGATCTACCATTCGACTCATTGACTTTGTCAGGCTCATATTCTTCTTCTGCCCGTCTCTTCTTCATTTGCCCAAAGTGTTACCTTCTAGGGTGGCAATGGGAAGATTGTTGACTCTAATGACGTGTCCATATCATTTCAACTCCTTCTTCTTGACAGTGGTCATTAGATCTTCGAACGAGTCTGTCTCTTGTCCAAAAGTGCCTCACACTGCGTCATTTGTGATGCGATCTAGACAGATGTTTCAGATGATTCTCGGGGATTTCATTGTTATTGCTTGGACTTTTCGCTGTGATTCTTCTGTTAATGGCCAACATTTGACGGGATAGCGAAAGGATAAGATGGCCAATGCACGTAACAGTCTCATCTTTGATTTCAGGAACATGTTCTTGTCTTTCCAGAAATTTTGCTGCCTTTGAAATTATTTCTATTCTGCGGCTTTCTTCGCTGAAAATTTTACTGCTACTATGATGATGACTGAATTTTGGCGCATGCCGATAGAACATTCAAAAAATTCAGTCATCATCATCATCACCACCCCGTGACCGGATGAGGTTGTATGTTCGCCGCGCGGGTGAACACCTGACTAGCTTCCTTCCTTCATTGGTTTCCGTTGCTTGTCAATGTCTGACACTCCGCGAAGGATCTTCCAATCCACTCAGTGACGTTGTCAGCCTATTTTTTTCCCTATGTCTGCCCCTTCTTCTTGTTTTACCTAAGGTGTTTTTGTCGTCTTGTCGGATGGTAGTGAGGATTTTCTAAGCGCAGCTTGGACGTGGTACAACACCGAATGTATGGGGCTCCCATAGACGATCGAACTCTATTCACTCGTAACTGGTCTAGCGAGACAAGCTTGCTTATAATTACAGCACGGCGAGGTACCCCTTGTAGGACGGCAGTGGAAAGATAGCCGGTTCTGATGACGTGTACGTGCATATACCCTTGGGAAAAGTATGATTCCTCTTCTCCCCCTAGCTATGGGTAAATAGCAGGACAAACCATGTTCTAAAGCCTTGGATGGCAACTGGTCTAGCGCAGAAAGAAAGGATAACCTACTGCAGGAAAAATCTGCCTCGTCAGTCATGTATCGAAAGATACATGATCGCCTAAGTGTGTATCACGTATGACAGATAACTGAATGATGCCATTTCGATTTTCTCTTCTTGACGTTGGTTATCGGGTTTTCTCTTCAATTTTAATCAGTTCCCATGGATGACATTCCCCCAAAATAGACTAATTTGCTAATTTCGTGATTTTCTTTAATTGAATAAAAAATTCATCGCACCTGATTAAATGATAAGTGACGGTTTTAAAACCAGAAGAAATGAAAGTTATAATATATTGCAAGTTATTTCTAAAAAATGATTAAATCTGGTTTGTTTTAACATTTGTAATTTTTGAAACGTTTAAACAAACAAAGATCAATTATATCAGAAATATCTGATATCAAAATACGCGACATTTTTCTTTCTTCTTGTGTTAATGTATTTTGATTTTAATACAATGTTTCACTGTAATTGACATAGAATTATTCTTTTTTCATTTTAGAAAGACAGAGACGCATAAATACGAAAATAGACTAATTTGCTAATTTCGCGGTTTTTATTGTTTTTATAATTGAATATAAAACTTATCTCACCTGATTGAAGGATAAGTGACGGTTTTAGAACCAGAAGAAATGGAGTTTATAATATATAGCAAGCTATTTCTAAAATAGATTAAATCTAGTCGATTTAAATGTTTGTAATTTTAGAAACATTAAAATAAAACTAAAATTTTATATTATATCAGTCAATTTCGTTAGAAATAAAGAAAAGTCTACCGAGCTTTTATATGATTATGGTACACCAACATGAAAGTAAATGCTGAACAATCTCCGCGCAGATGAAGAAGAGACTTAAAGCAACAAAAATTTGGTTCTACTGAGAATAACATGGACTGAACATGTGAGCAACGAGGAAGTTTTAAAGAAAATGGAAGTAAAAAAACAAAAAAAACACTTATACTTAACATCATGAAGAGGCAGCTGAAATTGCTATGGCACATAATGAGAAAAGTGGGTTTAGAAAATTTGATACTCACAGGGTATATTGAAGGCAAGAGGAATGCGGCGCGTAACCTACTAATTGTATGTACGCGAGATGAGACATACAAACAAATACCTCTTGAATTATTTTAAACCAGATTGATTTCAATTCAAACCAGACACCCTCATTTTTTTAATAAATTCATTTATTTTTTTCCTTTATGGGTATGACATTATCTCTCAATATGGCATCTACACTGACACAACCATTTATTCCTGCCTTGGTAGTAAGGCTGATAAGTCCGACAAGGTTAAAATGGCAGCCAATGTCAAAAACAACCTCAAGTCCGTAGTTAACTGGGGCAAAAATGACTTGTTAATTTTAACACCTCCAAAACTAAACTTCCCTCCATTATTCATCTGAGAGACCCCTACCTTCCATCAGCATGGCGGATGCTAACCCCCATGATAATGATTCGTTGCGTCCTCTCGGGCTAACATTCTCAGCTGACATGAAGTGCAAAGAGTATATTGAATCCATTCCTAGGGCAGCTACTAGGAAAGTTGGTTCACTGTGTTGTGCGAGACAATTTTTATCTCCAGAAATTCTCTTCCATATCTACCATTCGTCTGTGCTTAGAAGATTGCGGCCATATATGGTCTGGTGCATCAGCTATTTACCTTGAGCTCTTTGACAGGATCCAAAGAAGAATCAGCAGTATTATCAGTCCTTATCTGGCGACTCGGCTTCAGTCACTTTCACACTGTCGTGATGTTGTCTCTATGT